>VXBZ01007646.1:8098-21917 GCA_013399135.1 Heliornis fulica | reverse complement strand
TTGGGTTTTTTGGGTTTTTTTGGGGTTTTTTTTTTCCTTTAGTACAAGACTCTTCCATCTTAACTGAGTTAAATATAGTTTGCTGCTTTTGACTTGACACCTTCAGACCTCTCCCCTGGAGATTGGTCGTGCTGCCAAGAGAGGGCAGCAACCAATCGCAGAAACTTCACGGCTGGCCCTCTATGAGGTCACATGAGCACTGGATTTAAAAAGTAGCAGAGAAGCTGTTATCTTGCCTTGCTGTGTCTTTACTGATCGATGCACTTAATCCACTGTCAACTCCTTCTTACTGCAAAAGCACACCTACGTATTGTTCTGTTTTCTTTGTGTTTTCATTAAAAAAAATAAGAAAAAATAAGAAAAAAAAAAGCCCAAACGTCTTCTGAATTATCTGAAAAAAAAAAGTTCTATGCCATGGG
Organism: Heliornis fulica; assembly: GCA_013399135.1. Lineage (NCBI taxonomy): Eukaryota > Metazoa > Chordata > Aves > Gruiformes > Heliornithidae > Heliornis > Heliornis fulica. The sequence continues at coordinate 21,498 of VXBZ01007646.1, read as the reverse complement.
AGCATGACCAAACACCAGGGGCTGCTCTGGGAATGCTGTATAGAAGACATAGCTCCAACACCTGGTTTTTCACATCTTNGTTTTTCACATCTTTGAAGGGTAATAAATGTGTGACAAACGTACAGATATATTTTATCTTTATTTCCATGTGTAAGACATTTTCATTGACCATGCTGTCATCTTCCTGATGCAGGCTACATTATCAGTAATACATCACTCTGGTCTCTAACGGTCAGCATTTTCTCTCAGATCCACTATTTCCATAAGATCTATAGCTTCATCTTTCGTGTGGAAGACTGCATGATGAGATCACCATGTATCATAGTCACAGAAAGGATTGGGTTGGAAGGGACCTCAGAACAGGACAGGGACACTGTCCACCAGAACAGGCTGCTGAAAGCCTTATCAAATATGACTATATACCCTTAAGACATGCTTATTCCAATATTTATTGACTTGATCCAGGCTGAACCCGCTTTAGGAAGAAAAAAAAAAAAAAGTAACCTATTTGGTATTAATACAGTTAATTATTTTTACCCCAAAAGGAGCTGCAGTGTTTTGGCCCCTGCCTCTGGACGCATTTGGTTCTTCTGTACATATTTTTGAGATTACAACATTAAAAACAATGTTCACAGTGGACTTTCACATAATGAGGAAAATGTTATGGCCAGATGGAAAATGGATGTAGAGAGAGGCTCCGTGTGGGCTTTGTGTTACTGAAAGACAAAAGTGCTGTTTCTTGCCAGGGCTCTGATCTTCCCACATCAAACACATATGCTGGCTCTTTAGCCCATCCTTGGAAAAAAAACCAACCCTTAAGGTCTGATGGAAAGAGACTAAAGGCAGAAGCACACTGTATATCCAGATAGGGCTGTAGCGGTGAGATAGCATGAAGTACTGGGTGACTCCTGCCACCTGTGCTATACTTAGACTTGAACGGACTAATGCTGGCTTAACCTTGTGTATAAAAAAAGGAAAAGCTGTAGGTCAGGCTGAGATCTAGTTGTGAGAGACCTTGATAGGCTGCTCAGGGCAGCAGGAGCTGAGAGAGTAGCAAGCCCACAGCAAAGGAGATCTGCCTGTGTTGACATGGATCGCCCCACAACAGAAACCTCTCTTGCTGGTGAAAGGGAACCACCCATTGACCCACCAGTGATGGTGCCAGTTCTATTCATCCAGGAGGCTGTGCAGCAAGAAGTGCTTTAGAGGAAAGGAGTTTAAATGAGAGGAGGGGAGATACAGGGAACAGGCGGTGGGGGTACACCAAAAAGGCACTGCTCTCTGTGCACCATTACCTGCTCCTGCCCTGGATGTCCTCTGTAACCTGGGTGAGGATGTTGGAGCCTGCATCAATCTAAAAGGCCATTTCAATTGCCTAATTTCCCTGAAGGGTGAGAGCCTTGGCTGTATTTTCATGCTACAACTAAAATAGTTGATCCAAGTGTCAGAATCCTCCTCCTGCTCTAGCGTCCCCTCGGAGTTTGCTGAGGTCTGTGAGTGGCATTAGCAGATTTTAAAACCCCAGTTCCTCCAACATCTTTGCACAAAGAGAGGGTGTTCCTGTAGGTTCAGCTCAAGCTGTGCAAATGATCAAAGAAATAAACAGGAATGAGACAGCAAAAGTATGTCCATTTGGTATGCTGCGGGTGCTGGGCCTTCTGTCACAACCCCAGAACTGATAGCCGGTTTTCATAGGGATGCTAGCAGCTGGACAGCCCCTGGGTCTGAGTCTCACTGATTTTGACTGGGGATAGAGCTCAGATCACACAGAAGATGGATGAACTGCCACCCTGCCATCCTTATGCTGTCATCCTCAGCCGAGCACCTCTCATTGCAGTATAGGGATCACAACATGAGCTCGACCACTCTGAATGGACTTCCCCATTGGCAGTGGCCGATGGGTCTCCATGGGAAGTGCTTGGCCTACTTGCAGGCAGAAGGGTGCTCACCATTAACTTCCTGAGAGAAAAGGGCTGGGAACTATTGTCATCAAATATCAGCTTTTTTCTCAGCATTTTGGCCTCCTTTCTTTATCACAAGTAAGGGCTTCCTACTTGTGTCAAGTAAGTTTGTTATTTAAAAAAGGCAAGAAATCCTTTTTTGACCTTGTCCTAACATTCACTAGTAATTTTGCCTTTTTCTTTCTCTTACTTTTTTTTTTTATTATTATTTTTATGTTTTAAGGCTGGAGAAAACAGACATTAGTCACACCAACAAATCATTTTGGAATGTGCACAATTGTCATAATGGGCAACAATAACTCCAGACAAACCACTCTGGGCAGAGAGCAGCAACAAGTTGAGTACAGGTGTAGGAGACTCCAGGCCAACTAATGACCTGTGCAGCCTCTCTGCTGAGAGCAATGCTCTTAACAGCATAAATTACAATTCTGTGATAGCAAATAACCCTCTTAAACAGGAAAAGACTTGTTTGTTTGGTGGGTTGTTAGCACATTGTAAGAGGATAGTCCCCGTGTTGCAAAACAAGTTGAGAAAATTTTCCAAGAGTCTGCATACAAGCAACAATGAGAGGGAAGGATGAAACAGAAACTAGAACACTTGTCCTGGTGAAAAACTGTGAAGGCAGACCATGTTTAGAGTAAAGCAGAAGTGATATTCCTTGCTCTTGTTTTGTAAAGGAAAAGAAACTCTTCTTTGAGCAAAACTAATGGTAATTGTTTTCCACCAAGGCCTATTAATTAAGTGCTGCTGAATGCATCATATATGATGGCATGCCTGTCACTGTGTCTACTTAGAGGATCAAGACACTGCCAAGCCAAAGCCCCAGCTGTGTTTGGCTTTATCTTGTGAGCTCTGCCAGACAATGCATTGTTTTCCATTAACAATGTGCAGCTTTTCACATCTTGTAGTCAATACTGAAAAAGATTTGCTAAAAGAGGAATGAATATCAGGTCATCACAATGAAATCAATGCATGATGAAAGGTACTCTGTGAAACACTTGGAGAAATGGTCATTTCAAAGATGCTTTATTTTTGTTACACTTGTGGGTTTTTTCTATATACAAAGTGTTTTCTGATGTGTTTTGTTGTTTCAAGAAACATTTTCTTTCCTCATTCTGACTAAACTTAGTTTTGGCAGTTCCTTTAGGGGAAAACATTAGAGAATTACAGTGGAGAGAATAGTGTGGAAGACCGCGTTTGTCTTCAAGGCAAGTGTTCTGAGCTGAGGCTGGCAACGGAGAGCCACAGCAGTGGCATCTGTTGGAATTACTTGTATTTTATGCACTTCACATATCCCAGTTCTTATGCATATTTGAAGAGGATTAAGGTGGATCTTCAGTTTTCCTTTTTCCTCCTGTATTTGATTGGACTGCTATTTGTGATTCAGTAAGGCAGTTACTTGATTTCACTTCAGTTTCGTAGTGCTGATGTGAAACGTAATTACTAAAAGAGGATTGGGAATCTTGGGATTAATTTTTTCTGATGTAAATTAAATCAAAACATGATAATCTATTATTTTCTGAATGACTGATATCTGGCCATTCCAAATGTAAGGACACTCAGCTCTCAGCAAAACAATGTGTTCCTTGTTGAAGATAAAAGGCGGTGAGAGGGGCTTTGTTGTCTGGTTCTACATCAATGCCATGCTTGTAGGAGGTAACTGACAAATTAGCTGTGCTATTGCTTGCATGCAGCATAATTTTGGACACAATTTGTGTTCTGCTTCTGTTATCTGTTTACAAATGAGGAGAATAAAGCTATATATATCTGTCTCAAAAATTTATTGTGAGAATCAGTTAGGGAAACACCACGTGCTTCAACCATGCACAGGCACATTCCCTTGTGCCACAGGAAAGCAGATTTGTGGGGCTGCTGGGTGTCCATGGCCCTTGCAAAGTACTCTCAGTGCAGCTGGTCATGGTGTCTGCAATGGCAGAAAGTTCTGATCAGGGTAAGTGTCTTCTCAGTTAATCTCCCTCAGTGTCCCTGATGCTGTGAGTGATGCTCATTGACAACAGGCAGCTGCCTGCAGGTAGAGGGGTGTTCCTCACTCCAGCATTGGTGACCAGATAGATCACTGTAATCACCTCTGCTCCCCTATGCCACCCTTGCCATGGCAGGGGCACCCAAGCTCCTCAAGGAAAGCCACAAGCACCATGAGCATGAACGCCCTACAGGCTTTCCCCAATGCCCCATGGCAGGGAAAGAGTTTTTTCAGCTGTGGGAGACTTTTTGAGTTCCTTCACCAGTGCTGATTCATTTAAGTACCGTCTTACCTTTGGTTTGTTTTTTTTTTTTTTCCCTCAGTGCAGATGTACTTTTTCCTGTGATATTTAAAGTGGCAAACATGAGACAACATGTCCTTAGTGTATAGTTTATAAACCATACCAATGGGAAGATTATGCAAAGAAGGCAGAAGGAAAAGAGATTAGAAAGTCTAAGAGAAACAGGAGGAGATGTAGTCTGTCCTGGGCTGTTAAGCAGATAAGTGCTTGAAAGAAAGGAAACCAGTTCCCAGACCTGGAGTAAACCTCAGAAACCGAGAGACTACTGTTCTTGAGCTACCAAGCTGCTGCCTTGTCATTTTTTATTATTACTCTATAATCTTTCTTTCTGACTGCTCACGGGACATGTCAGTTTCTTTGTTACTGAGAAACCCACACTTGAAGGTAATATCCTGCTGTGCATCTTTCAGGCAGTGTTTAGGGTTAAAGTCCTCAGGTCATTTAAGCTTGAATGTTGTTCTTTTTCAAGTGCCTCGTTCAGAACAAAAGAAAACCCAAGTGTTCTCACGTTACTGACTCTTCATACTGCCTTCAGGAACCACAGGGACAGCTATCTTCCATGCTAGATGCCTATAAATAAAAACTGTCATCTCGTTTTCACACAGAAATGTGTGCCTTATCAGTGCCGATGACCACCCATCCTGCCAGTCTTACCAGAATGCTAATGAGCTTCCCTGATGGCTGACAACTGCCTGGCCTTTAAACAAGGGGCAGCCTGGGAAGTGCAGAATGAAACTCCTGTTGTGTATCTTAGCCTGCATTTGCTACCGATCACAGCTCTGACAAACTGCTCATGGGCAGCTGCCTTCATGCTACCTGCAGAGTTCCCTGCGTGCTGCAGCAGAATACAGTACTTAAAAAGGTACCTGGGGATACTCTGGCAAAGGAAGGAAATTTGTATCCTATGCTAAGAAAAGCCTAAGAAATACGTGTGTCATCCAGCTGCCTCTGCTCTCACACTCGTGGATTCGAGTGCTGGGAAAGCAAGTTGGGTGACCCTATCTATTTTTGTACAGTAAGAGAAAAACACTTCAGGAGTTGTGAGCATGCTGGATGAGCAATACTGCAGTGCAAACCAAATATATGGAATTATCTCTAAAGCTGAATTACTGCTCTCCAAGAGAAGCTAAGCACTGTTGCCATGGCTATCGTGCTTGCAAAGGAGACACTTGCCTGCGTCTCAGAGCACTATACAGCTGTCAGCCTCTGTGCTGTCTCCTCCCTTTGGAGGTCCCAAAAGTCCCTCCCCAACACCAGCTGTTACCATTCTACACTCTGTCCTGGCAGAACTGAGCAAAGATTCAGACAGGCAGAGACCTCAGGGATGCTAAGCATCATGCGGGACTAGGGTGAAAGGCTCCTGGCCTTGGGTGGGGGGCGGAGGGGGCTGCAGTGGTTCAACAACATCTAAAGCAGGCACCTTATTAATGGATGGAAATCGGTCGTGACAAAGCAAACAAGGAAGGAGAGTGGTGAGGCTGAGGGCTGGGGCAGCATGACAACACATTAGAAAAACACTCGCTGGCATTGGTCTCATCCCCCTCTGTCCACAGCAAGTTAAGTGCTCAAAAATATCTTCATGCTTTGTTATGTTAAACTGTTAAACAAGAACAGAAATCCTTATGTTGCAGGAGGCTACATGTATTTTATTTACAAATTCTTGCACAACAGGAAGTTGAGCTGACAGACTTCATATGCCTAATGGTGTATTTGGCTTCCTCTGCAGTAGATTACTAGTGGGTTTTAATTTTTCTTTGCTCTGCCTGAAGGCCTAAGACTTCTGTAAAAATGATGAGACTTATTAACTGGAGTAAGACATTTTCTGTGATTCTTTTTTTATATCTTAAAAGTACAATCCTATTGCAAAATTTCTGGCATTTGTTTCAGCTGTTTCCCAATTAACTTGGCCTGTGGAAAACATGAAATCTTCTGGCTATCATATTGCTCTGCACCGCATTCATTCCTTAGGGAAAGGGCAGGGTAAAAGCTGCATCCCTTCCTTCTCAGAAAACAATCAATTTTATTTGGCAAAAGCACTAAAAGGTGAAAAAAACAAACCAAGCCAAATTAAAAAAAAAAAAAAAGAGAGGGAGATACAGCAGCTTCTCAGATTTCAGTGCTGGCAATGGGTTCCCTGCAATTTCTGGCTGACAGACTTTGGGGTACCCAAGGAAAGGACACTGCCTGAGTACCTAAGGTACTAGCAGCATAAATCCAAGAGATTTCAAAATTCAAATAAGCTAAGGCAATCTGTGGAGAACAGTTTTAATAAGCTCAGTACAGTTAGCATTAAAAACCAAGCAATCAGCTCTAATCTGCTCTGACTCTTCTGAGGCATACTTGCCAGAAGCCCTAGTAAAGTGTATTTTAGTAATCCAGCTTGCAGAAGAAAATGGAGTAGATGCTCATATGCTACGGCAGTGGAACAGGCAGCCCAAATAAGGAGGGAATAGGTTGCATGGGTTGCAGACTTGCTCAGAAATGAGAAACCTCTCTGTTAAAGGCATGTGCTGAAAAGCTTGTGGGGTTTTCTCAGGCAGGTTGGGTGTCTGGAGGGGTTGCCCAGGGGATCGGGGTGGCTGATGGCACCTCTGCAAGAAGAGCCAATAGTGGTCTTTCTTATCAGAAAACCACCAGACAGACAAGTAGACACAGTCCTGCACAACGGAACTGAGAAACTCAGTAGTCAAGCCTTGTGTCATTTAAAAGAACCCACAAACCAAACCTCTGCCTCCTAACCTAGAATTAAGCCAGACTTGGAAGTAGTTTTCTGGTTAGTCCATGCCTTCAGTTTCTTCAGGGTCATGTTTAAATCAGCAGTCAAAGGCAAATTAATGGAAGAGTCCCTATCCACGACTTAATGGGAAGCTGCCAGAGATGTTTTTGTTAAGAGGCCTCACACCTGTCTCCAACCAGCTGCTTATGGAAACAGCGAGAAGGCAGAAAATGTGAGTGGAACTTTCCAAAGCACATACACGTGTGACAGTTTGTGCATATGTATGGCCAGAAACTGCTGGGAACTGGGATTCTTGGCTACAGACAGAAAGGTTCCTGGATATATATAAGGCAATGTAAAAAGTCACACCAGCCTGAGCTGCTCGGTGCCTCTGCAGACTTCCCATGACATTTACAGCTGCAGATGACTAAAATGTAGGGACGCTTATAGCCCTTGCATCTGAAGCCAAGGACTGAAATATTATCGGTGTGCTCCCAGCCACTCAGCAGCTTCTGCGGGAGCCGCAGCGCGCGACATGTTGCAATCCNCCTGTTTGAGGAAAAGTAGCTTTGCCACATAGATGTTTACTTCCGACCACTTTGACCTCTCTGGAGTGTTTTGAGCTTTCCGTCAGCCCAGAGTGCTGCCTGGCCCATCAGCTTCCTAGTTTTTCTCTGCGGGGAATGAGCAGAGGGGTCTGTACCCGTGCCTGGGAGTCAAATATGTATATTCCCAAGTATCATGACTAACCTAGTAGGTTTTGTGGTAGGTGAAATGTCTGTTCTATACTTAGAAAGCAGAGGATGTTATGTATTTTTTATTCCACCCACTGTGGAAGTTTTGTGAATTCAATAGCTAAAATTCTGTGTATCTATCAACACTGTTGGGACATATTTTTCTTGGCCTGGGAGCAAAGAAAGGAAAAGAACAGATATATAATACATTTGGGATAGATGGGGGCAACAAGGAGACCATGAGCAGCCTATTCTGGAAGTTTCTCATCTGCAACATACCAGAGTGGGTACAGCCTGGGGCACAGGAAAAGGTTTCTCGTGTCACAAGGGCAGAAGCCTGAATTTATAACAGAGCAAGGGATTAGTCACACTGACCAACTGTATGCAGAGTCAGTGCATGCCCAGCATATCTCTGGTAGAGGATCACACCATGGCTCAGTAAGGTCCACTCCCAATGTGGCTAGGAACATGAACACAACCAACTCTACCTAGTAATGTCAGGGTTAAAGCGAGCCAATTCTTAACAGTAAGCTAATTTTTAATGCATTAGTTATCTACAGCTTAGCCAACTGTTGACTTAAAACAACTGTACTGATGAATCTGAGGACATTCTGTGAGTTGCAAATGTTGCTTTGGCAGAGAATTTTACTCGGGCAGTTCCTTTAGTATATTAAAGTTCTGCTATGATAAATTTACAAGTTGTACTGCTAGGAATGTGTTACACAGTCTAAGATAGCCTCTCCCAAAATGCCAGGCTATTGTTACTGAAGAGGCAACATATGGTCACGCACTGGCTAGCAGGAATGTCTTTGGATTAATGAATGCAGACATGCAGTTCTTTCATAATGCATGCTAGCGATTGCCAGGAGGGAAAGAAAGTGGTTTTGTCTTCTTGGAAGGAAATTCAGCTTTCACAAGCCTGGCAAAAAATTGACCTAAAAGTTAGGGGCACATCTTCCACTGCCTAACAATAGGAGTATTTGAATTTCTGAGAATTACAAACTCTGACAATGTGCTTTCAAGCTCTTGAATTAGCACCAGAGGCAGGAGAGAAAGAGGAAAGGAAATACTACAGCTTGCACATCAAATAACAGAATAGTGATGAAAGATGTAGATTAATTAGACTGCTGAAAAACCCTGAACTCCCTTTATAAGGATATTTGTAAACTTGACTTATTTGTAGTTCTTAGAAATGTCTGCATTGTGTGGAATAACATCTGTCTCTTGCAGAATATTTCCATTACTAAACTACCACATATACTTTAGGGAAGTTAACCTATAAACTATTTCCACTATATACACATGCAAAAGTACATGAGTAATTTTATGGCCTATAAACTTAGTAAGTTTTGTACAAATTTTTTACAAATTGTAAACAAAACGATTATAATTTTCTTCTTACTTTCCTCTCTACTATTTCCTCGTGCAACTACAGAAAATCACTTAGCTGAATATCGTTATGGATACTAGGGGTAAAACCCTGTCCCAGCTGACTTCACTGGAAACAAAATGTCATCACTGCACTCCATTGTGAATAGGCAGAGACACTGATTTCCTCTTGAGAAATGAGGTACTTCCCAGGACCGGACTTCTCTCTCTAGCAATGTGTGTCCACATGTGGTTTCTGCTGCTGACTGCGACATAGGTGCCTAAGGACAAGGAAAGCTCGCAGCTTCCAGGGCTTCAGCCAGACTGCCAAAAATTTTCAGTTCCTGAAGACTCACATCTCCAGCCAGATTGCAACTTGTCTCACAGTTTTAACACTAATGTGCATCAAGTTTGTTCACTTACGTGGCCAATGTATTCAGCTCCCAGAATTTTGTTGACAAGATGAGAGGAAAGTTTGTCATCTGGCCTGCTGTATAAAGGGTTTGCATATAAAGGGCCGGGGTTTTAGAACAAACAGTGAGAAAGCGGATCTTAAAGTGAGCAATTCTATTTTAGGAGACAGTGTGAATATGCAACTACTTGAGCAATCTCCCCAGCCTGTGTGTCCAAGGCCTGTGGTGCTTGTCGTCCTGAGGGATAAAGCAATTTTTGTGATACAGCACATGCTTCTCAGGTCTGTGCCTCAAACCTTCACCCCCTGGTGCACAGGTTTGCATCTCCCACCCGGCTCATGCAGTGCAGAGGCCTCTCACTGCCACAGAAGGTGTTGCAGCACCTGAGCGCTGATCTTTCCAGGGTGGGTATCTCTGCCAATCCTTGTGAAGCTCTTCTGCTTCATATGAAAATATATAAATATTCATGGCTAAGAGTGAGTGACAGAGACTTGGTGTAGTATCACTGCTGGCATCTCTGCCACTGCTAGGGCTGCCAGAGGTGTGGGCAAGCACCAGCAGCCAAGAAGAGGCTTCACTAAGGTGAGTTTGGCAGCAGATGACAGGAGTTTGCCATCACCGCCTCCTCACCTGGTGGTCAGGATGCCTCATGAAACACTTAGGATTCATGCTGTGCTTCAACAGGTATTTCATTTCTTAGATTGATTTGGCCACAACTCACATTTGGTCACAGCTGCCTTAGGCATCTCACGACTCTGCTTGCCATCTGCTCTGGCTCCCCTTTCCAGGAGCCTTCCTGACCCTATATCCTACGGCCCTTTCCTGACCTCTCAGCCGGTACAGCCAGTACTGTATAGTGGGCTGGATGCCAGTTTAGGTAAGACATGAGCCATGCACACCACGCAGTGCAGCTGGAAGGCACATCCAACTTGCAAAATGTAACACAGTTTTCTGAGTTAGTTCAGGGCTTAACAGAAGTATAATCACGTTGGGGATATTGACTGGTGTGTGATGAAAAATGGGTTAAAAAATTGAGGAAGTCACTGAGTTCATGAAGATATATTGTTTCTGGTGCCAAAGCTAACAACTAAGACATGGCTGAGGTTTCTCTCTGCTGTATTGCTGAGCATCGCCTGCCTTGAGGAGAAAGGAAGCTCAGAACCATCCTCTTCCGTACTTTGGGATGTAGGGATAAAATGAAGGAATTAAATGAAATTAAATAATAGAGTGCTTACTCTTGCCGAAAACAAAATTTGGCTCCCAAAATATTTTTGATGGCAGCCATGAAAACCCTCCCACTGGTTCAGACCAAGCACTCCATCCATCAAGTGTTGCTTGGTGACTTATGGTATTACCATTTGTACACGAAATGAACAACTCTTCTTTAAGCTGGAGGTAAAGCTGGACAGGCAACTGTAAAACACTACCGTGTGAGAGACGGTGCCACAGAGGTGTGACCCAGGCATGGAAAGGAGGACTGCTTCTCACCAAACCACAGGTGTCTGAAAGGTGGGTAGCATGTTAGCCCCTCCTGTACATGACAAAAACCACCTGCTGCCTTCTGTGAATCACTGTGAGAACAAGAATACCCCAAGGTGAGAACTAAGTCATTGCAACACAAGTTATTATTCTCCTTAATATTTTTCTCTATTCACAGCTTTCAGAAAAAGAGAGAATATTTTGGGGAAAGAAACTGCAAAACCAATTAAGTGTCAAGGCTAATCAATCTTTTCATTGGCATGGGCTGAGTTTGGGGGCACCACCAAAAATCCCAGATTGACAACACCATCCCCTTCCCCATGGTCATGGAGCTGTGTTTCCTGCATCCAGCATGGGGCCACGAGAGAGGAAGAGGAAGAGGTGAGCCAGGTTATCCCTGGAAGTAGATTGACTGGCTATGAAACTTTAACGTTGAAACCTTAAAGAAAGAATTGGTATCTTTTGGGTTTTTTTGCAATGCTTCTGCGTCAAAATATTTGCTTTTTACCTCTGGAAAGCAGGGCTTAGGCCCATTCCTGGAAGTCAGAAAGTAAATCAAGTGGGAGTGGCACTAGCTGGGACTATACCCCAACCCATGGTTCTTGGTGCACCCCCACCCCCACCCCCCACAACCCGGACCACGTACTGCCGAGCAAGTGCTGCCTCCACGGGGCAGCGTAAGAGTGTGAAACACAAACAGCAGTCAGGATGCAGCTGCATTATCAGACCTCCCTAAGTCCACTCTTCTCCTGGCCTTTACGAATGCCAAACACGATTAACTAATTTTTGAAGCTGTATATATATCAAGGTATGAAAGATAAGGATGACAGCAGAGCACTTGGGGAAGTGTAACTCTGGTCAAGTTTTGTTGAATAATTTATTTCTCTGCTTAATTCTTTAGATGCCTACACCTAAGCAATCAAAGGCGGGTTTCTAAATGTCCTGGTTTCAGCAGGTTTCTCTGCTTTCTGGCAGTTGGCATAGTGCTGTGCTTTGGACTTAGGCTGAGAATACTGTTGATCCCACACTGATTTTTTTTAGTTGTTGCCCAGCAGCTGAGAACTTTTCAGCTTCCCACTCCTCCCAGCTAATGAGAGGGCAGGGGGACTGGAGAAGCTGGAAGGAACACAGCCAGGACATCTGACCTAAACCAGCCACATAAATATTCCATAACATACAATATCAGGTTCCATTTCTCCCCAGTGAGGGTCCTGTGCAGTGGCAACTGAGGGTCTCATACAGTAGCTACGGGTTTTGCACAACATCAGCTTTGGGTGGAGAAAAATTGTGCTATTCTATCACTTGTTTCACATTGTTATTGTTATTATTATTATTATTGTTATTATTCTCCTTCTTGGTTTTGTTGTTTGTTCTATTGAATTGCTTTTATCTCAATGCAGTAGTTTTATTGCTTTCATTCTTCCTATTCTCTCCACTCATGGCTGCGTGGGGCTTAGTTGCCAGCTGGGGTTAAACCATGACACTGAAATATCAAGGCAAACCTATTATTTGCCACAGGAGGTAGATATTTTTCTTTAAAGAAGAAGCTTGGTGGTGCGATGGGCTCTGTGCCTTGCAGCCGTGTGCCAGGGTTCATCTCCTGCCATGGTCCGGGTGGCAGGTCCATGCAGAAGTTCCCATTTTCTTCTGACCTGCCTGCCCAGTCTTTCACTCATTGACCATGTCCCAGGGCCTTGGCCTAATTCAGAGCTGGGAGGGAGTAGGGACATGCCTATGTTTGGCATCTGTAGAAGAGACCGTGAAGCCCTGACTTTCACAGGTCCATTAGTGTTGACTGTATTGCTTACCTCCTGACTTGAAAACTCTGGAGACTGAAAGCAAAGGTCTGTTGAGGGTCTGTCGTTACCATCTGCATGTTCCCTCCAACACTGAACTGTTTCCCACAGTACTTATAAATATGTGATATAATTTGCACGCCCAGTCTCAAATGATTCTATCAATGAGCTCCTATGATTTCTAAACTATTTTCCTGGCTTGACAGAGCCTCCCTACCATGATATTACTTTTGATGCTAAGCATGCGCTTTCCTCCCTTAATTTTCTCTCCAATTGCTGTTGGCTAAAGCATGTAAAACCCTTCAAATAATTCCTCCATTCCACTGACATCTCTTGAAAAAGTTCTCTATTCTTTTTGCCCTCACTTCTTCTAATTTAGCATTTACACACAATTACATCTTTTAATCTCTCTCTATACATTAATGCTACCGTCTCCTTAATAATTTTGATTGCTCTTCTCTAAATCCCCATCAATTTGTTTTCATCTTTCTGATTCTGAGGTTTGCAGACAAAGCAATCAGCAGCCTGTGTACCATCAGTGCAGGGTACAAAGGGACAAATGGCAACCCAGGCAGTGATATATTGCTTCTGTATTAAAAAAATTCAAATTGAACTGCTTCTTTCTTTTTCCCTTGCTTGTAGGTTTGG
>VXBZ01007645.1:102918-115930 GCA_013399135.1 Heliornis fulica | reverse complement strand
TGCTTCACCGGCGTGAAGTTCTCAGTCAAACATTTTTCTTTGACATCCTCCTTTTTAGCATTTCCTTGTTTTCCCACACGGTGGGTTATCAGAGTGTCCATGACTCCTTGGTTAGAAATTTTGCTGCTAATTTTTTTTTCAGCTAGTGGATATAAAATGCAAGAAGCTGCATGTATCTGGTCAGAATCCTGTTTCCAAAATCTGCAGTGTTATTTCATGAAACCAAGGGTTATAAACAAACAAAACCGTTGTTGCAGGATTGTTGCTCCTCCTCTGTTTGCAGCCTGGCAGCCGCTCTGCCCCTGCAGCTCTGGTGTGCTTCTCTGTGTGCACAGGCAGCCTGTTCACTGGCATCTGGGCTGAGCTTTTTCAGAACGGGCTGTGCCAGGATTCCCATGATGCTTCCTTGGCTGCAGCCTTTCTGGGTCCTGCAGAGAAAGGGCAAGGGAATGAAAGTCAGGCCAGAGTCTGGAGGAGAATGGGGCCAAGGAAAGGGGGTGGTATCTGACCATACAAGCTGGACTTCACAAGCTGATCTGTTTTTTACATTAATTATATGCCCCAGTGGATTTTACCACCTGTCCAAAACTTCTCTGTATAAAATACAGGTAGAGAAATGCTTCTCTGAAGTGTCCAGCCTCTGCCTGCCGTTCCCCACTACCTCTCAAGAATGCAGACAGTGATGTTTGATCTCCCTGCACTTTGCTCCTTCCCTAAACTGCATATGGATACAAGGATGGGGGATGCTGTGCGTTGCAGCCAGCACTGTGCTGCTCCATGACAGCTGTGCAGACCCCTTCAACTGCCAGCCCTGCAATCCACCCTGGAGACATCACTTCTTGCCTGGCCAGGGGAAAAGGAGTATAATTCCCTACATCCTCTTCTTCATTTTTTACTCCTGATTCAGTTTCTGTAACTCCCAGGTTTATGCCAGGCAAGATGCTACAGTGCAGTGGGGGTAGAAGGTATTTAGAGTTTGGGGATAGGGGTGTTAAACTGAAGTTATTGCAAGAGTAGAACTACATTAAAAACTTATTTTGATGAGAAATGCACAAGATGACACACATCCCAGGTACATCAAGTATCACCAAGCCAGCCAGTGCAGTGCAGCTTGCAACACCTGAATGAGCACCCACTGCTAACAAAGGTGTCAGTAGGGTAAACTGAGGCAGGTGGCTTGAGGCAATGCACTCTGTGCAACTGGGCTCCCAGCTTCCCTGACCTCATCCTGAGAACTTTGTGATCCAACAGGGTGAAAATTCAAAAGAGCAGCCTGCATGGAGGGAAGAAAAAAAGAGCCTGCTCATCCAAGCCATACCCAGCAATACATGCCAGGCGTATCTACTTGCACCACCATGACATCACTGTCTAAGTATACAGAGATGATAAACTGCCTAGGGAGTCATTGAAAATGCCAGAGGTCACCACATTTGGGATAGATCAGAGCAGCCTCCCAGCCACACAACTGAATGACCAGGTTAGTTTTCACAGCGCACTCTCAAGGTGATTGTGACCAGATGGGATAAAAGCCTTCCTGGGGAAGTCCAGTCTGATGTAGGGGTAAGAGAAGGAAGGTCACTGCTGTTCCACGTAGATGGCTTTGGGGAGCCAGTCTGGGACTGAGATGGTTTTGGGGAGCAGGTTGGGTTACATGTGTGCTTAGGGCATTCTGCCAACACCAAAGTGCTCAGAGCTGGCAGGGCCCTCAGTGCTGGCTCTGCTCCTGACACAGCTCCGCAGCTCCGGCTTGGGTGATTTCCAGCAAAACCCTGGTGTTTTTGCAAAACAACCTCTTTGCTTTGAAGATGTTTTGATGTGCTGGGTCAGTACTTGGTACAGTCCTCGGAAGCCACCCTCAGACCCTTCCTCCTCTTCTTCCTTCCTCTTTTCACCCTCACAGAGAGCCTGGAGACAGGACTCTCCTTTTGGATGAGCCCCACCACTTTCCACAGTGAAAAAAAAAAAAGAATAACAAGGGAGAGGGAAACAATTTTTTTCAGGACTTCTGCTTTTCTGCCTCTTTTTTAAAATAATTAAACAACAACATACTAAAATAAAAACCCAAACTAGCAAACCAACACAGGAACATCAGGACTGTAAAATCCCAACAAAAATAAAGGATGTGTGGGAAGTTTCCCAGCTTTCAATGCAAGGATTTATCCCCCAGTTACTTCCACAGAATCACAACATCACACACTGATTTGGGTTGGAAGGGACCTCAAAGACAATCTAGGCTCAACTTCCTGTCACAGAGAGGGACACTCCAATAGCCCAGGGTGCCCAAAGCCCTGTCCAACCTGGCCTTGGACACTACCAGGGAGGGGTCAGCCACAGCTTCTCTGGGCAGCCTGTGCCAGGGTCTCACCACCCTCACAGGGAAGGATTTCTTCTAATACACAATCCACCCTCTTTCAGTTTGNGGACCCTATGGACTTGCTCCAACAGCTTTCCTGTACCAGGCTACCAGCAGAGCAGAGCGGACGGGCAGAATCACCTCCCTCGACCTGCTGGCCATTCTTCTTCTGATGCAGCCCAGCACATTGCCAGCTCACACTGAGCTTTATATCATTCAACACCCCCAAGTCCTTCTCCTCAGGGCTGCTCTCAATCCATTCTCTACCCAGCCTGTAGTTGTGCTTGAGATTTCTTTAAATCTCTCAGTCTCCTCAGGGGTAGTGGATCAGTGGTCAAAGGTTTGTAGACAAGAGAGTCAGGGCTCTGGAACCAAGCTCTTCTGTCCTCGGGGCCTTTTGGGTATGCTCTGTGGGTACTCCTGGCCTTGCAGCATTTTGGTATGCTCCTTTTGGGATACTCCTGGCCTGCCTGCCCCTCACGGAGGAGAGGTACCACCTAGGAGATTTGGGTGGTAGGGGGGAAGAGCAGGCGCTGGCATATCTGGAGGAAAAGCAGGATGAAATTGGTATTCCTGGGATAGATCCCACCAGGGTAAGGGAGTCTGTGAAGCTGCAAACTCTCACCCTTCAGTGCTTATGTCTCATGAAGGCATTGAACACCCACTGGATAAGCCAGCAGCCTGAGCTCTGCCCAGGGGAGTGATGAGAAGGAATGTTGCCAAGGGATGCACACTGGTCACTGCTCAGATCCAGCCTTTTCCTTGCTCTGTCAATGAGATAATGGCATCACAGTCTCTCTTTCCCATGAATATTTAACTGGTCCTTGTAAAACCTCTCAGCTCCAGTGAATACTTAATTAACCCAGGCAAAGTGCATTTGCTTCCAGGCAAGGATTGGAATTATGCTACCAGGGCACCCTGACAACCAGATGTCCCAAGGATGCAGGCATAGTTGTATCGTATTTGGGCTGTTTTGTTAGATGATGATCTGGTATAGGCCTGGCCCCATCAGCCCCCCAAGGCCTTCCTCCAAGGCGAGCCTGCTTCCTCACCTTGAGGATGTAAGCAGTCCTTAGCACGCACAGATTAAACATTGACATACCCAGCACTGTGACATGCAGAAAATGAGATGGGACTTTAGACCCTCTTAGAGTTAAATGGGAGTTAAGCAAGGTTTTCAAGTGATGAAACACAGGTTAACCATCTTTGAAAGGCAGCTACATCTCTAAACCCCTCTGTACCCTAAGAGCCCCCTTCAGACCAAATCTACACCCAGCAACTCCCTTAATCTCTTGGTTTACATGGCACAAGTTTGCCAGGCCTTGGTACAAGTCCCAGCTATGTGACACCTGAATCCTCAAACTCTTGCCTTTCTAATACGTTTACCTGCCTGCTGGTGCAAAGAGAGCATCACTCATCAAACAAACCATCAGGAAACAATTCTGTGTTTAAAAATAACATTTTCTATATTAAGATTCCTTTTATAACAGGATATCATACACTTGGGAATCACTATGAGGCACTTGTAGGGAGAGTATATGACATGTTCTAGCAGAAAGCACCATAGGTAGCTGTAAGTCATAAACAAACCATTGCCCTGTCAAATGCTGCAAGAACTGATTAATCATTTACCAAGACCTTTTAAACCATTTCAAGTGGTAAATGGGGCCTTTTTAACAGGAAACACACCCAAAGAAGAAAGCAGTTCCCACAGCAGCCTGGCACATGCAAGCATCATATGGGGGATTTATTGCCAAAAGGGGCCGGGGGGAGGTTTGCTTACCATTTTTCCTGTGTGTCTAGATGATCTGAGAGGAGAGGTTTGTATGATCATTGCAGCCAAAGTGGAGGAGTGAGGGACAGCTGAGGTTATGTCATGAGCTTCCACAGATTAGCTACAAAGCCAACAAAGCTTATCACAAGGGAGAGAAGTCTAGGCGATGGATGTGGAGGGTGACATAACATTGCCAAGGACCCTCTACTGTCCATGAGGTGCAGGTAGGACATGGCTGGAGTCATTCCCATGCAGCGGTGCATGATCCTGCTCTTTCTGAGAACTAAAAGAAATAAAAGCTCACTTGTACCTCAAAGCAGGGAGAATATTGGCAACAGCACTGCATGCACACCTCCCCCTGGCTCTGAGCTTTGAGCAATTCCCAATAGCTCCAGCAAGGGCAGCAATGATGTTTGCCCTCACTGCCTCAACCATTGGCCCATGGGGCTCTCACCTGGGTCCTTGGGCTGAAACATCAGTTTGGTTCATATCCACATCATATATGTCCCATATCATATGTCCCATATCAGCAGCAGATTCTGACCTGTCAGGAGGCTTGTTGCTGCATTCTGCCGGGAGGCACCAGCAGCATGGAGTGACTTGCACCAGCATACACCCACCTGGCTGCTTTGAGCAAGCTTATTTCCAGTATTTGGGGGTCTCTGCACTGCTCCCCACAGCTCCTGGTGCCTGGAGGGTTTTTAGCTCATCTCAGCATGAAGGTGACTGCACAAACTCTGCTGGCTTGCTATTTACAAAGTGCTGCTGCAAAATTGTAACCCCATGTAAAGCTGACAGAGCTATAAACCCCTTGCAGCTATGCAAATCCAGCTCAGGTCTAGAGCAGATATATTACCTGGGCTTTTTCCCTATCCAGAGGATTCCAGTCCCTTACTGCTGGGAATAAAATAGACTTTACTGCATCGGTCTTTCAGTACTAATTGCTATAAAAGCAGGCAGTGGAAATCTCACTCCCATCATCTCATATGACCAAACTCCTCTTTCCCAAACCAGCAGAAAAAAAAAACTTCTAAAATTAACTTTTTGCCGATTCGCAGTATCACAGAATGTTGGGAGTTGGAAAGGACCTTGAAAGACCATCTAGTCCATCCCCCCTGCTAAAGCAGGACCACCTAGAATAAATCACATGGGAATATGTCCAGATGGGTCTTGAATGTCTCCAGAGAAGGAGACTCCGCAACCTCTCTGGGCAGCCTGTCCCAGGGCTCTGTCACCCTCACAGTGAAGACGTTTTTCCATATATTCAGATGGAACGTCCTATGTTCCAGCTTGGACCCATTGTTCCAGCTTTTTCCCCATGTCAGGATGCTCTCTGACTCCTGAGCCTGCATACCGCGTCCCTGTGCTGCTCCAAGCTGCGAGTGCTGGCCACAGCATCTAGCTGCATGCTGAGAGCCGCTCTGACCACATCCTTGGGAAGGAGCTCCATCTGCTGAGCCAGTGGCCCAGGCTGAAACCCAAGGAATGCTTACAAGCTTGTCCCAGGGTTGAGAAGTGACCGGTCATTGGCCATCCCCTGGGCAGCAATGAACTGGTCAGACCCTGTTGCATCAGAATCAGCACTTGTGAGGAGCTCCAGACAGATCTTGAGGTGCATTTCCCATGATGAAGAAACAAAGAAAGCACAGAGTGGCGAGCACAGGCAAGGGGTAAAAAAGCTGGGCTCTGGCTAGGTGAAGGAGTGAACCAGGAAAGGACCTGGGCCATAGTTGGGCATTCTCCCACTTAGACCCAGGCTCAGTCAGAGGCTCTGCTTGAGAGCTCCCTGCAACAGCAGCAAGAGGCTCAATCCTTGAAGGCTTTCACCATGGAGGGTTCACTCTCAGCTGCTATTTTCTTGTGAGAATGAGCCAGAGACCCACCGTGAGCATCTCTGAAGACTGCTTCAGGCTCTGCCTGGGCAGTTATCTCATACCTGGGCATTTGTCTCATATCTGCACTTGTGGGAATTCTTGTAGCACTGATGCATTCATCAATAGGAGATGAGGCTCTTGGGCAGGCTGAGGGCACATCAGTACTCCCCTGCAGTCTCAGTCTGCTGCTTACATGGGAGCAGGGCTTCAGGACCACATCCAACCCAGGCAACTCTGGAGATCCTGCTTTATTCCTAAACAACCCACTTCCTGGCCACAGGTGAGTTTTGATATGTAAAAAATCTGGTTTTCCTTCTTCATCCCTTCTGGGAGATGCAGGATCTTTATGGTGGTTATTTTCCTACATGTTTGATGACAAATGCTTCTGTATGATCTGAAGTTCAACTGGCTCCATGATGTCCAGACCCCTCAGCTTGCCTTGGGACTTCAACCCAGACAATGAGAGTCCATCTTCAAAGAAGATGTGGACAGAACAATGTATCTTGATTAGGGCCAGACAGAGAGACATGAAAGGAGTTAGACCACCAAAATCGCATCTGTTCATAAAACAGAGAGACTTCTCTGGGTTTTTCAGAAATGACCCAGCATGGCTGAAGCTGGTCCTCTCACCAGGCACCTGGATGTAAAAACTTGCAAAAGACCAGACATCTGAAAGGAAAGCTAGTGAGCATTTGCACCTCTCTTCAAAGGAGATGATTAGCCATTGAGAAAGGAAGATGTCATCCCTACAACAGCCAGAGAGCCCCCAGCCCTCCTCATCCCAGGAACCCAGTGTAAGTTTTGCCATCCCTGTTGTGGAATGGTACAGAGGGTATAGAATTGAGCTCAGATTCTGAGCTCAGTAAAGAGCCTTGCTGGTTCCAAGTTTGGAGTAAAGGCCTAATGGATGTCTGTGCTCTTCCTGAGCATCCCTTGGGTTTTAAGCTAGTGAAGTATTTGTCTCCTTGTGCTCCCCCAGCTGCTGAGTGCCAGAATGCAGCGCCAGGCCCACATCAGACAGGACTGCTTTTGGATAACCGGTGAATGATCCCTGTGTTTGAAGATGCGGTGGGTAACACCACATCCCTCTCAGGAGGTGAAGTTTCACTTGCTCATCACATCACTCAGATTAAATTCACTGTGAGCTGCAAAATGAAAAGGAAAAAGCAATGCTCCCATCAAACTGATGATGGAGCCAAGAGCTAGGGTGCTGAGACTCAGGTCAGCAAGGACTAACTGGACATGGAAATTACGTGACCAAGAGCCATCAATTATGGGACTATACTGTTCTGCAGCTACAGCTGGAAAGTAGTTTACTCTCTCCTAGGAACAGCCTGGGAAAATCTGTGCAAACTATTTGAAAAAAGCATCCCTGTGCATGAGGCTACACTCCATGCTGTTAGCAAGCCAGTGCATCACAGAGGAGTGAGCTCTAAGGCCAGAAAGCAATTTTATATGCAAATACGTTCTTGCATCTATAAGAATAAGGTCAAAGTGATGTCCTAAAACTTACAAATCCCAGTGGCTGATGTTCAACTGATTCATTTTGGCTAGTGCTGGCATGTCACTCTTAGACTGATCATTTTTCTCCAGGTATTAAAAATGGATTCTGCGTTAGTGTCCCCTCAATTCAGTGCTAGTCAGTAGCAGCTTGAACTTCTTGTATCTCATTAAGGAATTACCAAAGCCAGAAAAACAAAATATTTGCCTTTGCATATGTTAAATTTCATCTCTGGATGGAGCAGATCTCCAGATAGAACAGATCTCCAGATGAAGTACATGTCCAGATGGAGTAGACCACTGGCTCAGTGCCCCACGCCACGGTTGTGGGCAACAGGGCCAGAATCTGTTCTGTAGCATCCTTCCTCACCCTTGATGCCAGATGAAGGTGATAGCACCAGACCTAGGGCACAGCTGAGCTGAGCTGCTTCAGGAAATCACACTGGAAGAGGAGCACAAGGACATGGCCTTTAGAGGAAAAGCTGGAGACTTTTTCTTCCTTTTCTTAGGACATGGAAGTGAATGTGGCTTAACAGGAGGTGGGAGATATTATTTGAAGCAAGGAGATCACAGAATGTGATCTGGGACTCTGGAGCTCAGAGGCAAACTTCATGGCTTTGGGCAGATCACAGCCTCTTCATGCCACAGATTCCCTCGTGTGAAATGGATGGAAGGGCTAGGAGGAGAAACAGAGGAAATGTGCCAGCTCCAGTGGTCAGGATCCATGGTAGAAGAGGACAGCAACTTTTCTGCCAGGATATTCACTGGGGCACTCTCCACCCATGGGGAGACATCTCCACCCTGAGCTCTTCCCTATTCTCCTCCTATTGTAGGACAGACACACTCACCAAACAAAATGGAGAGTGTTGGCCCAGTCATGCAGAAGAGTTTAACACCTGTGTTTTCTGAAATTGAAAATACCTGGTGTACTATGCAACTTGACACATTCCCACAGGGAAGAGAAACCAGTAAACCCAAAGAAACCAGTTCTGTGGTATTTTTCTAGAACATGGTGCTATGGTGAGACAGGAGCAACCTCACCAGAGCAAGAAGAAACTGGTCTGGTTCGAAGCCAGATCCACTCTCTGAGAAGGGGAAAGCCAGGAGCTATCAGCCCAGGCTGGGCACAGAGGAAACTACACCTTCACGAGGCTCTGACCCAAGCCCCTTCCCATGCTGACACTGTTTTAATTTCATATCTTAGCCATTAAACAAAGCAGATCCCAGCTCTTGAAGTGATTCCCTGTCTCCTGGGCTGAGAGATGTGACATTGGTGCCATCCAGGACTCAATCTCAAATGTAAATGTCTCATTTACATTTGAGATTGAGCCATCATTTTAAAGTGTTCTTATGCAAAAGGACAAAAGATATATCTGGTTGAGAACAACCCCGGTGAGTAGGTGGGACAGAGCAGTGCCGAGGGGATGTGGATGGATGGCATCTTGCAAG
Source organism: Heliornis fulica (assembly GCA_013399135.1). NCBI lineage: Eukaryota > Metazoa > Chordata > Aves > Gruiformes > Heliornithidae > Heliornis > Heliornis fulica. The sequence continues at coordinate 106,980 of VXBZ01007645.1, read as the reverse complement.
CAGAATTGTATCTCAGGCTTCCCCTGCTGCTGTTTCTCCCCACAGCCTTTGTTGCTGTCCCTTGGGGAGCAGGGGGTGGCTTTCCCTCTGTGCAGCACCCAAACCGATGCATGAAAAAACAAATACTAATTTAGTAACCCTCAGGGTGATCATCAGGACAGACCTGCTGCAGGACCCTGCTCCCTGGTCAGGAGCTCTGCTCCACCACACCATCACACTCCAGCTCCCAGACCCTTGTAGACAGTTTGTGAGGGTTTTATCTCCACTGTGACCTATAACGGTTCTTAAGCTCATTTCAGCAAGGACGTCTCTCTGTAAAGTGAAAACAACCTTCTGTGGCGGGGCGGCCGAGTGCAGGGTTTCAGCAGAGACATCCCACGCCCCTCCAGGCATTGCTGCTGAACTTTGCCTTTTCTTGCCAGGCCAGCCCTGCATCCTCCTCTGCTCCCAGCCCTGGTGAAGGCAGCGTGCCAGCCTGCTTAGCATTCGGCTCATCGCTGGGAACAACTGTGGCTCCTAAGGAGCTGAACTCTGCGGCTGCGAGCATCTCAGTCCTGCGTCCCACCACCCCCACCCTGGCTCATCATATGATTTCTCCTAAGGGATAACTGCCGAGCAGGACCGTGTCTCCAAGCTGATCCTTTGCTGATAAGCCAGCTGCCAAGTGTCCAGCACTAAGACAAAAGAGTTTTTCTCTCTTCCGAGCAGGTTTTTCTGCTGTGAATGACAGAGGAAAGGGGGAAAGCGAGCTGCTTGGCGCTGCTCACATCTCCTTCCCCGCTGCTGTGCTAGCAGACATGGAACTTTTCAGGTTGAGCCTGGGCTGTATTTGCCTCCTTCCTTGGCTTGAGGGTAAGTTTCTCCTCTCTTGGGGCAGCTGGAAAGTGGGAAGTGAACTGTCCCAGAGCTTTTAACCTGCTTTCATGCCAAACTGTTTCTTGGGCTGCAAAGCGCTGAACACACCAGCTGTAAAAGGATCTGTGAGTACATTTCCAGACAGCATTTAAGATGGGATTAAATGTGGGGGTATAGGAGGCTGAGGGACAGGCTGGCAAGGTGCTGGGATGGCTTGGGCAGGGACAGCACGGTGTCTTGCCAGCTGCTTTTATAAAGTGCTTTTAAGCTGCTAAGGGGAGTGGATGAATAAACCTGCTCTGGGGCTGAGAAAGGCACTGGGTGACCTCTCAAGAACTGTGTTTGCTCCCTGTTCCAGCTGCTCCTTCCCCACGGTGATGAGTGGGCTCAAACCATGCTGGCAGCATGGGAGAGAGGGTGGTGGGAAGGGGAGCAGGACCTTGTTGTGTTAGTTCTGCTCCTGTGGTTGGTTGGCTGGGAGCGAGATGTGCTGAGGAGCTGAGTTGCTCATCAATGCAGAGCAAACCTGGTAGTGGCTCATGTTGACAATCAGCTGCTTGCTGAGGTTGCTCAAATCCTATATCCTGACTGTACACAGTAGGATTTAGAATCCAAACATGGGTAGATGAGGAAGTCAGAAATCCTGCTGAGCATCAACCTGCGGAGCTGGACTTGTGCTACTCAGCTACCTGGGAGCAGTGCTTACCTGTAGTCTTGCCTATCCCATGGTGGGCAGTGGGCAGCATCTTTCCTTTAAAAAAGGGTGAAGCATCTGATCTAATAAGTAATTTACTTTTTATTATGCCTGAGATGCAAAGTTGAAAGAGACATGTTGAAATAAATCCCCGAAGGTCTTCAATGCTCACTCAGTCCCTGAAGCTGCAAGGAGAGCAGCCCTGCAGTTTTTCAGGTTAGCTGCTCAGAGCTTTTCAAGCTCCCTAGACTAGAGGACTACAAATATTTCAGCTGCACAGCTGGGATGTTTATTCCTTAAGGACAAACCTCAGACTGACAGCTCAGACCATAATGCCTGTAATAGGATAGAGTGTTATTTCAGTTAAGACCTACAATGATCATCTAGTCCAACTGCCTGACCATCTCGGGACTAACCAAGTTAAAGCATATTGTTAAGGGCATTGTCCAAATTCTTCTTGAAGACTGACAGGCTTGGGGCATCGACCACGTCTCTAGGGAGCCTGTTCCAGTGTCTGACCACCCTCCTGATAAAGAAATGCTTCCTAATGTCCAACCTGAACCTCCTCTAGTGCAGCTTTCAACCATTCCCGTGCATCCTTATCACTGGATCCCTGGGAGAAGAGCTCAGCACCTCCTGCTGCACTTCCTCTCCTCAGGGAGCTACAGAGAGCAATGAGGCTCTTGCTTCTTAGCCTCTTTTTCTCCACACTAGTCTTGCTCGAAGTCTTAATCCACTCCTTACAAGACATGTCTTCTAGATCTTTTGCTTGCTATTCCCAGATCCACAACCCCTAAGTGCATTTTCCTTGGGCTGCTTTGAGCAAATAGCCCTCAGTTAGCTCTGCAGCCAGGTCAAAGGAGAGGTTTGTGCTCTTACAGTTTGGACTTTTGCCCTATCTACTCCCTTTTTTTTGCACTCCAAATCCTGCCAATTCAGTGAATTGAATCTCTCATATTTTTTTTTAAAGCCTCAGGCTGAAGGTATGCCATTGTACCAATGAGGGGTGAGAGTACATGTGAATCTTTTAAGAGGTACAGGAGATCTGGTTAGGCCAGAGCACTGGAACAGGCTTCCCAGGGGGGTTGTGGAGTCTCCTTCTTTGGAGACATTCAAGACCTGTCTGGATGTTGACCTGTGTGACCTGCTCTAGGGAACCTGCTTTGGCAGGGAGTGTTGGACTTGATGACCTCTCGAGGCCCCTTCCAACCCCTACAATTCTGTGATTCTGTGACCTGGAGGTGACATCATGGTGGTGCTCCAAGAGAGCAGAACAGTCTGCAGGGACTTTCTCCTGCCTTAATAAAGATCTTGTCTGGTGTTAGAAGAAAGTGTTTCTTTACTGCTACCACGTGACAGGAGTCCTGTGACTATGTTTTATTAGTAAATTAAGGAGAACCACAGGACATTTCCACACAATATTTCTTTTCCTTACCAGCTAAATGCTTTTGGTGCGGCTGCATAATCATCTGCATTTCATCCAGAAAACTAACAGCACAGCAAATATTTTGCAAGAAAGGAATTTATCTTCCCATACCTGGCAATGCCCAAAGCAAAATAATGAGCAGAGAGCAAGCATGTTCTTGTTTGGGGTGCATCTCCCACCCACGGCAGCCTCTCCACATCCCATCCTGCCTGGGGCTGCTGAGATTTAAAGTTGACAGCAGGACAGAGGAGCTTGCTCTAGTCAGACCTCAGAGGGGTCAGTTTCCTAGTGGAAATCCTGTAATTGCCTGAATTTTTTCTGGCAGTGGTTTCTATGGAAAGTCCCTGTGAGCAGGGAGGGGGATGAAGTGTATTCTCAAGAATTAAGACTAACAGTAACCCAACGAGGTCCAATGGATGGTGGGAAGTTGGGTGCCAGCAGGATCTGTGCACATACAAACAGAGAGAAAACTGCTGCAATAATTCTGCATTTAACACTGACTCATGCACTGAATGTGAGGCCAGTGGGGGCACTGCTTGGTACCCCATACCGGTCCCATGTCCTGGGGGCTGCTCCCCTCTGCCCCGAGCCCATGTACAGTGCTGGCCCCTTGCGCCCCACTCTCCTAAGCAGTCCCTAAGCATCTTGCATTGAAGAGGCAGAAAGGCCAAGCCTATCTGAATCTTCTCCCCCTCCTATAGTTCTCCAGCCTCCAACTATTTTCTGCTCAGGGGATTTCCTGACCCTAGTGCATTCAACTCCACAGTAGTTGCGAGATCTCCTCCCTTGAATTGTGCAGGCTCTTCCTGGCAGCAAGAATGCATAGCTGCTCTGTGCAGAGCTACCTCCTGCAGACTCTGAGCTGCTTTTTTGCTGCTCCATGTCCTGTCAGGGATCAGTCAGCCCATCCTCTTCAGATCTCTCTCTGGGTTTTACAGACCTCCATCATATCCTCCCAGGGACGTTTTTTTCCTACATGCATCAGCTTTGTGTGGACTTCACCATGTTCCTCTGATTCTCATAATTGATCCATGTGTTTTTTTCCATGCCAAAACTTTCCTTTCCCTCTCACCTCACTCCCTCTCCC
>VXBZ01007645.1:80811-102906 GCA_013399135.1 Heliornis fulica | reverse complement strand
GGCTGCCCAGCTCCTACAGTAACATGGAAAACTATGAAGCCTTGTTGGTCAACCAAAAACAAGACATTCTTAAGAGAGTGTCAACAGCAGGGAAAAATCCCAGGCCAGTGTGGTTGCCAGAAGCAACATCTGAAACCTACTCTTGGAGAGACATGTTACTGGAAATAACAGTGCAGACCAAGAAATATTTACAATCAGGTGCACTGACAAGCCATTTGCTAGCTAATTACTGGCAGTTACCAGTAGGCTTTGTTGACTTCTCTGTAAAAATGATACAGCTTGATAAGAGCTGGTCTGCTGCCCGAAGTGATGGAAATTGCGCTTCCACAAACACGGAGCTCCCGGTTGCTAGGTAGCTGCTCGACCAGCTCCAGTTCTGCCAGGTCCAATGGGCAGACAGCTCTGCTCACCATCAGTGCTCCACCTAGCATCATCCTTAACATGGATAGATTGGCCACATACACTGACCTGTCATGGGCATTTGTGACTCTAAATTTTCCATCCAAGTAATCACAGTCATAGTCTCAGGGAGGATCAGGGCAAAATAAAGCTAATGTTTGTTCCAGGGAAACAGCCTGTTTGCAAATAATTACCTAACCTCACCTCCTGCCATGCTGGTCTTGGGGATGATGTCAGGCAAAATAGACAACGAGAGACCACCTTGCTGCTTCTCTGTGCACATCTGGATTTCCCATATTTGGCCAAATACATCTGGGTCACCACACATTTCTTACGGCAGCAAGTGCCTTTAAACTGTTTTTAATTTCCTCATCCCATGGCCCTGGGTTGGTCTCACGGGCAGCAGGGAGGGGCTGTACAGAGGGAGGTATTTTGAGGAGTGACTGCTGGGCTGCATTCAGGTCTGCTCCTGCTTACTTTTTAAGGCCTTGATTTCCATTCCTGACAGCATCTCAAGCTGCTTGTTTCAGTTAGATACAGTATAGTGCTCCCAAAAATGATCTTACAAGGCCGTGTCTGACACAGCTCCAATTGCATGGGGAACCCTCCTGCCTTAACTGGGAGCTTCCCCCTTTTGCTACTGCATCATCTCATTTCTGTGTAGTCCTGACCCTCTGCAGGAGGTAGAAACAGCCTGCCAGGCTCATGGTGGCTCAGAAACATCTTACCCTGTGCAGAAGAGACATCTGGGTGAGTTTTCACTCATGATGGGATAACTTTGGGCCATAGAAGTGAATTGCTCCTGCTGCTACAGCTGCTCACTCACATGAAATTGTCTTCTGCCTTCATCCAACACCTTTCTAGACTGCCTGTTTCTGTAGATGTGCTACAGAGTCCCACTATACATTTAGTCCTTAATTTTGGTCTGAATAAGGCGTATGGATAGAAAAAGGTGGTAGTTCTGCATTACCAGCATGAGGCCCAGAGTGAGGGCAGAAAGGCAGGGGAGGTTAGATCCTGTGCTGGCCTGAAGGAAGGGGGTCCAGTCATCAATATCAGGGTAGGAAGAGATGTCTGCATCACCACAGTGCTAAGCAGTTACAAACATGTTTCCCCATACTCTGTGGTTACTTTTTCTTCTTTCAGGCTGGGGCCACTTCTGCTAGGAGCTCAAATCCCTCATGGCTGACTTGAGAGCTAGGGCAGAGACCAATATTGCCTGCAGGGCAACTCGAAAGGAGGGGAGTCTTCCAAACCCTCCTCCTACCTGATACCCCTTCAAGTTCTGCATTAGCCCAGCAACACAAAGGAACCCTAAGTCCTGGGAGACCTGATATTTGGGGGGCTTATACAAGGAGGTGAATATACATAATGTAAAGGAGAACAATGTGGGTCAGTCTCCACTGGTACAGAAGGTATGACCACTTGTAGCAGCAAAGGTAGATGACCTGAGCAGGAAACTGTCTGGCTTGTCTCACCATAAGTCAGGGTATGGCACTGCTGGGTCCAAGGTTTCTCCACAATAGCACATGACACTATGCTCATTTTGGGTGGAAGCAGAAGAAACAGCTTGAAGACATCTCTCCAAGAGACTGCTGCAATAGTGTAGGTGACTCGGGGCAACCTGCTGTCATGTGGTGGAACTCAAGAAAAGCCACATTTGGGAGCTCTCCTGGGTCACAGGATGTGCCCACAAAGCAGTCCCTACATGAGGTGCTGTGGCTACCTCAGGTGGATGTATGCTTTTGAGAACTGGAAATGTGAATTCTTGTGACCCAGTGGCCATCTTCTCCCTACAAAAAACACCTCCTTGGCAAGAGAAATTGAGCCAATTAAAGGATTTTTCAAAGAATTGGGAAGCTCACTGTCAAAGAGAAAAGAGGCCAAAGACAATGCTGAAGTTCTGAAGTGACCTAGAGTGTTTTGGGAACCTGTGCTTACTCAGCTCTGACTTATCTGCCTTTAGAGGGAACAACCCATCCCCATGTGCCAGTATAGGTTGGGGACTGGCCTGTTGGAGAGCAGTGTAGGTGAGAGGGACCTGGGGGTCCTGGTGGCCATCAGGATGAGCATGAGCCAGCAACGTGCCCTTGTGGCCAAGGAGGCCAGTGGCATCCTGGGGTGTAATAGAGGGGGGCTGGTTCTTAGGTCCAGACCCGTCCCCCTCCCCCCCCCTCTCCTCTGCCCTGGTGAGAGCGCCCCTGGCCGATGGTGTCCAGTTCTGTGCCCCATTGGTTCCAGAAGGACATAGAACTCCTTGAAAGAGGCCAGCACGTGGCCACCAAGATGAGGAGTGGAGTGGAACACCTTCCTTGTGAGGACAGGAGGAGGGAGCTGGCTGTCTTTAGCTTGGAGAAGAGGAGACTGAGGGGTGACCTCCTTAACGTTTGCAAATATGTGGAGAAAATTTGGGAGGAGGGAGCCAGATGCTTCTCAGTGATGGCCAGTGACAGGAGAAGGGGCAATGGGTCCAAGCTGGAGCAAGGCAAGTTCCACAGGGACATCAGGAGAAACGGTTTCCCCGTGAGGGTGCCAGAGCCCTGGGACAGGCTGCCCAGAGAGGTTGTTGAGTCTCCTCCTCTGGAGACATTCAAGACTCATCTGGATGCGTTCCTGTGTGATCTAATCTAGGTGATCCTACTCTGTCAGGGAGGTTGGAGTAGATGATCTTTCAAGGTCCATTCCAACTCTTAACTTTTTTGCTTCTGTGATCCCCAAATGATTTTCAAATGGCTTTGATCAATCCATCAGAGGCACCACTTAGAAATGGCTGAAACTCCCAGCCAGACTGGGATTACTAGTAACCTAGGCTTTTCTGGTGGTATTACCTTAATTAGGAACGTTGCATAGTTTTCCTCCTGATCATACAGGGAACAGCATGTCCCAAGGGTAGCCATGCTGCAGAGATGCAAGGGGCTATATTTGCTTGCTTTTCTTTCTTGTAACCAGACAGAGTGGCAGTACCATAGGACAAATGAGCTGGCATCAAATGCCTTTGCTATAAATTGCTCATTTTGTTCCTAAAAATATGAAGAAGCCACAATGTTGAAACGTGAGCAGCCCAAAGCAGGCATCTACTCAGAGTCTGGTATTTTCCAGAGACATAGAGTCCCATCCCAGAGAGTACATTGGATGTTCTGCTTGATCCAGATTAGCGTTCTCAAAATGTTAGGGCTGGTGTACTTACTTGCAGGGCTTCTGGGCGGTAGGACTCAGAAATTTCAGGGGGAGAACAGTGGGTTTGCATCTTGAGTAAGGATTCTTGGTGCCCAGTGCATATCCCAAAGTAAATATACTCAAACTATATTTGCTAGTCTACCCTTTATGACTGTGTGGGGTATGAGCAATGACTGCTGCCAGCTGCCTGTTATCTAACTGTAGGTTGCTCACTTAGATAGCAAGATCTCAACCTCAGGAAAGCGATAACGTGAGGGTAGCTGACAGTGAACCTGCGCGACGGACACAGGCTCACATCTTGGTTGGTAAGAATAATGAAAAACACCTGAAGGAAAATCCTGATGTTGGTAGCTAGCCTGAAAGAGAACTCAACATCACTGTCCATTGGGAAGGCACTTGGACCTCAGGTCAGAGAAAGATTTTGGCCTCAGCTTTGTTGCCATCCTCACATAATACTGAAGCAAGTAAAGCTAAGCTAGTTCCCAAACTGTAAAGTGGTGGTTATTCTTTTGGACCCGAGGAAAGTGTGAAGATGAAAATCTATGAAAACTTCTATGTTTGAAGGACACAAAACTATTGGAGAGTGTCCAGATGTGGGCAATGAGGATGGTGAAGGGTCTGGAGAGGAAGACTTATGTGGAGAGGCTGAAGTCCTTTGTTTCATTCAGCTTAGAGGCTGAGGGAAGTCTTCGTCACGGTCTGTGGCTTCCTGATGAGAGGGAGAAAAAGAGCAAGCATCTCTCTTTGTCAACAAGTAATAGAACCCAAGGGAATCGATATGAAGCTGTGACAGGGCTGGTTTAGGCTGGATGTTAGGAAGAGGTTCTTAACTGAGAGGATGGTTGGACACTGGAACAGGCTCCCCAGGGAAGTGGTCACAGCACTGAGCTTGACTGAGGTCAAGAAACATCTGGAAATGCTCTCAGTTCCATGCTGAGACTTGGCTGGCCCTGTGTGGAGCCAGGAGTTGGACTTGATGATCCTTATGGGTCCCTTCAGTCTCAGGAGATTCTGTGATTCTACGTGTCATTCTCTACTGAGGAGCTATGAAAGCACTTCCTTGCAGTGTTGAGGTTCCACAGCTCACATGCATTCCCATGGCAGGTGGGCGGCCCCGGACTTTTGGTGGAGTGAGTCTCTGAAAACTGAGATCTTAAAAAAGTGCCAAAAAGCTGATAGGAAGGGGTAGCTCAAAAGTGCAAAAAATTGGCAGATAACATACAGGTCAGGGCATACAACATTTACTGCTAACATACAGGTAACATGACAGATTTTCAGAGAGGAAGGTATATGAACAGAGACTGTACACAGGGATCAAAATCTACTGGTTGAGTTAAACAGCAATGCTCTTCAATTTATTTTTTTTAATCAAACATACAGAAAGACACTTCATGCCAAACAAACAAAACAGAGATCATGGTATGTCTAATAACAAACCCCATAATAAAACACACAAGAAAAAGTTTTAGAGAAGCAACCTAGAGAGTTGCATAAACACCTGCTAATAGGAATTTCCAAATACATGTGAAGTAGGAATGCTGTAGGGGTAAGGAGGCCAATCTAAATGACATAAGAAGTTCAAGGTTGAAAAGCTGAATGGATTATTTGCACTGGTGCCCACTTCAGGCATGGTCAGGGAGGTCCTCCCAAGGCAGACATTCTCTGCAGCCTGAAGAGGCTGTCAAACAAAGAGTGTCAACATCACAAGCAGACTCAGCACCAAAGGACTGTTACAGCAGTTAGGTCCACCTTAAGTGTGATCATCGTGGGGAAACACAGGTCACTAGGTTGGACTTTAGCGTCAGGCAAGTCAGTAGAACAAAGTAGAATTTGCAGACAGATAAATCTAAGAAAAGTCAATACAGTTTTTGTAGAGGGAATTTCCAACATCCACGGCATCACTGGGTGCATAAAGGTAGTACAGTGATCTAGACCTTGTGCTTGTGTTTGCAAAAGGCTTTTTGAAAGATGCTTCCATCAAGACCCTTAAGAAATTCCATTCTCATGGAGCCAGAGTCATTTCACACACAGGTTGGAACCAAGAGGTGGAATCAGTTGACAGTGATCAGAGCAGAGAGAAGGTATCAGCAGGTACTGAGAAAACATTAGGGCTGTTTGACACAGTGATCTTGGGACAAGAGGTATAAAATGAAGTAAAGAAGTTTTCTGAAGGCATGAAATTATTGAGGATAATTAAAACTGAAGTTGACCACATGGAGCTGTAGAAGGACCTCATGATACCAGCTGATCAACAAAACTCAGAGCACACATGGGTGTCGCATACATGGGGACAAAAATTAAACATGAATACCCAGCGATGCTCTGTTAACTAGTTGATACATTTAGGAAAGAGACACCGGTGTTCTTGTTGTCTTGAGTAAGCTCTTCACTTGTCTTACCTTCTTCCCCCATGAGCAAATACTAATAGGCTCCAGCCCAGTGATGGAGCCAGGATACAGGGCTCAGCAGATATTTTATCTGGCCAAGCGCAGTTCTCATATTACCCTGTTATGGTTTAATGCAGTCAGATAATTACTTCGTAAATGGGCTTGTCCCAGTTAAGATGAAGCAAAAAGGTGAGAATTCTGGGTTATAGAAAAAACATGGTGGGGAACTGTATTAATCTCTTCAGATTTTCTACAGTTTATGGGAAATTAACATATGAGACATTTCTTCTGCCTTTGGAAGCTGGCACAAGCTCAAACCCAAGGTACATTAAACATCTTCCCTGATCCCAGTCCTCAATAGGGGTTACAGAGTACAAGACTCACAAGCTGTCCACAGATCCTCCAGAAATCTAATTTATGTTTAGGCACATGGGCTTGGCAGGAATTGACTAGACCAGTGACTCTCATAGGTCTGTGAATCTCAATATCCTGGTGAGGACATCTCAGATACAGCACAGGAGTCATATTGAGGCTTCTGGCTGCCTCTTCCCATGCAGTCAGGCTGAACAGAAAGCCCTGAATTGTTTCTGATTTAACAATCCCCAGGCACTATTAATCTAGCAGACCCCTAGAATTTCCTGAGAGAAAGCATAAGAACTCTTTTAAGCTATTGTTCGTGCCCTTCGTATTGTGTACTGTCTTTTGTTTACACTGTCATTACTTTTTTCAGGTACTGAGCCAAATACTTGCTGCCAGCAAAAAGTATTGTTCTTTGCTTTGGGAAGGGAAACTGCAGAAATTATTGTTTAGATAAACATCAGTGTTCTTGTCTAAGATCTCTTTTCAATATCCTCTTACTCTTTATGCTCAAAACTGTATGTTGATTGGGTTTTTATAACTCTGACTCACAGTGAAAAGAGGAAAAAAAAGAAGTCACAGCCAGAGCTGTGAGTTACAATGTGTTATAATTAAAAATTAAAATATTTCTCAGAATGTGCAGAAACTTTAAACTTTTCTTTCTATCCTTCTGTCTTAGGCATAAAATACACAGCAGAATGTACACCCATGTCAGCAACAGATGGCTTAGCATTTAACATTTTGCTCAGGATGTTCACAGGCCACACCTGATGATTTTGTACTGAAAACAAGGACAACTGTCCAGCTAACAGGATGATATCCAACTTACGTCACTGGAAATGTTGGGACCCATTGCTATTAAAAGTAACATGCAATTACAGAAACTGTTTCAAATTGTTGTGGGGTGGCTCTAACACCTCTCTCTTACAAAGGGGTCCTTAAAAATGGTAGCGGTATGCTTGGGGTCAGGTGTGTTAAATCCAGGTTACTTCAACACTTACATAAGCTGTGTCAGCCAAGTACTGCCAGACTTCTGGTGGGGTAAGGTTTTATTCCATTATTGCTGTAACAGCACCAGGAACTGATTAATGGAAACTGTAGCCCAAGATGGCCATTAGATCAATAGCACCTGGGGAATTCAGGCGTTTCAATTGTTCTTTTTGTAAGAAAAAGTTAATCCAGATAGGGACAAATTCCCCCAAAACCATCCAATTATTTTGGAGGGATGGAAGGATGGATACATATATATATATAAAGCAACTGAGATATTAAATTAAATATATATAGGCAGATATTTCATAACACTACAAGTTTTCAAGGATGTTTTTTCCCAATTAGTTACATGGTCACTTATGTCATGGTTATTTTTCTCTGGTATTGTTCCTGGCTGTTTGCAAACCTCAGAGTTAAAGAAGTGTCATTCTGGGTAATTAGGAATCTGGGGGAACTTTTTATCTAGGATTGCCCACCCAGGAAAGGATTGGTGGGTAACATCTTCCCCAGTCATTTACAAAGTTCAGTGATCAGAAAAAGTGTTTGCTCATTCACTAAACTGTGCTCTGATTGTACCACAGTAGCAGAGGGACAAGGCTTCCTCATAAGGAACACCCGTCTGGAAAAGTGCATTCGTGTCTCCCACCATGAGACCAGTGGAATCAGCCTGACTGCCTGCAAGGTGCACTCCCAGCAGCAGCAGTGGAGCTGGGACCCCAACACCAGGACCATCATCAGCCTTCAAACAAAGCAGTGCTTGTCAGCCCACAAGTGGCAGGACTATGTTCTGGTCAAGCTGGAGCCTTGTGGGGACTGGGAACACCAAGCATGGTCCTGCAGCAAGAAGGGACACCTGACTCTGCAGAGCTTGGGCTTCCACCTCAGTGCCAAGGAAGGAGGCCACAAGGTCTTTTTCACAAAGGAGAAGGACAGATTCAGCAGGTGGAAGACTTTGGCGGATGAAACCATCTGTGCTGCTACCCAGACAGGAGCAATAAGGCCCATCAAACCAACACAAGATGCTGTAGACATACGGGTGTGGAACTATGAAAGTAAGATGAGGTAGATTTAGCATCAGATAACATCTAACCTTAGGTGTCATTCAAGCCATCTAACACCAGGCATGCATTCATCATTCTAAATCATGGCCCCATCTGGAGAGATACCAAATGGCTCTGAAGCAGCCCAACTAATTGGTACCACTGGTTTCCAGTAGTTGCTGTTCAGTGTTTCCCAGAAAGCGTGTAACACCTTGAAGGATCAGTCTCTAAACCCCAGATGCATTTAGGATTAAAAGTCTTTTGGAAAGGTCATCTGAATCTTGGTCCAGAGCTATGAACAGTAGGAATTGCTTGATCCTCCCAAGTCCAAAACAACCAAGGAAGTTCTCTATAGTCAGGTGTTTAATACTTTGAAGAGGCTTTTGATACTTTGTGAGACCAGCTCTTGGTAACAAGAAAGCTGGACGCAGCTGAAAACCCCTTTTAAACTTGTATGAATTATTGAGGAGTTGCTATATTTAAAATGAGAAATAGTTGGTTCAGTTTCTAAGCAACACATTACAGTTACCTCCTATCAGATTGCAACAGTGGTCCTATCACTAACAAAACCATGGTTCTAATCTTCATCCCATGTTTTCATGATCCTCAAAAGTGAACCTCACTCCTGGTGCCTACTGTAAGCATAAAGAGACTAATGAGCATAGCAAGTGGTGGGAGGTAGTTAAAGTGCTGCTCTTCCCTTGCATTAAGAAAACCTAAAACATGAAAAAAAAATTTTAAAAATCTGTTATATATTATCAGTTTCATGACATTGGCTTCTGAAAAATATCTTTTCCATCATGAACATTCATGACCCTCTACCTAGACAGGACACAAACACACTCCTGTCCTGGATATGAGGCTTACAGACATCAGGCATGGCCATTGCACCAAGACGTGACTCTCATCATTTGTCAGATGGTCAGTGAAAGCCATTACCCACCATTGATAATTCACGGTCCAGCCTGTTCCCCTCTTTCATTTACTCCCTGTGCAGAGGACGGTGGTTTCAGGACTTGTGCAGCTCTGTGAGAACTGTGACCTGAAAATCACACTCAATTCCTCCCCATATCATCTCCTTCCCTGCCTTCCTCCACTCCAGAAAAGAGTCAGTATCTTAATGACCTTCTGGTTTTGTCCATTCTGTAGATTATGAGATTCTTAAATTTCCTTTACACAAGGCTGTTCCTTACCTTAAGACTTGAGGGCCCCCATGAGATTTTCAGAAATGAGTAAAGAGAAAGTGTGATGAATCTGGTTGGCGTAAGAAAATGGATGATGAGAGTAACCTTCTGATACGAAGAGGCTGTATCTGCTTTGCAATGGAGAGAGATACAATAGCTTTTTTTTTAGCTGTCATATACAGATAAGTTGGCCTTTTTACTGAGGTTTTTAATTAGCTAGCTAGAAAGTTAACATATAATTATTGCAGGACAGTAGTCACAAGTGTTAATATTTGTTTAACATGAAGGTAAATACAGCCAATACAAATTAGGTACCATAATAAGATAGTTAAATATAGGCTAGGAAATGCGCGGAACATTGAGGATATGGGAAAAAGGCATGTGAAAAGGGCATTCACATTCCCAAGGCAATGTTCCTGGCAGTCCAGAGCTGCCTTGGAGCCAGGCACCCCAAATAAGGCTGCAAGGGTAAACACAGAGCAAGCTCTGAATCAGGTTGTGCCAGTTAAGTGTGTCTAGTTCAAACTGATAATTTTCCTATCAACCCCGCGGTTCAGAGTCTACTGGAGAGAAACTCTGACTACTCAGTAACAACATCAAAGTCCTGTGTGTTTGTTTAGGTCTTTCTTATCAAAGTTTCAGTTGACCAATAACAGACAACTTTTACTTTGGCGGGTTAGTTGCTCAATAAATTACACCCATGTGCCTGTGGATGCTCATGCCCCAGCAAGTGGGAAGGTTGGGATAAGCAGCAGGGAACACTGCAAATAGGAGATTCTTGACCTTGTGACATTCATCAGAGCAGGAGAGGAGTGACTACTGCTGCTACAGGATTTCCCACATCCTCCCCTCTAGCAGTGGTTGCTATCTCACATGCCCTGGATCTGCAATAAGACTGGCAAAGCAAAAGACACCAAGCCTTGAAAGACATATGGACTATTAACAACCGTTTCTTCATCTGCTGTGTTGGTAACTCCTGTGATGCTTAGATATAGTTCTGCTTGCCTCTTCCCCACACCTCATCCTTTAACAGCTGGCATTGCACTCATATTTTCTTGACCTGATTTACCATCAGACAACAAGCTCTGTTCTAGCTATGGATTCAGTCTTGAGAGGTTCATTTTATCTTTGAGGTTGGTGAGAATTGAAGGTCTCTGATATGCAGGAGGAGGTAATCACTATTGGACCATGACCTGTTTGCCTTGCAGAGTAGAGGACTAACGCGGTAGGGCTGGGTTCCCTTCCCTTGCCAGGCATTGAGCTTACCCAGGTTTCTGTACAAAAGGGAAACAATAATCACACGCATTTTGGCTTTATTTCTTTCTAAGCTAAAACCATTGATTCATCGAAGATTGATGCTGTGGACAGAGAATCTTCTGTGAGCTTGACTGATCCACCTCTGGCTAACAAAGTGAATAGCACAGTGTTTCCATCGAGGACCAAACAGGCACACCTCCCACCAAACGAGGGTGAGCAGTTTCTTTTCTGAATGCATGTGAAAACATCAGGAAGGAGAGTGCAGGTGGCATCAAGAGACCACACAAGTATTTTCAGCAGTGGAAGGTACCTGAGTACTTCTGAAGAACTTCCATGTGTACCGCTGAGTGGTTCAAAGCTTTGCTCTAACACAATGTGTTAAGATGTTTGCCTTGGCAAGCAGTTCATTGATAAGGTGATAGTCTTCACTTGGAGGCACAGCCATCAGATGTTCTAGAAGCAAAAAAAAATATCTGTGGCTGGGGAAGCTGAGGAACAAGAAAGTTCAATTTTTCCTTTCAGCTCCATACAAAGGGGTTCTGTGGTTACAGTGTGGCCCCAGGCGGAAACTGGAGCTTCCTCTGGTCCAACTGAAAGCTGCTAATCAGTCTCTCTGCTTCTTCCCCCAGATCTGTCCCATAATCACTCTAAAAAGCACCATGGAAATCGAGGGAAAAATGCTGGGGCCAGACTTGCAGGTAGGTCCAGTGATCAACCCGAAGAAAAAACTCCTTTTAAAGATCAAACAAATCTCCCTGGCCTGGAGTACAAAAGTGAGTAAGCACAAGCAAATGCTTTGTTCCAGCTCACCAGGAGAGAGATACCCACTAGCACTGGCACCTTCCCACTGCTCTTCTTACTTCACATCAGAGCTGCAGAGCAGAGAAGCAGAAATAGCTATTGTTGTCCTAGCAAGAAACAAAACCTTCTTGTGTCCATTTTCAACAGAGGGGTGCTGTGGAGTGTAAAGCAGCTGCCAGGTGTGGATCTTAGCGACAAAGCACTTTTTCTGCTCTTTCCTGGTCTTCAGGGGCTGTAATGCGTGGGGTTTGTGGCAATCAGGGCTGTTGCGTAAGAACAGGGATAGAAGCTGTAAACACACGACTGTTTTCTATGATGTCCTTTCAGGCACCAACTGGAAGACGGCCATGCTGGTCCTCAGCCCCTTGGCATTCATACTGGGATTAATTATACTGACACTCAATGTTCACTACAACAAGTAAGTGAGATTCGTGTTCATTTGCTTTGCCATTTCCTTGTCCAACACTTCAGAACAAAAGCCTTGACCTCAGCACCCTTCCCAACCCCACACCTGAAGTGTCTGGCTCTGAGCAGATGGGTCTGCTCACATACAATGCCACACTTGATTTCTCCTCTCTGCCACCCTGTTTCTCCTTCCCATTCACTGTCCCACCCAAATGCAGCCACTAGCATTGGCTCCTTCTTCACACACCTTGCAGCATCCCCAAAGGTTTAGAGAATTTGGGCATTACAGTGCTGATCCATTTCACATGGAGAAGCAACCAAGTGAGAAGCAGATGCAGTTACATACCCTCTTCTCTCTCCTCCTAGGAAGAAGAAAATCCTCTCTGCTCTGAAGAGCTCCCCAGCCAACAGCAGCAGAGCTGACTTACGGGAGCCATCTCCCTTACGAAGGGGCCCCCAGCTGTACCTTCCACCATCTCGTTCCCCTTCCTTGAGGCGTGGAGAGATCCTCATTGAGTGGAAAGACGGGACTGTCACTCCTCTTTTTGACAATGCCAATTATCAAATGGACTAGCTCTGAAATAGTGGAGCTGCTGTTCCATGCTGTGACACTGTTCCCACCGGGAAGAGTATCACCACTGCCAATCTTCTCCCTAGACTTGTTGTTTTGACAGGGAGTTGTAAGTGCTGTTTGTTTTACTGTTTTTTTTTTAACACTTGAGAACAATCTCCTTGCACAGCACGAGGTTGAAGCAAGCAGAGCAGATTGTTTGATTTGTACAGGCACATGCTGCTTAGCTCTTCCAGAGCTGATTTAGCTAACCCGTAACAAAACCCAGATTTAGCTAAACGAAGCCAAGGCTCTCACCAAATGCAACTGTCCATTGCACTGAAACTGCAGAGTTACTGAGCACATTAGAAAGAAGACCCTTGGAGAAAAAGTCCAAAGTCTTATTTTTTGAGATAAAACTAGCTGCCAACAGACACAGAAGGCTGTCAGTTACTTTGTCAATGTGAGAACATAACTAATAAGCACTGCCTCCAAAAATTAGTCTCCTCCAGATATATGCCAAAATACTGTCCCCATTAAGTTATGAATTTAGTAAGAGCAAGTAATTTTTCTAACTTGAAAGGTAGGATTCCATTGTCCTCTCTGCATCACTGCAGGAGCCCTGTTGATAGAACATACATCTCCCAAAGTAATTCCTTATTTAGGATGTATTAGACCTTATTAGAACACATATCTTCTGTCTTTATGTAGAATGACAAGTAACATTGGTGGTGCTTGTCGGGGATATTACATTATTCAGCCATTTTATACCAGCTGCAGTCTCTGATTTCCTACAGCAATATGGAATAGTCAGTGAACAGATATACTGCTCCCATCTACAGCTGTAATACAGTCTTGTTTTTTTTTCTAGAAAGGAGTAATGTGTTTTTTTCAGCTTTTCCCCTTCTTGTAGGAACATAATTACCTGTGACCCAACATGCTAAATGCAAAGCTTTCCTCAGTGAAACTTGCAGTGGCTTAGTGCTTTCCTAATATTAATGAATTTATGCTTTCCTTCTCTCTGACCTTGTGATGATGTAAATCATAATCATGGCTATAAATCATTAATAGTAACATCAAGAAATCACAAGTATGGCAAGGGTGTGGGAACTAGATGATCTTTAAGGTCCCTTCCAGCCTGAACCACTCTGTGATTCAATGAGCTGCACCAGTATATCCGATCAGCAAAGCAAGGTAAAACATATTCTAATCTGTCCCTTACTCAGATTTACACAACACTTTCCATTCTATTTGTGCTATTTCAGTGGAGCTTGGACTTCTCTAGAGTTTGATTTTATTTAACCTAAAGTAGAAATAAGGTCTCTGTGGAATTTAAGGTCTCTGGTGTATTTAATACATGCTTTTTTGTTGCTTTTTTTTTTCCTCTTTAAATGCAGATCACATTTAGGCCTGATAAGAAGTTAATTGCCATAAGATATGTTATGACCAAGAACTTAGCTGGTCTCAAGAAAAAAATAAAAAACAAACAAACCTTATTGGTTCAGGCCATAGAAATCATTGAGTTGGAAATAAATGTCTTCCCCAGGCAGATTACTCCATAATTATTTGCTGGAAGGTTTCCCACATGCTCCTTAGGAAAATGTTTTACTACTAGACATGGGCTGAGGAAGAACTCTTTCTTCATCAATAAGTAGTGAACACAAACAACACTTTCATAATTAAATTCTGATATTCCAATGTTTCCACTTCTAAAATGAATCCAGAGACGTTTGGGACAAATTTCCAAATGCATAAGCATCATTTCACACATAAAACTTGTGGCAGTACACAAATCACTCACAAGGCACATGCAATGCCTCACCAGTTATGAGTTACATTCCTTGTGCCTTTTCCTACTCCATTTAAGATGCTCACTTTTAAAATGTTGTCCAAGGAGCACATCACAGTACAGTGCATGGCACTTGTTACCCTCCAAAACCTAGACACGCTTTGGTAACACAACGTATGCAGTGCCATTAAAATGCAAATACTTACTTGGAGTTCAGCTAATGTTGTGCTTTCCAAAGCAGCAAGTGCTTGTGTTCATTACTGCTGAACATGCAGAGCAGATGACTTGCTAATGACTCTCTATACTTCATATTTAATATGCAAATCTTGCTCATAAACATGAAGGCAGTAACATTATTGTTTACATAGCACTGATTAAATGGTAGCTCAAACAATAATGAAAAATTAAGATTGTGAAGCAACATGGCCTGTTAACTATTTTCTCCCCTCTCTTCCACTGGTTGTTATTTTTAAATTATTTCTCATGAGTCTACCTACATTAGATGTTAAGAGACCAAATTGTCCAAGGTATAGACAGAGGAGCTGAAAGTGCATGGCTTCATTACAAGAGGTTTTAAAAAGTGTGTTAGCCAAACATCCATTAGGAGACTCCAAAATAGCTGGTTCTGCCTTGGGGCTGGACTAGGTGACAGTGGGAGACACCTTCCACCCTTGGTTTCTAAAGCTAGCTGAGAAACACTCAGAATAATCACCCAACCTGTGTGCTGTTCACTGCCATCACCCAAATGCGATGCTTGTAAACAGTGTTAATGATCAAAATAAAATCTGACTGTGAAGTGGAGGAGCACTGAAACTGTTTATAGCTCTGTATACATCTGTGTGTATATATTCAATCCCCTTACAGCACATCATTTATTGTGTGTGTATGTATGTATGGATGGATCTGCTGTAAGCTTTTATAAATCACTCTGAATATAACAATGGGCGAGACACCCCTGTCACAGACACATGTTATCAATACATGATATGCCAAAGGAGAAGTGCTGCAGAATGGAAAAGGAACTTCATATTCAAGTGCTGCCCATATGTGTCAGTTCAGTTACGTGGCATCTCTGGTATCACAAGAATTCTCCATGGCTGATATGGTGCAGATGACCATAGGAAGAAGTAGAAGTAGGGCCCATTTTCACATACACTTAGCTGCTTTACAAAATCCATGTGCCTAAGCAGCATAAGCTAGAAGAGACATAGGGAAGAAGAGACACTCGTCCCCCCACCAAGTTCACCAGGATTCAGAAGACCTCACTACTCAACCTAAATATTTTAGTAATTCCATCATGCTTTTTTGGTTTTTATGTACAAAAACATCCAAAGGATTACAAACCATTACTGACTGAACATGCATTATCACACAACATTCTAACCTCAGGTCCCAACGTCAATGACAAGAGAGATCCACAGGAAAGCTGATGCAAGCAAGAACTTCTTCAACACCACAGGCTTGTCCAAGTATCTACAGCCCCACAAAGGCAGCACACATGGCCCTGATGCCTACATGTGGATGCAGGCCACAGCCACAGAAACACAGGTGCCATCAAACAACAAACAAAGCATTGCACACTATCTTAGATATTCTGTGCAGAAAACACTGTATATGGTAGTCAGATTTCCCTTTCCCAACCCCCTGAATAATGTATGGTCAAAGTGTTTGTTGAAGAGCAAAAATTGCAAGAAAGAGGTAGAAGAACTTCAAACGTTACCATTTAAATACTCTATGACAAGCATTTAATAAGACTCTCTGAATGGAAAATGTTTTCATAACAGTACATTAGTGATGTACATAAATTCATGATGCAAACAAACAAGACCTGAAATGACTTGACAAGTTATCACAGCATATCAATGGAGGAGTTGGGAACAGAAGTACCGCTTCCCTATTTGATATGCAAGGTCCAACTTCTGCAGTAAACACTTTGTTATTAATATTCTCCATATGCTCATTTTCTTAACTTTAGTTCTACAGCAGCAAGCCAAGAAATTTCAAGTGATTTCTCAAAAAGATCTGTGGTTGTTCAGCACTTCAAGGGAGGTGGAGGCAGGGCAGGGGGAAGAATAGAGTAAAGGACACAGTGACAGAGCATATCTTTGTTAGCTCTGGGTTTCAATTTAGACATTTCTGGGTTCTGATTCAATTGGACCATGCTTTTTTTTTTTGTGTTAGCTAGGGGAGACAAAAGCATGAGCTCTTTAAAAGCGCCAAGTACCTTAATTTAAAAAAGAAATCTACATTTCTGCAGCCACGTAGTTCTGTAGTTAAGAAGGAGGGAAAAAAAAGAAGGCCATGTTTCTTCAAAAATTCCCCTTATCCTTCACAAATGCATTTGCTCTTTGGAGCAGAGAAACTGGTGTACTTCTTTCAGCGTTGCTTGCATGTCCTCATATTCTGCAAATTTGCAAGCATCATCCAGCTTCAGCCACTGGAAAGCCTGGTGCTCTTCTGACAGCTTGATTTCTGTGTTACAGTCCTTCATTTCCGCCAGCCAGTAAATGACCGTCTTAGGTTTGCCACGGACAGGATAGTGCAGCTCTTTCTTGTAGCCCTCTATGAGGGTGAGGTGGCTGGCCTGAAGACCAGCCTCTTCCTGCGTTTCTCGGAAGGCTGTCTGCAGGTCATCCTCTCCTGGATCCACATGGCCTGTCGGGAAGGTGAAAAAGTGCCCCAGATGAAAACACAGATTTTGGTTATTTGGTTGACAACAGTAAACACTGGGAGACAGATCACACACAATGCCACAGAACATTAGGAGTTGGAAGGGACCTCAGAAGATCATCTAGTCCAACCCCCTTGTCGGAGCAGGAAGGCTACAGCACCCGGTATTCCCAGGCAGTCTCCCATCCTGTAGCTGACACAGAACCAAATATTGAGCGTAAAACAGAGACTGATTTTGCAAATCTTGTATTTGTTTTTTCTCATGGCTTTTAGGATTGTTGTTTATCCCACTCCCAGCGGCTTCACATCACTATAGACATCTCTTCTTCCCAGTCCTCCTCTTGTCTTCTGAGGCACTCTGCATCCAATACACTCCACCCTAGATCATACTGTGAACTGAGTCTCAGGAATGCTTTTCCCTTAGCCAGTTAGAGAGGAGACTGCTCATCTGCATGAGTCTTAGTCCTCTCTCAAACCTCCTCTCCCACAGAAGCTTAAGGTTAAATTCTGCGAAACTCTTACTTATGGCCCAGTGGCCCAGAAACAACAGGACCAGGCACCAAGAAATGCCATTCAAAAGGTAGTTTCCAATTAAGCAGTTAAGGGTATTTTTATTTCTGTCCCACATTCCCCTCTTAAACACCAAAAGACTAGAAGACAGTCCTTTCACCAGCTCTGTAGTTGTTCTAGGACACATCATTTATTTTATGTTGCTCAGAATGAGAGGTGCCATTACAAACAACGGATAAATATAACACATCCCCAGCTGTTTGTACTTTTGTTGAGAAATGTCAGATTTGGTTTTCTCATGAAAGCTCCAGACCAGAACATAAATAGAACGAGCCAAGCAAAAACTCAAAAGAGCAACATAGGAGGAGTTGGGAAACTTCAAGAGGAAAAAAGTTCAGTTTAATTTTACCTCTGGTGTCAATCTATTTTCTATGCAGCTGGCTACAAATAAAATAATTTCATCACAGAGATTAATTTTTCTTCAGGGTCCAGGTACCCAAAGCTGCCCTTTAGTACTAAAACTGGGGTATGTGGGAAGCTCATTTGCTTTCCCAACAGGTTTCACTCACTTCTTTGCATATCAGAGGCTTAATGACCTCTTACAACATGACACCATCTCAAATATAAAATACACTTCCATTTCAAAACAGCAACTGTGCAAAAAACAACGTCTGATGTTGTATTTGATGTCTCAGATATCTGAGATCAAATACACCAAGGATTTAAGAAAAAGTATTTTCCTTCCAATTCTCAAGCACTGCAGGTCAAAATTATCTCCTTCTTTCCAAGTGTTTCCATAGCTGGGACTTTTACTAATAGATGAGTAACAGAATCTATTTGGCTATGCACAGTGGATTACTTTTGCAGTATGCACAGCAAAATGCCTACAGAACATCCATGAACAGTAACTAACCACTGTTGTGTATGATAATAATCATTGGTAGTCACCAAACACACACTGTGTTCAGACAGCAATAAAGCTGCTCTCCAGCTGAGTGAGAGGCAATCCACCTCACCCTGCTGTTGATAACCTCAAGCCCCAGATCAGTTAAGTCTCCAACTTGGTGAAACAGTTTACCTGCTGGGAGAAAAAAAGGACTGCTGGCAGCACCTCTCACCACAGCTTCCCAATCCTCCTGCATCAATGCTATTCCAATATGCTACGGAGGAAAACGAACCCCTCATCTTCCTCCCATCCGCCTTGGCTAGTGCAAGGTGACAGTTCTAGGAGTAGAGATGGTGCTGATGAAGCTCATATGGGAGGATTCAAGCAAGCCCAATTTATTCCCATAAGGGTTACAGCTGCTTTTAAAATACTGATGTACAGCTATAGTTGTAAATTGCCTTTTGTGTGCTCTTGGAGAGATGATTACAACTTCTCATTCTGGCTCTTGCCACATTAAATCTATAGCTGCATTGTATACAAGTTACATTACTGCATCAGACAACCTGAGGCTGCCTTTGAAGACCACTTATAACATAGAGAATATATAACATAACAGCTTCATTTACTGCCCCAAATCTGTACCCAGCTACTATTAAAAAGCTATAATCTGATGGAAGCCTTTTTTTTTGGCTTATGATCTATAAAACCTTAAACAATATGTTGAGGCAGGTGATTCTGCCTCTCTGCTCTGAGAAGACTCTACCTGGAGTACTGTGTCCTGCTCCACAGCCCTCAGTCCAAGGAAAGCAACGACTGGGTGGAGCAGGTCCGCAGGAGGGCCACAATGGGGAGCAGAGGGCTGCTGCTCCTCTCCCAGGAGCAAAGGCTGACCAAGCTGGGCTCTGAAGAAGCCCACACAAGACAAGGCTCCGGGGAGGCCTTCCCACAGCCGTGCCTACTTCAAGGGGGCTGACCAGAAAGGTGGGGACAGACTCAGTGCTGGGGCCTGTACACATGGCACACGGGGGCACGGTCTTAGACCCTAAAGTGGGCAGACTCCACACAGAGAGAAGGCGGATGTGTTTTCCCAGGAGACTGGTGAAACGCTGGCACAGGCTGACCCGGGAGGTGGGAGATGCCCCAACCCCGGAAACATTCAGGGACGGGTGGGACGAGGCTCTGAGCAACCGGACCTAGTTGGAGATGCCCCCGCTCATCGCTGTCGGGGTTGGACCGGGTGAACTTTAAGGGTCCCTCCTTACCCAAACTATTTTGCGAGCGAGATGTATGCCTACGAGTCATTTCAATATCTCGTCTATAATTACTGTGTTCCCAGAGAACCTTTCCACATGGCACTCAGCTCTCACAAAAAGTCAATCATGTCCCAGCATATGGTTTTTAGCTTTCCACCAGGCTGCAAACTCTACTCCCTTAGGCTTTTGGTAAAGTGGAAAAAGGGGAAGGTTTGGAAACTTTTTTGTTCTTTCCCTTAATAGGAGTGTGCAGCTGATACTGTCACGCGAGTTTTTTTACAATTTGCAAATTCCAGATTAAAACTGCTCCTGCACTGTGCTGTAAGAGCACTCCATTTTCCAAAACAATAAAAACTAGATGGAAGATATCTCAGATGATAAAAAACAGCATATAAGATGATCCACAAGGAACCTTAAGTATTTCTGGGTTGTGCTTTGCCTGGCACCAGGACTACGACTGTATCACTAAACACTAGTTCTGCCACCTGTCTTTACACACAAGATGTTGCTTTATGCCTTGGGGCGCAAGGTTTGCCTTCTCCTTTGGCAAGGGGCAAAGATAATTTAGGTGAAGATAAATGATAAGGTTACTTCTAGCTGCTCCTCCCACCTCTGCCGCATTAGTTATGTGCTCTACACAGATGATCTCCTGAACTTCCTGCATCTTCTAAGAAAGGTGGGTTAAAGTAAATCACTGATTTCAGTTTGCTTTCCAATGTTTTGCTGTTGACTCTGACCCTTCTGATTATACTTGTGCAAACCCACCCAAGTGGTTTGCAATGGCAACAGCGGTATCTGGCAGAGGGTCAGAACTAAGCAAGAAAGTAAATTTTTCTCTAGCTACCTAACGTCAGCTGGCTACTGAGTATCTGCCAGAAGCATTGGACACCTGAGGAGCAAGATTGGGCGACACATCGTCAACCCAAATCAGTTGTGCCCAGTAGTTTGTACTGCCACAACCTGCACAGAATTTCAGCTGCAAAACTCCCTGCTACTCAAACAGCATAACCAGCGGCTACTGTCAGCTAACTGATCCCTAAAGCTGACCTTAACAGCATTCAGCCAAAGTTCAGTCTGTAATCTCACTCATACCTGACACAAACAATGTTGAAGTGTGTTACAGGAACAAACATCACCTTTGGGAGGGGTCCAGTGATGGGTCCCATAGGATGTCTGAAGGAGGAGGTATTCAATATGATCAGTGACCTTAGAAGATGGTGCTGACTGCAGCCTCCTGTAGATGATCAAGCCACAAGCTCTCACAGCCATGCCCCTCTGTTAACTGCACGGAGAGCTGTGGAAGAACACAGAGGGTTGAGCAGGAACAACATACAGCTCAAACAGACTAGCTGCACTTAGCCAGGAAATGTATCTTAGCATGGGCAAAAAGTCATCCATTCATTGCTAAATAATATAATAATAATTTAGAAAAAAATTAGTCCTTTCCTTTTAAAACAAGGAAACAGGAACTTCTATAAAAGCTTTGAAAAAGTTATCAGTAAGTATGCAATACAACTTGCATGACATTTCTTTGCTATGATATACTACAAGCCATACTAAAGGGAAATAGAAAATAGCAAAAGGAAAGCTAGTGATTAACTCTGAAGCTTTTCCACTGCAAAACTCCAAAGGCTCTGTGCAAATATACTACTCCAACATTACTGAAAGTGCTGTTGGAAGTGACATACTGAAATAGCTGCTCAAGACAGATCCCCTGCAGCAGAGAACTCGAAATGCTGGTGGCAGATCTGCGAACATGGACGCCAAAGGACAGGCTCTCTGCCGTCTGGGCTAGGCATGAGGCTGCTATAGAAAATAAAAGGCTTATTGGCATGCACATTAAGCACTACTTTGATGTAAAAAGAAAGGAACACACCTCGTAAGCAGCAAATACTGCAATCAACAAGCTATTATGCGGCCGGGGCAACTGGTCCTACACAGAAAGAGAAAGCAACGGAGATGTGAAATCCACGTTAAGGAACACGCGCAGGTCCAGGAAGAGCTTCGCATTTTAACGGAGCTAATACATTCACACAACGCTACCTCACACAGGGACGCCCCGTGAGGCTTCCTGACACCTCCACCTTCCAAGCCGGCAAACCAGAGCACAAGCCTTCACCGCTAAGCCCCAGGATCTCTTGGTTAACCCCTCCTTAACCGCCTCCATCGGTTTCCGAGCAGCCATACCAAAGATAACCCCTTCTGCCAGCCGCCAAACGCCCGGGCAGCGCAGGCACCAACCTCGACTGACACGGAGCCAAAAGGCCGCCAAAGCGGGAGACCAGCACCACCTCCCGTGCGACCCTGGGAACGCCGCTCCCGGACTCCCAGAGCCTGGAAGGACAAACCTCCCCGAGGGACGTCAGGACAGCAGCCCCCGGCCCGCTTCCCACCGCTGCCAAGCACCCCGGAGCCCCGCTCCCCTCTCCCGCTGCCC
>VXBZ01007645.1:44359-76650 GCA_013399135.1 Heliornis fulica | reverse complement strand
AAAAAGTGAAGAAGTATCCTATTTAGCCAGAAGATGGCATTATCATTAACAGTTTATGATTCTTGAAAGCTTACCAATATCACTCTCACTTCTTTACAGAGACAATTTATTTTGAAGAAATATGTATCTCTTTTAGAAACTGTGTCTTCAGACAGAAAGAACTCTGAAGTGCTGGTTGTATTCTTTTAATGAGGAGAAAGATGCTCCTTTCTCACAGCACTGTTGATTATAAGGCCAGGAGGTTTTCACTGACAACTGCAGTTTCCCCTGAGTTCTCTTGTGCATGAACCAGACCACATCTTTTACAAAATTGTCTACTCCTGGGTTTTAAAGTAGTCAGAAATGCTGGAACCCATCACCGTTATGATTATTTTTTTTCTCCATGGTTAATTAATTTGTTACTGCTTTATTAGTCAATATTAACTTTACCTAGGTTGTAAAATCACTGTTCTCTGAATGGAGAGATGCTGGAGTTATCTCCTGAAACCACCTAGATCCACTAAGGTATATTATATATCTGGGGAAGCAGTAGCAGTTATATTACTTCCCAGGCCAGCTTTCATTAAAAAGTCATTTAGTTGATTTCACTTGGCACAGAGCCTTAGCCACTAAGCTATGCAGAGCTGCTTATGTGTCTCAGTACTAATGTTCTTGTATGTTCTCCAGTACCTACATTACTTGAATTGTCTATATTTTGAGAATCCTAGTCACTTGTTACCCCAGCTAATGGAAGTCTGTCTGTACAGTCATTTCTAGCTAATTGAACATACTTAATTTTAGATTAGAACCTTGAGCTTAAAATTCTTAGTTCTCTCCCTTGTATGCTGCTTTTGTTTTGGGGTTTGTCTTTTTATGATAAAATCACAGGCTGATTTAGATTGGAAGGAACCTTGAAACTCAACTAATTCCAAGGCCCTGCCGTGGGCAGTGACACTCTCTTCTAGCCCAGGTTGCCCAAAGCCCCATACAACCTGGCCTTAAACACTGCCAGGGAGGGGGCAGCCACAGCTTCTCTAGGCAGCCTGTGCCAGGGCCTCACCACCCTCACAGGGAAGGATTTCTTCATGATACCTAATCTAAATCTAACATTTTTATTTTAAACCATTCCCCCTTGTCCTGTCACTACCCTACTACTTGCTGAAATCACCACCCAAGCCTGCTGGTCATGCTTCTTTTGATGCAGCTGGGGATACAGTTGGCTTTGTGGGGTGCAGGTGCACATTACTGGCTCATTCTGAGCTTCCAGCACCCCCAAGTCCTCCTCAGGGCTGCTCTCAATCCATTCTCTGCCCAGCCTGCTGTTGGGGTTGCACTATCCCATGTACAGGACCTTAGACTTCGCCTTCACGTGGCTTGCATGGGACAACCTCTCAAGCCTGCTGAGGTCCCCCTGAACGGCATCCCATTTCCTCCAGCATATCAACTAAACTACACAACTTGGTGTTGTTGGCAAACTTGCTAAGGGTGCCCCGTGTCCCTGTGTCCCTGTCTCTGACAGTGATGTTTAACAGTCCCAATACTGGTCCTGTGGAACACCTCTTGTCACTGGTCTCCACTTGGATGTCGATTTCCTTTTTATCCTCTCCTCTGTCTCCCATGCTTATTCAAATAGGGTTATCATGGAATTAGTTCTTGTGCTAGTCTTTGGCCACTCTGCATTTAACTTAAGCATATATAGAGTTAAGTGTAATCTAGGATACAGAATGAGAATAGACAAAAGAAATCTGCTGGATTGTTTTAATCTTTAACAGAATCTCAGTACTTTGAGACTAGTGTTTTAGTTTTGTGTTCTAGGACTCCTTTCATCAAACAAAAGACATTTTCCATGGCTGTGAATACAGACAGTTACACTGGACCTGTACAAGTTTTATATTTTAATCTACTTTATGTAAGATAGGCATTTTTTTCAAAGACATAACCTTTCTTTAGATGAAGTCTGAAGCCCCTGTGGAATTTTATCTGTTAGAGAATTTGCAAATCCCAAATCTGCAGAAACCCTTACGCATATGTCTTAGCCTGTCTGGTCTTTAAGCTTGTTACTGCTGTATCTCATAATTTTGTTATGGCTAACTACTATCTACAGCTTAGATTCTAGCTTCTATGATGCTATAGATGTCTTCTACTTTATCTTTTGGCGTTGATGGTATGTCATACAATCAGAATTTTACTGGACTCTTCTGTTCTTCTTATCTCAACGTAATGTGTTAATTAATTTGAACTGAATCGAGTTTGGGGGTGATATTCCATGACCGTATTTTCTTACATGTTATTGTAGAGATGCTTGAAAATCCTTCCAAAGAACTTACCCTGAATTAAGGGGGGGGGTGGATTATTCTTGGTTTTGTTGAATGTTATTGTAACAAAACATGAGTACAAGCCATATTTGGTAAGATTCTAGACCGAACAAAGATACGAGAAGGCAGTGTGCAACAGATACTTGAAGTGCTATCATTTTTCCATTTTATGGAACAAGTAAAAATATCTGCACATATTAATCCTTGTGGATACAAACAGCTGCACAATGCATTGCTAGGGAGACATTAGTGAAGGAGTTGGGGGTTTCTTGGCATACCTTTCAGTGATACATGTTGCTTTTTTGGGTTTCCCAAGAATGCAAGTGTGGTGTTCCAGTTGCATATATAGATCTAGAGAAATTCCGTGTTTCAGATTTTGCCAAACATTTTGAGTATTTTGGCTATAGCACTTAGAAATGCTCACAAGATTCATTACATACACAAGTCAGTTATGCAAGAAAACTTTGCTGTAGTTTGTCTATAAGATGAATGGTCCTAATTATTCAGCTTGAGGTGAGGACAAATGCAATTTCTTCTCCTTTGGTTAGTTAACCAGAGATAGCTGAACCACATTAGACTGCACGCCCTGATATTAAATTGAGTGTCTAAAATTAGGCATTTTACATTCTGTAGCTGGAGGACAGGGTTTCAGTAGCTGCAGCATTCATCAAGTAGACATCAGGCGTGTAGGAGCTCTTGCAGCAGTAAGTAACACTGCATTGTGCATTTCTTACACATTGTTATGTATTGTCTGTAATTTAAAATACAGTTTAATAGATTTTTGTTTCATAATTAGCTTTTTGTTGTCATTACTATATTCAGTAGTGTAAACTTGGAGTTAAACAAACTTGTAGCCTAATTGCAGGTAATGGCATCAGAAAATATGTAGTTTTTTCATTAATAACTTTGTCAAATGTGAAACTTGGTGAATCTAATTCTTATTTTGCTTGATTTCTTGTAGAATTTAGCTTGAAGATGGCATCATGCCTTTATGAATGCCTTTGTGAAGTGGAACTTGAAAAGTACTATCCCCATTTTGCTGCCTTTGGTCTTCAGAAGATTGATGAGCTTGCCAGAATTTCCATGAAAGATTACACCAAACTAGGGGTTCATGACATGAATGATCGCAAACGACTCTTTCAGCTCATTAGAATAATCAAAATTATGCAAGAGGAAGATACTGAAGACTTAAGCAAGCAAGAATTTCAACCAAATGTCCTTTTCAGTAAGCCTCAGGTGACCGGATCAGGTCCCTGTAGACAGCTGCGTTTTGAGTCTTTCTTTGAAGAAAATGATGGAACAATTAAAGAGTCTGAATCCTATGGTTCAAATGATTTCAGTGCGAACGAAGGAAAGAAAAGTGTAGGGGAAATATTGGGAAACATTCAACCACATGATTCAGAGTTAAGCAGGTTAACTAGAAGAGGCCTAAATACTACTGGAATATGCACAAAAAAGGACCTGAACTGTCCAACAGATTCTGATGATATTGCTCCTCTTCTGGGGGATTCTGAAGCTCCTATAGTACAAAGAATAACTCATATTTCAGGGTATAATTACGGACTACCTCATTCCTGTATCAGGTAATAATCAATTGCCTTATTTTTATATATTTCAAGTTATTAATAAATTAATTAATTTTTGTTGTGGGGAAGAATCTCTCTTCATCACCTCCATATAAGCAGTCCTACCACTACAGAACAATTAAAAATGTTACTGAGGAGAGAGATGTTAATAAGCCTTTGTGACTCTCCGAGTCTGGTAGACAGAATCAGCTGAATTTCACCAGGTGCTACTCACCAAGGTTGTCTGAGAATAGTCTTTATTGTCTTTCAGGATATAAAGCTCTGTTTTCTCTGTGTTTTGGCCAATCTTTCTTTTTCTTTCAATTACAGTATCTTGCAAAACATTGTCCAAAATATTTCATTGTCCAAAATGTCTCATTGTCCATTGATAATTTTGTCTGTTTTTTTCCCGGTAGCAAGGATACATGCTGCAGTGGCTATATTTGTTTAGAAAGAAATTTCCAAGCTGCAGCTTCAAAAAGAAAATGAATATAACATGATGGGATGTGGATGTGGTTATGAAGGGAGATAACTTGCAGCAGCTCCCCAAGGACATTACCCCTCTAACTGTCATACATAACCCAGTGTTTGGTAACAGAGGTGATATGACTATCTCGAACCACTGGTAGATCTACCCTGGCAACATTTTTAAAGCACAGAGTGTTTTTTTGTGATTCAGCATCCAGTCACATACCCCTTAGCACATATACTAGCAGCGTCTCACGCATTGCACTGCAGTGGTGGCAGTCATGTTCTAAAATCTGTGAAGACAGGTAGCTGTATGAAGTTGGTACTTGGTCTGGAAAGGCTGTAGGGAAAGATCTGATGATCTTTCAAGGTCTCTTCCAACTCCTAACATTCTGTGATGAGAAGGTTAGTGTTATCAGGGTGTATGTTACAACTTCCATCGGGCCGCATCTAGCTGGGAGGGATAGAGGCTGTTGCTACAGTGGAAAAGTACTAAAGTAACAAAGTAGTTAAAGCACTTAAACTGTGAAATGCAAGACAGAGGTTTATAACTCCTGTTTGTTGGAAAAAAAAATAATTCCCACCTTCCAAAGAACTGCACTAACTACCTACATACATTGGCATCTCTGCCAATGTATGTAGGTAGTGCATTCTCTGTCTCCTGTAGAAGTTGAGTCAAAGTGCAAATGAAAGGTCAGGATTCATAGTGCTGGCAAGTAAAAAATGATCAAATATAGACTAATGGATCAGCTAGAAGACTTCGTGGTTTTTAATGTTGTGATTGTGCTGTGTTCTCTGTTGTTCTCTCCTTCCTCCTCCCGCCACACCTTTTCCTCCCCACTTCTTTTTCCTCTGAGTACATTCTTCTGTTCCTAGCATTATGGTTCAACATGTGGGCTTTCTGCATCTTCTTCCTGACATGCTTGAGTTTCTCTTCCTCCTGTTTTGACCACAGCGTATTTGTTGTGCATTCCAGGCTTGGGCCAGTTTGCTGATGTGATTCCTGTTCTGCAAGTGCCTAATTCCTTCACTGAATACATCCATTCCAATGTCACCTTGTCATTTGACCACTATGAAGGCTACTCTGGTTTCATCTAACATGAAACATAGAAAACCAGTGGCATGATTTCAGATGGCAGAAAGCTAAAGAGTTCTTTTAATATGTTTAAAAGTATTTTGTACTTTCCTGCAACAAATTGCTTGATTTTGACAGTAACAGACATAATGATTCTTTTGACCTGTTGTCTAACTAGGTTTCTAATGATCTGTGTCAAGATTTTTTTTTCCTGGTAATAAAAAAAATCATATTGTTATTAAATACAGTTTCTAAGAAGGGCTAATAGAAAATGTAAACTTTATGCTCAGCATATAGAATTAAAATGTATTCTGTTCCCAGAGAAAATATATTCAACTAAATGTACCACTGTACTAGAAAGAATCGACGCCTTTTGTCTCATAAATAGACTCTTCAGTTTTTACTTTCTCCAAATCTTGCAATCAGGCCTTCTTCCTCAAAGCTCCTAAAGCAAAACAGGCTCTTTCTTCAGGTCACCAAATCCAGCATCTGACATGAGAATTAAACTTCAGAACCTCTGATCATTTGTTGGACAACATTTGGTGACTAGTGATATCTGTAAGCTCATGCTAGCTTATGAAGCATCTTATTTCAAGTATCATTTCTGTTCAGGGGAAAGAATTTTCCATCTAAACTCAGGGCCTGATCCTTGTCTGCTTGGGAAAGCTGTACTAAAATTAAAGGGACTCCTGTTACAAGAAAAGATTATTTGTGTGTAATCTTTGAAGACTCCATCTTGAGATTTATATCTGCGTGTCATATACTTTTGGGGAATCATCCAGCACAACAGCAAGGACATTACAAGCCTGTAGTTGTAGTGAGTTGTTGAGTAACCTATGAGTTTGTTTTTAATTTATTAGACAAATAGCTTATGTGAATTTTCTGTTGCTACATTAAGAGATTCTGGAAGAGCATCTGGGCAGCATGGCAGAAACATGACTTTTGGGCAAGTTGAGTCTCGATTTTTTTTTTTCCTTCACAACCTAACATTTTTCTTTAAGTCAAGCATACTCTGTATTATGCACCAAGTTAATTAATGAAAGGTGAAACGACTTCTTGTTTTTGAGGTGTCTGAAAGGGAACTAAAGTAGGTTTACCAAAACAAAAGAGTACATAAATTTCCTGTGGTCTGAAACCACTTTTCTTTTTTGTTCTTTTTTTTTTTTTTAATTTTTTTTAGAAAAGACTGAAGGGCAAACAGGGATGAGGTCAATGTTTTGAATTGTATTTAAGTTGAACAGGAACATGCTGATAATCTCATTTCCCATTTTGAATCCTTTACTTGTAACCTTTTGACAGCCTACAATAGGAAGAATGAAAGTCAGTATAAGAGGAAGAACAACTGAATATCATACCCTTGCATTTTCATGATCTGTACTTCTATCTGCACATTATTGACTAATCGTCACTACAAAAAATTTCAGCAAAACTAAACTTCATTCTTAACGTGCATATTATTCCAGCATCAATCAATAGTTTGTGGACAACTGAAAATAGGCCAGTTCAGAAATGTAGCTGTTTGAACACAACTATTCTAACAAAAGTGCAAAAAAGGCATCGGTCTACTTAGGAAGAAACAGCAGAAAATTCACCATGTAAAAATGAGATGTGGATGGTTGTTTATTTTTAAGCCAGAAATATTTATCTGGTAAAGCTACTGAACTTACACATATTTTAGATTCAGTAGTAACCTGATTTTTAAATGTGAACATACACTTCTGTTGTAGATCCAGTACTTCCGAGAAAGAGACTCCGTGGACGGAGAATGAAAAAATCAGAGTGTGTGTCCGAAAACGTCCTCTGGGCCTTAGAGAGGAGCGACGTGGGGAGGTTAATATCATCACAGTGAAAGATAAAGAAACACTGCTTCTCCATGAGAAGAAGGAGGCGGTTGATCTCACCCAATATATTTTACAGGTAACATACTTCACTTGAATGTTGTGTTTATGGGTCAGCCACTTACATGGATGGCATAAAGCAAATTGACCTTCCCCATGAAGGAAAACGGAAAAGGGGTGCCTACATTTCTTCTTTTGCTCAAATCATTGGTGGGCTCTTCCATAAGCTCATCATTAACTATATTTGAATTGCTACTGGTTTATGCTGGCTTGTAGCAGAAAACTGGAGCACAGAATTTTAAGCCTCAAAAGCATGTCTGTTGTAGCGTTCTTTGTGTGTGGCAAAAGAAAACCGTCTGCTACATGCCACTGGCACAGAGTAACTGCCTGCTACAGACTGTCCTGGTAGCTTTCCAGGACACTTCAGTGAGGAGTTCCCTTTTTGCTATTTCAGCACAGTAGGTCTGCTTCAATGAATCACATACACCCTCATCCCCTCCTTTCCTTTGTTCTCACATGCTTTTGAAAATCAAGTTCCCTGTTGGTCTTTGTTTATTAATCCCAAAGACCTTGTGCTGTCATAGTTCAAATTCTCACTTTGACTGACAGCACCAGGAACAGAACTGATTTCTAGAGAGCAACAAGTCATTCTCACTCTACTGGGTGTTATTTTTACAGTGTGGATCCTAGGAACAACTGTGTGGAGTATCCAGTAAAAATTCAGTTTGCAGCTCTTGGACTCAGTTCATGTACCACATTTTACAGTGTGATACATACAGAAACTCCACCCCACTCCCTCCATCTGACTACCTATATTTGGCATTTATACCATGCTTATCACCTTAGTTATCTCACTGCTGAAATAATTGCTAATTATTTTTGTTATATTAGTATAGACAAACAAAATCTTGCTGTCAATCAATATAGTCCAAGCAGAAGTGGCCAAGGCAGTGCCAGTGCTATAGGACCTAGGAAAACTTCTCTGCTTCCAAGTCTGGCTACTCACCCTGCCTCCATCTCAGGTTCCTGTGGAAAGGAGAGCAAGTGATACAGATGAAATGGGAGGTAGTGGGATACACTCCAGCTCCACAAACAATGTGGTTTGTGTGTTATTAAAATAACAGGATCACAGAAAGTTAGGAGTTGAAAGGGACCTTGAAAGATCATCTAGTCCAACACCCCTGTCTGAGAAGGATCACCTAGATTAGGTCACACAGAAGCACATCCAGATGGATCTTGAATGTCTCCAGAGAAGGAGACTCCACAACCTCTCTCGGCAGCCTGTCCCAGGGCTCTGTCACCCTCACGGGGAAACCATTTCTCCTGATGTCCCCGTGGAACTTCCCATGCTCCAGCTTAGACCCATTGCCCCTTCTCCTGTCACTGAAGAGCCTGGCTCCCTCCTCCCGAATCTTCTCCCTCACATATTTGCAAACATTAAGGAGGTCACCCCTCAGTCTCCTCTTCTCCAAGCTAAAGACAGCCAGCTCCCTCCTCCTGTCCCCAGAAGGAAGGTGTTCCACTCCAGTCCTCATCTTGGTGGCCACGTGCTGGCCTCTTTCAAGGAGTTCTGTGTCCTTCTGGAACCAATGGGGCACACAAGCCAGGTGCGCTCTCACCAGGGCAGAGTAGGGGGGGAGGGAGGAGGACGTCTCTGGACCTAAGAACCAGCCCCCCTCTATTACACCCCAGGACGCCACTGGCCTCCTTGGCCACAAGGGCACGTTGCTGGCTCATGCTCATCCTGATGGCCACCAGGACCCCCGGGTCCCTCTCACCTACACTGCTCTCCAACAGGCCAGTCCCCAACCTACGTTGGCACTTGGGCTTGTTCTTCCCCAGGCAAAAGACCCCACACTTGCCATTCTTCAACGTCGCTACAATGGTCCCTGCCCAGCTCTCCAGCCTGGAAAAGTCTTGCTCAGCGGCAGCACAACCCTCTGGTGTGTCAGCCACCCCTGCCACTTTGGTGGCATCGGACAGCTTGAGGACTGGGCACTCTATTCCCTCAGCCAGGTCCACATCGAACATATCCAACAGTGCTGGTCCCAGTACCGACCCCTGAGAGAGCCCACGAGATACAGGCCTCCAGCCAGACTCTCTCCCATTGAGCACAACTTGCTGGCTTCTTCCCTTCAAGCAGCTCACTGACCACCTCTGACTGATCAGACAGACCACAGCGCCTCCGTTGAGCTGTCACGATGCCACGGGAGACACTGTCAAATGCTTTCCTGAGGTCACGGGCAAGCGCACCCACTGCCCTACCCTCATCCATCCCAGCGCTCAGATCCTCCTCAAAGCCTATCAGGTCAGTCAAACATGGCTTCCCCTGGCTACAACCACTCTGACTGCTCCTAAGCACCCCCGTATCCTTCATGGGCCTGGAGACAGCACCGAGGATAAGTTGTTCCATATCCTTTCCCGGGATGGAAGTGAGGCAATTTCCACTGCAGTGCAATGTGAGACACCAGACCACAGAGGTTCTCTTTGAAAATGTGATGTTTGTGTGTGTCTCTACACACACTATTTGGAAACTACAAGGAGCCCATAATCACCTCTGTTCTGGTGTTTTTAGAGACCCTGCTGCTTTCAGCCATATCTGGAGTGTGGGAAGTTTGGGGATTTTGTGTCCCTTTCTGAGATAATACAATCCATCTTTCCTTACGAATAGCTTCTGTTTTCTCTGACCCAAAATAGAACAGAGACAATTAATTCACAACCAAGGACTAATTTTGAGAGAGTTCAAAGTTAACTTGGAGTTCTTAATATTGTAATCATCTTAGTGTACAACTGTAGGCTGATTAATTTCAAGAATAGGTTTTCTTTAATTAGCTTTTTTTTAATTGGTTGTCAGAAGGTTGTGGTATGTTCTAGTTCATAATGATGGGAAATCAAGGCAACTTTGGTTCCTTATTTCTTTTTTTTCCACCTACTCCCAGTGTCTTGATTAGTTGTAACAATGTGTTCCTGCATATGTCATGCTGCATGATGTCAGTGTGCTGTATGCCTTTTCACTTGATCCAAAGCCATATGTAGTCACTGGAAAGACTTCTCTTATTTAAGTTTACCATTGAATGGGGGTAAAGGGGAGGTAAAACATATTCATTTTCATGTAAAGATCATATTTATTTTTCAGCATGTTTTTTATTTTGATGAAGTCTTTGGGGAGTCATGTACCAATCAGGATGTGTATATGAAGACAGCTCATCCTCTCATTCAGCATGTTTTTAACGGGTAGGGCATCAGTGTTACATTTGTTGTTTTTTCCTTGTTGTTTTGTAATTTCATATACTGCTTTAATTTTTCCATTACTCNTTCCCTCTTTTAGAATATCTTTGATTGCAATTTTGACAAAATAAATCAGGGAAAGCTTCCTTCACATGTGGAGAGAAATCTGAATCTCAGAGGAAGTAATTGGGCCTCAGTTTCAACAAAGAGACAACATGGCCAGACTAGAAAGAAAAAATTTGTGTGAGGATTTCTGAAGTCTGATCTCCACTCTGGGTGGTATAGCACACTCATCTGTAGAGGAATAACATTCTTTCATGAGACTGCTGTGAGATGGTTTTGACTGTATTTGTACAGTTCATAGGGCAATAGGAATCATTAATAACTTTGTGATTTATTTTTATTTTATTTATTTCTTATTTGCATAGAGGTTTAATCTAAATTACATGCTTCCTGATTAATGGGAAATGGATGGTGGTGTTATGTGAGTGATCTCATTTTTATGAAAAGTGACAGGCTTGAATATAATTACATTTTTGAGTCTTTGAAGGAATGGATTACATATCCATAATGAAAAATTACAAAATGCACTAGTCTGTTCCTGGAAATCTTCAGGTATTTTTAGAAGAGAGAGAGAGCATCATGCTCTAGAGAAAGGACAGAGAAAAAGGATAATGAGGCTTGTAGCTTCCTGTATAATAAATGTTAAAGGCCCAATTCACAATACAGAGTAATGCCAGCGGAAGAGATGCCACTGCTTTTTCTCCATTTTCCCAAACTTTTCAGTTCCTCCTGTTGCATCCCCTTCACAGGTATTTGTCTAATCTGACACCATGGTGCACTAAATCTGCAATTTAGGCTGTCAAGAAATTGTTCACTGTGCTTACTGCAGCCCTATAGTTTTATCTGTTTCTCTGCCAGGGTACTGAGCCAGCTAAGCAGTGTTATTTTTTAAGGTAGGGGAGGGAATACATAATATTTACTGTAGTATTTCTCTTTTTTTGCTGATTCAGTTCCTTGAATCTGTTCACATCGTACTTGTAGGTTCAGTGTTGTATAAGGGCAAAGATGAAGAAGAAGAACCTCAGCTTATCTAACCTCAACTTAGATAAGCTTGAAGTGGAGCCATATCCTGAGAGCTCCTTGGCATTTTTGTGTCTTGCCATTATAAGCTTAAGGTGATATGGTGGGAAAGCTAGAACAATCTAGAATAAGTCAAGATTGTTGTTTCGCTATCTGGAATGAATGAACAAAACAGCTCTCTGCTACTGAAAGGTGGTGATGCTTTGCCCTACCCACCACTAGACACACTACCATAGGTTAGGTGAAGCTAGTTTGGGCGTATTTTGTGATCCTCTCTGAAGTACTTTCAGTTTCTCACTGAGACAGGAGGAAATTAGCTTGCAAGAAAAGTGGAAAACTTTCCATTGTTTCTGTGCAGTCAAGTCAAACGTCAGAACCAGCACAAGCAGGGGTGGGTCAGTGGGATAGGTCACACAACTGGGAGTAGAGGAAAAGAATAGCAAGACTTTCCCCTAGGCAACCAGAACTCTTTAGATTGACTTAACTGTGTGTGGGACTGCAGCCTGAGACAAAGTAGTCTCTCAATAAATTATAGGGCTGAAGTGGTAATTTTCATCAAGTACAACATGCTAATACAGAACCCAACAACTCGCTGTTTTGCATCACATGTCACAGTCATTTTTCTCTGTGATTCATAATTAGTAGGATTGCCAGTCATAATCCTACAATACTTCAGCATCTAAACAGCTGGAAGAATAATAATGAAATTTTTGGCATCTGGAAGAAAGGAAGAGAGCCAGCACTCCGTGCCATGCCAGATCTCCATAGTACATACTTGGGAATCATCGCTAAGTGTTTTGCAGTTTTCCAGATAGGATAGTAAACCAAACATCGTTGCTAATAGGTCACTATAGATAGATACTGACAGAATCCTTTTAAATAGATACAAATAAATTGCATGTGACACTAAAACTGTAAATTATCTTCACAGAGGCAATGCAACCTGCTTTGCATATGGACAGACTGGTGCTGGCAAGACTTACACTATGATAGGTACTCATCGAAACCCAGGACTCTATGCCTTGGCTGCCAAGGACATCTTTAGACACCTGGAAGCATCACAGTCAAGAAAAGATCTCATTGTTTTGATCAGTTTTTATGAGATCTATTGTGGACAGCTTTATGACCTGCTAAATGGAAGGAAGAGGTATTTATATAAAAATATGTTTCACTATAAACCTTTGGTTATGAATCAGTTGGTTACTGTTTATAAATCAGTTACTGTTTCATTTAATATATTTACATCTACAATAAATGTTACGTATTCAATTAGGGTTGTTCCTAGGATCTACTCAGAGAAGGCATCAGACTGACACTAAATACTGTGGCATTGATAGGGGCTCATGTTTTTTACTGCTTTGGAGGGGAAATAAGTTAGAATAAGGACCTATGTTTGAGATACGAGCTTATGCTGCTTTCCTTACAGCATGATGATATACTAGCTGAACAGCCACAGATAAAGAACCTTCTTGTGGCCACTAGCTCTTATGCCGACCATCGTGGAGTTTTTCCCTGCTTAAACATAAGCTCTGTCTGTCCCTTCTGCTGTGCCAGTGGGTCTTTGGCTCTTGGCACTCTAGTCTCTAAAGATCCCTTTGATCTCCCAGTCATGCTTGACACTGCAGAGTCTGTTCAACTTCTCCCTGAGTACCTTTAACCTGCAGCCCAGCGACTCACCTGAGCGAGCCTCTGCAGGTGATGCTGCTGTCACCCTCAGTAGTGGCACCTCAGCCCCAGACTTGTTTGGATGGGTGTAAACTTCTGCAGGAACTCCATTCAGAACGGAAAGTAGAACAGCTCAGAACATATTTGGTATAAAATAATCTCAGTGTTCTGAAATCTTGGAATAAAATGTTAGCTAAGATCTCAGTAGTGAAATATTTTTGGAGTGATCCTGAAGGAACATCACATGTCAGCTTGCAGGCCTTTAGCAGCCATTTATTTACAAAGAAGGCACTCATATCCATGCATGTGTGTTCCCTTTCTCCAAAGGAGCCTTTGAGGAGCAGGTAGTGTAACCTGCTATGTGAGGAGGTGATTTGCTCTGTATTTCTATGATCTATCTTGCTATCATTGAAGAAAAAGATTAAACTTCTTCCTATTTGTCTGTATCCTTCCTGTATACTGTAAAATTGCTGTGTGATTCACTGCAGAGGTGCTCTGCTCTGAGTGCATGACTATGGGAACTGCTTTAAAATCCCATGCAAAAATCTTGAGAACTTGAAGAGTGTAACTTAGTCTGAATTTCCTAGAAAAGCCTGCAATGCAGTTTAAAGAGAGACAGGAGCTCTACGGTAAGCATGATAACTTAGTTCCCTTCTTTATTATATTCCTGAACTAGCAGAAGTGTGTTGCAAATGTCTCGTTTAACAGTAAAATGTCAGTGGTACATGTTACTGATGAAATACCTTTTCGGCTCAGAAAATAAATGAATGATAGTGGAGCCTCTCCCCAGTCAGTAGCCTTGGTTGCTTTTTCAGTGTCCTAATACTGACATGTGGTTACATGGCTGCTCTTTGAGAAGTCAGAAAACTCTTTTCTTCACTTTTCTTCTTTTCTTTAATTTTCAGACTTTTTGCAAGAGAAGATAGCAAGCATGTTGTTCAAATAGTTGGACTGCGGGAGGTTCAGGTGGACTCTGTAGATCTGCTGTTAGAGGTAAACCCCTATGTGATTATCTTTTGTCTCCTACAGCCTGGTTTGCTGATTGTATGTCATTTACAGAGACTGTTATTTGTTGTGTAGTACATGTGTATGTTCCTTTTCAAGGTAATGAAATTGGCAACCCAGCAGAGCACTGAGGAGCACTGTTAGAAGTACCATTATTCAGTCAGCTTCTTGGGTTGCTGTGACTTGTGCTAGCAACATGCAAGCTGACGATTTACAGCTGTTGTTTCTGCTGACACTCCTTATGGAAAGGTCTTTGCCAAGAAGTAGACTGCTATCACTTTTCCAGAAATAAACTAGTGCCCCAGCAGGGGATACTGAAAGCTGGAAAGTATTTTCTCCTGGTATTGTTTCTTTGGCTTATATGAACTTAAATGTATATGTACTTACATGTATTAAAGGTATGGGGATGTGGAACTAAAGATAAAGGTTTGAATATTAGTGGAATTAGAAATTAGTAAATTATTTAGATTGAGATATTCATCTGAATTACAATTAATAAACTGCCTAGATAGTGATGGGTGATAACAACAAAGTAAAACTAGGATCTATATATAAATGGTAGCTGACATTCAGCACAAGCGAGGCTTCAGTTTTGCTTCCCTGCTTGGCTGAGCCCTAAAAGGGCACTGGCAAATTCTCTGCATTGTCCTGCAGCAAGCAAGCTGGCTAAATCTGCTTTCTATTTAGCCTGACTTTGCACAGTTTAACTGTGTAAGTGAAACACACTTGGGAAGTGTAAATTACTGTGTTTAGCACTAATATACTGCTAAGGATATCACTGTTAAGAGTCGGAAGGGACCTCGAAAGATCATCTAGTCCAACCCCCCCTGCCCTGAGCAGGATAATCTAGATTAAGTCACAGCTTGGATCCATTGCCCCTTGTTCTGTCACTGGCCATCACTGAGAAGAGCCTGGATCCATCCTCCTGACACTCGCCCTTAATATATTTATAGTTGGTTAGATTACTAATTGAAAAATGGCCACTGAAAGCCATGAATAATGCACATCTGTCAGCTGAGAATGTATTGATTTGCTAGATAATATTTTAATTTGTTCTACCATCAGAAACAGAATTAATGACTGTTATATGAGTGCTGCTAGAATTTCTACAGTAGTCCCTAGAAGTTTTCAAAAGAGAATAATCCAGATTTGTATCTTGAAGAAACCTTTACCCTTCTGCCTTGCCTTATTTTCTTATTTTATTGTTGTATCGAGTATAAATGATGTTTTAACTTTGTTCCTTACTTGGACATAATTTCTTTTCAGTTATGGAAATAGAGAAGGCTTTTGGCACTTCATATTTTTGAGTGTAACTTTCTGGATAACAGAACCCATCTACTACACGAGGAAACGAAATTTTAAAAGAACACAACAAATACTAAAACTCTTGAGTTTCTTAGGTTGTGTGTGAAATCTTTCTTTCTTTGCTGCTGTGCTTTTGGTTTGAATTTTATACTTGGGGCTTCTTGCAAGTGAATGTGCAATGCAAAAATTTCTTACCTACAGTGTGCTCTCTGAGCTCTGTGGTTTTACTGCAAGCACGTTCATATACACACTTCTAAACCAAACACTTGAAGGGGTACAGTCCAACATCTGCTTTTCACCAACCTTTAAGGCTACAATGAACCATGTCTCATATTGTTTCCTCATCTTAGGAAGACAAGATCTCTTTCTGAGTGATTGCAGTTTTATTTACAATTTGCTTGTGTCCCCCCTTTATTTTGTCCCCATTGTTTTGCAGGTGATTTTGAAGGGTGGGAAAGAACGTAGCACAGGAGCTACTGGAGTCAACTCCGATTCCTCTCGATCTCATGCTATCATCCAAATCCAAATTAAAGACACATCCAACAGGACATTTGGAAGGTAAGATTAGAAGTGGGAGTGCTCAGAGCTGGTGATAAAGTTAAACTTAGAGATATCCAGGAGGCAACCAAAAAGGGGGTGTTGAATTAATGGGCAACTGTGAATGAAATCAGAAGATAGGGTTCAAAGAAATTTTGAGAAGTTTCACAGTACTTTCTCTGTTCCTAGGGAAAGTGCTTAAGCCACATCTGTAACAGCTTTGTCAAACTTGTTTCTACAATTTTCCAGTGAAGGATTTTTGCAATCAGATCCATCCCTTACTCTTCAGTGTGAGAAAGCTTCTCCTGTCTGGTCTTAACCTGGCTAAAGGTAGATGTCTGCAATAGGCATGTGAGCCTGTCACCTTTCAAGTCACAGGATTTATTTAATGTCATCATGTCATCATCAACTTCATGAAGTTTAACATGGGAAAGTGTTAAACTTAGAGAGTGTCTAGAGGAGGGCAACGTGGATGATGAGGGGTCTGGAGAGAAAGACTTAGGAGGAGAGGCTGAAGTCCCTGGGTTTATTCAGCCTGGAGAAGAGGAGGATTAGGTGAGACCTCATCGTGGTCTGTGGCTTCCTGACAGGGGGGAGTGAAGAGGCAGGGGCTGATCTCTTTTTGGTGACCAGGGGCAGAACCTGAGGGAACATCATGAAGCTGCTACAAGGGAGGTTTAGGCTGGATATTTGGAAGAGGTTCTTAACTGAGAGGGTGGTCAGGCACTGGAACAGGCTCCCCAGGGAAGTGGTCACAGCACTGAGCTTGAATAAGGTCAAGAAACATCTGGAGGCTGCCCTCAGCCCCATGCTGTGACTTGGCTGGCCCTGTGTGGAGCCAGGAGTTGGACTTGATGATCCTTATGGGTCCTTTCCAGCTCAGGAGAGTTGGTGATTCTGTGATTCATTCTGCAGAGTGACCTAAAATAGGCCAGTTGGATTTGCCCCTCAAAGCACCACTGTCCTATAATTGACTACAAAGGGAGCCTGGGATGAGTAGCTCAGGTGGAGATGATTCCATTAGAGGTGTTTGATCAGAGGAATCATGTTACCTCACCTAAACCTCCCTGATAATTTGAGAGTGTGACTGATGCTATCTGCAGCAGACAAAAGGGCAGTTTACTTCATCCTGTAGCAGCCATTTTATGTATTTGAAGACTGTAGTGCACCTCTTCTCAGTTGTCTTTTTTCTCTCCAGACTAAACAAACACAATAAATAAGTTTGAGGAAAGATGTCTACGTATCTGTATTACTGCTGAGTGTCAAAAACCCATGCTGACACACACTTCCAATAACTACCATCCAGTCTTGTGTCCCAGGATCTTATTTAAAATACAAGGCAGAATGGAAAAGCCACAAATAATGGAGAGAAGACAGAACAGGCATGCTTAGAAATAGAAATGTATGTGTTTCGGTAGTGGTGGTGGTCATTTTGGTTTCTTTTTGTTCATTTGATTGATTGGTTTGGTTTTGGTTTTGGTTGGTTTGGTTTTCTGTTACTGAAAGCAAGTTGGAGCTGGAGTGGGGAAAGGAACTAAGATATGTGTTTAAAAGAAGTCAGGGCTGTTCCAGAAAATGAAGAAGGGCAAAGGCAAAGACAAAGATGCAACTGTTAGTACAGCAGCTGGCACCCATAACTAGGGAACATGAGAGGGTGTAATGGCATTTTATGTAAGGAAGGAACAAAGAACACTGAAAGCTGAATGTACTACTTAACTACACAGGACATTTCTGTTCATTTGTCCTGAATTCCCATTTGACAGGGCTGTTGTCTGCTCTACCTGGAAGGAGAATCAATAAATGTACAATTACTTTAAGTGTGTTCTTAGGAAGGTACAAGGACAGTGATTATCTGGAAAGATTTACGTGTTGCACTTTAAAAAGCTTATCCATTAAACTGTGGAACACTCTCATCACATGCAATTACATTTTTCCATTATGATTGTGGTAGTGCCAGGATGCTCTGACACTGTTCCTGCTGCTGTGATTATTTTGGTGTCTCGGATACTTCCCATAGGTATTTCTGTTTGTTCAAAAGTAATTGTCTCTAATGATTTTTATGATGTCCCATGTTGCAGTCCCTATTTTAATTAAAAAAAAAAAAAGGAACAGAAAAATAAGTAGTCCTTAAGATAAATACAACTTTGTTTTTTTCTAGGATATCATTTATTGACTTGGCTGGCAGCGAAAGGGCAGCTGATGCCAGAGACTCTGATCGACAAACAAAAATGGAAGGAGCAGAAATAAACCAGAGCCTTTTAGCAGTAAGCTACTGACATGTCTGGTGAAGGTTTTGTATTTAGTTATTAGCATGTGTTGTGGAATAAAAACAAACCACAGAATAATATATGTATGTATTCCATAGAGGGAAAAAATAACCACAGTACAAGGTGTGTCCAATTTAATTTCTCTCATGCGTGAAAGGCAATTTAAGAGGGAATAGAATTTGTGATGGAGAGAAAGTATTTTTCATCTGTTCTTACATCCAGCCACATAAGCACAGCGTGGAGAATGGTAGGTATAGAAGAATAAGTGTCCCATATTTTATATAGAAAATTCTGTCCCTTCTCATCCCAGAGAATGTTGGCTTGGGATTGCAGTGTTTGTTTCATAAAAGGACATCTGTTCCTGCTGGTTATTTTC
Organism: Heliornis fulica; assembly: GCA_013399135.1. Lineage (NCBI taxonomy): Eukaryota > Metazoa > Chordata > Aves > Gruiformes > Heliornithidae > Heliornis > Heliornis fulica. The sequence continues at coordinate 57,944 of VXBZ01007645.1, read as the reverse complement.
ACCAGCTGAACTCAGACTTCTTCAGATTGGGAGGAAAGGACCTAAATACTCAGGAGCATAAAAACTAGCAATTCATATGTGGGGAAGGAACAGGAAGAAACACACTCTTAATGCAAACTGTACACAGTTATGTGTACACAGAGGGACAAGGAGCAGAGAAATGACATCTAAGATAAAGCAGAGTGCCTCCAAGTAGAAATTGTGTAGAAGGCTTTGCACCTCCTTTAGTTTGAATGAACAAAGCTCACTGATGACTGAGGGCTTCTCTAAGGGAGTCTGAAGGTGATACACAATCAGTGAGTATGAGGCAACAGTACTGTAGTCAGTGCATACCATAGTACCTCAGAGCATGCTGTGCTTGCTCTGTTTTGAGAATGTTGAAAGTTCTTCTGCACAGACTTTCCTGCTGCAGAATACTAGCATTTGTACTGGGAGAAAACGTGTAAAGGGAATGTTTCTGTACCTCATGTTTGTTTTTTTTTTTCCTGTGCTTACTAGTGAATAACTGAGTGGCATGGGGATTCAGGACCTGAATAAAAAAGTATTCCTGAGAAAATGAGGCTTAATTACATTAAACTCGTGAAACTCTTTTAAAGGGAACTTCAAAATGATAGCGTGTGTGTTTTTGATATTATGTGAAGCTGAGTAAATACTTAGGCAATTTACAAGTAGTGACTGAATTAACTTAAATCTTTAACCCATCTTTGTGTAAATCTAAATGACCTGCAGTCTGTAAAACACAGCTCTGCCCTCGATCATAACATTCCCTTCAGGCCTTAAGACACATGGGGTTTGAAGTTTGTTACTTGTCTGAAATTTCATGTTGATTTCAAGCAGAAGATATTCAGATACTGCAATTATGATAAGCAGAATAAAAAAATTGGATAGTTTGATCTCTTACATGTTAGGGGTGTGATTTTTAATAAAAAGCAGTACAAGTGAGAAGTGTCATTTTAAGTGGGTGTATGTAAAATGTAGTAAGGCTTTAAATGTAGAAAGGCTGCCTCATGGTAGTATCACCATGACAGTACAGTAATATGCTTATTTTTCCATCAATAGTTTCTTCAAATGACCCGTTTCATGGCTATACAGTCCATTCCATCCAATTTTGGAGAGCATCCAAGCTCAGTATGGAGTGTAATGCTATCATGCTTATTCCAATGGAAGCATGGCAAAAAAATGCACATCTCTGAGTTTGAACATAACAGCCTTTTCTAAGGCTGGTAATAAACCAAGGAATGTTTCTTCAAGCCTACATGCCACCTCTGCTGATGGTTATTAATAATAAGAAGTTCTAATGTGTTCTGTGAAAGGCACAGGAGTAGCTGGCTGCTCATGTTCCGTTAGTTTGAATGGGAGCTATGCACATCTCCATTCCTTGCGTAGTCCGCTCTTTCATTCTCAGTTTTTTGTGCATCATTATTAGCCTGCCAAAGGGAACAGTGACATGTTCATTTAGATGGACAGGCTGTATCTGTATTTCCTTAAGAACCCAACTCCCCTCACACTTAATTATGTGGTGCTGGTTCATGCTCTCCCCTCTGGCTGGGGTTGGCATGTTGGCAGTAGCAGAGTCCAGCGTAGATGGGACATTTAGACCGCAGATTATCAGAGGAGGAATATGCACCTATTAGCTCATGCCATCTCTGACTAAGGCATGGAAATGTTGCCAGAGTGGCAGAATAAATTTGCACTGCTATTGTGCAGAGTGTTGTGGTATTTTTGTAAGGGGAAGAAATTCTAAAAGAAGCAACAAATTTGTAAGATTCTGGGCTCAGAAAGATCAGTTCTTACAGAACACCAGCGCTGCGAACTGCAGCGTGGTCCGGGGTACACCCAATCTGGCTTCAACCTGTTGGCTCTTGGGTGGACAGCAGCAGGTCCTACCTACTCCACAGGTAGTGTGGAGCTCTGTGTGTGCTAGAAGTATGTATTTACCCAGTGTCTTGGGGTTTGCATAGCCCACAGAGCCATCAGCCATGCTTTGTGCTGCAGTTTTGCTGCACTCAAAGGGAGCAAGACTGCTAACTGAACCAGCTGGAGCTGGTGTGTCGGTGGCAGTGGCTGCAGCAAACTCCCCTTGCAAGGAGTCAAAGGTGCATGAAGGAAACAGTAGGTTTGTAGGTTAGGTTTGAGGCAATTCAATTCCTTGCCAGTGTGTGAGTGATGTATTTTTCTCCCTTTTATTTATTTATTTTTCTTTGTCTCTTGGTAGCTGAAGGAATGCATTCGGGCACTGGACCAGGAACATGCGCACACCCCCTTTCGGCAAAGCAAACTGACTCAGGTAAAACAAGCACAATAGCAAGAGTAGAGGTTTCCCTGATGAGGAAAAGAATTAATTAAAAAATAAAACAGGCACAATTCAATGACTGCTATTAATTGAAGAAAAGATAAATGCATAACTTTTGCAAGCATTAGTTATTTAGGTGATTACAGAATTAAGGCCAACAGCCAGTTCCTCCAGTCAATCCTGTGGACTGGCACAGTAAAACCCAAATAAGCCAAAAACTAAACAAACACTTAACCTTCCAGACTCATGCAGAATTAACATCTGTCTTCACCCAGTCTGCAACCAAGCTCTTGTCTTCTGTGCAGTAGTGGTCATGGGAGCTTCCATCAGTATTTCTTCACGCCGGTTGTAACACATGCTTTATTCCTCAGAGCATGTGGGCACCCCTGTGGCATCTAGTGCAAGAGCTTGTTCAGACACCTGATTAACCTTCTTACTCATTTAAAATTACAGAGAAAGAATTGCAACACAAATTAGGACAAGAAGACTTCATTAAAAAAAAGAAGAGAGTAACTGTCCATCACCTGGCTCACTTAAATTCCTCTGTGCATATTAGTAATTTACATGGAGCACAAGGTACATGAATTGCTAAAAACCTTATTTATTTTCTTTCCAACCCTAGGTGCTCAAGGATTCTTTCATTGGCAATTCCAAGACATGTATGATAGCCAATGTGTCACCCAGCCATATAGCTACAGAGCACACCCTGAACACTTTACGGTATGCTGACAGGTAGGTGATCAAACTCAATCTTGCCAAGGTGAAAAGCATGCACAGGGAAGTAATGTATGATGTTTGTGATTACATTTTATTTCAATTGCACTGGAAATGTTGATTCGAGCAAGAAAGGCAATTTTCATAATGCAAATAAAATCCTCTCCTGTTCCAACTCTACATTTGGTCTTGACATTCTCTGAGTTTTGTAAATTCTTTCTGATGCTTTCACAGCTTTTAGTGAAGTACCGCTGTGCTCCCTGTGACTACAGGATTACTAACCTCAGCAGTCCAAGGCTTTGTTTTAGATTTGTATTGTAATTCTGCCTAGAACCTGTGCCAGCTCTTCACCCTCCCCCCTGCATAGGAGAAGGTAAATTCCAGGCTGTGCCGTGCTGGAGTTAAAGGGACAAGAGATGCTTAAGGGAAAGAGGAGTAAAGAGATTGAGGAGATAGGGCAGTAACAGTTAAGTCTTCACAGCTGTTTTGATGAGTCTGATCCAGGATCACTGTATCCCTGTACACATATCAACTAAGCTAATTAGCCCCACTTCAGCCACTCCAGAAGCCCGAGTTTGTGTCTCTGGGATCCAGTAGAGAGCTGTAGCTTGCCTGGAGCTGGCGCTGCGCCACGGTGGTGCATTATGAAGTGTGGAAATGCAACCCTCTTACAGTGGAACAGAGGCTGTCCTCACTCATTGACCTGTTACATGCTGTTCCAGGCAGCACTTCAAAACACTGCTGTAGGCCTCTCCAGAGGTTCAGGCATTTTGACAGAGAGGTTTTGATGCCCACCTGGATCACTGACAATTAAAATGGAAATCATGACATTGAATTCCTGTTCAGACTTGGTATGTAAAAGCATTAGTTTGTTGCTAAGACACTGTTTTTTATCTGAAAACATGACATCTTCTAAAGCCAGCCTCATTTACAGGGTCAAAGAGCTGAAGAAAGGAATTAAATGTTCCACCCCTGTCACAAACAGGCGTTGGACATCTGGAAATGTATCTCCAAAACGTGTCCAAAACTCCTCCTCTTTGCCAGCTGGAGAAAAGAGCTCTCCAAAGAAAGTGAAACTGGGCTTCCAGCATCCCTCGAATGCTACAAAAACAAAGGCATGTCCTGCAGCACCCCAGCCACCAGGTGTCCCTTTTACCTCTACCCCCAAGGGAATCAACAAAGGACATGCCTACAGAGGAAATCCCAGCTCACAGTGGTTGCACCATGCCAGCCCAGTGAAGGGAGTCCTACGGCTAGCACATCCCCAGAAGAAAAAGCCTGATGATCTGTCTTCCCACTCTGAAAAGAACCCCACTGTGAAGGATTTCACGATCAAAAATGCTGCCACAGCAGACACATCAGAGAGTGGCCAGAGAGACAATTACATGCATGACAAACCACCTGACCAGTGCCTCAAAGTCCAGGCAGTGCAACCTGTTCAGAAACAGCTTGTTTCTAGAGACGACTTTTCCTTTGGAGATGGAAATCTGCCTTCTGATGGCAGGCAGGATTGGGGAAATACCTTTGCTAAACAATGTGTGGAAACCTGGACAAATCTGCCTGCATTTCAGAAGGAAAGGGAAGAGCATTTACGTCTTTATCACCAGCAGTTTCAGCAGCCACCTATTCTACAGCAAAACCTGAACTATCAACCTCTTGAGAGGTTTTCAACGCAATACAAGCCCCAGGAGATTCAAGTGAAGCAGGAGCTGAGCATTACACCCACAGAAATAGAGAGCAAAGAGGGAATGCAGCTGGAAGATCTGGATGACAGTGATTTCAGTGAGGATTCTTTCTCGCCTGTCTGTAGTCAAAAGAGTGTGAAAAGAAGAAACACCAACAAATGCAGTCAACATTCATTTTTCCTCCATCAAAGAGAACAAGGAACTGAGGAAGAGGAAAAAGGCCAAAAGCGACAGGATTTATTTTTTAAATATGCACTACCCATGCAAGAACATGAACTAGATGGCAGCTGGGATTGTAGTGAGGGCAGCCCAAAGGCGGAGGAATCTATTAAAAATGCAGGTTACAGCAAATCTCCATCAGACTGGAGCTATGACTTAACAATTGAGTCCTCTCCGAGCAACACTGCAGAGAAGCCCTACTGCCTGCAGGAAGATCCTGCTTCTAACTGGGAAAATGACAAAGATTTCCTAGTTGATCACAGACAGTATGAACCCAAACACAAATGTCTGGTGTACTCCGAAGAAACCACCTTAACTCCAGAAAGGGATGTTTCGTACGTCTCTCCGGAGGGCAGAGAGATCAATGTGCAGCATGAACAAAAGAAAGAATCCACTTTGGATAGACAGGCTGCCCTTGGGGGAGATGCAAAATGGAAAGCTCGGAAAAATGGTGTCAGCCATCGTGGATCTTCCAGTTGTTGCTCAGAATTAACTTCTGAGCTTACAGCCCCTCTTGTGGTATCCCTTCTTGACTATGAGGAAACAACTGATGCAGAGAAGGTGTATTCTAGCCAAGAGAGGTCCCCCCGTGTGAAGCAGATGTCAGACAGGAACATGTCCCAGAGAAGGTTTGAGGAAGGGGGCTGGCAGTGCACAAGAAGCAGAGCTCTGACAGACAGCATGCTGGAACTGGGGGAGCAAATGCGTCGTGGTGGAAGGCCCTGCACCCTGCTGCATTCCCCACAAGCAGGGGACAAGTGGCTTTCACCTGTCTGCTGTGATGTGAAGACCTCCTGCTGCCTTCTGGGCCCAGGTTCATCGAAGGAAGCAGTCATTCACAGTTTATTTCTTGGATGTGACCCAACAGAAACATCCACAGCTGATTCCATGGGCTGCAGGGAAGCAAGAGGGTGTGGTTTGTTTCTCAGTAACTCAACGTGCAAAGAATATTCAGGTGGCAGACAGTGTGATGCTGATGTTAAAGATGATACTGATAATTCAGGAAAACGTAACTCAAGTGAAGGACCTGGTGTTGAGCCCATAGCTCAGGAAATAAATGCTGATGTACATGGAGAGAGCTATTTTTCAGCTGCACCGTGCTTTCTCGGTGTGGGAAATACGGATTATGCAGTCCGGCCCCTCCCTCAAGAAAGCCACCTGCCCTTGCAGCCCAAGTCAGGACTGAAGAATGAGAACTTGAATCATTCTGAAGACCCACCCAGGTCATCGTTCAGCAATGAGGAGATAGGGTTGCTAAAAAACAAGTTAATGCAGAGTGTTTTTACACACGAGACTTTTGCTGCAGATTCAGGATCTGTAACCAAAGATAACAAGCCTTTAGCAAATGCAAAGAGCCCATCAAGCACGTCCAGCAGCAGCTTTCCAAGTGCTATACCAGAGATGGGAAAATGGCAGAGGGAAGCCCTAGAAAAGGCACAGTAAGTCTTGCTTTTCACTAAAGCTAGTCTCGAAGCTTAGCAATTCTAGATACATGGTATTTTTGGCTTTATTTGCATGTTGTACTTATATGTACTTGAAAAACTGATGGGAATTCTTTCAATCTACGAAAAATTCCTTCATGAGATTAATGGTAGTTTATGGTAATTATAAATACATGGTTGCCTGGTTTTAGTGATATTTTAAAGTCTCACAGGAAGCCAGTTATCCTATTAATGAGCTTCATAGGATAATGCTAGAAGAATTAATGTTATAATACAAACTGGAGTTCTCAGTAACTAATTGGCTTCCTGTAAGCTGTGAGAAACCTAAAATACATTAAAACCTCCCATCAAGAATCAGGTGATGGATGTTCCATCCTTATGGAAAGAAACAGGGCTAGAACAGTTGGGCAGTCACTGAAGATGTAGATGTAAAGCTTCAGAGTTCTTTACTATGAGCTCCACTGTTGGCTCTGGAGCGCTGCACTGTGTTCACGTGACTGAAATCACATTGTTGGTCATAGAAACATGCTCAGGGGGGTGCATAGCAGCCCTGCCTTCCAGCTCTGTCTGTTTTTCACCAAAATAACTTACAACCTCATGGTTGTAACCCATTTAACCAATTATTTAGGCTTTTTTTTTTTTCTCCTGTATTTCTCTGTGGTAAAAAGCAGTATGTGCCCCTGTGCTGTCCATGAAACACAGAGAGGCTGTGGTCAGCATCGAGGTCATTTTTAACCCCAAACCAGTGCAGTCGGCTGTACCTCAAGGAGCACTTTTCTGTGGCAGGGACCACAGGACAGAGAGGCTTCCTCCTTCTCAGAGGCTTATTGAGGGCAGCAGTGGTTACAGGTGGTGCAGCAGGCTGTGTGACCCTGGGTATATTTTATGTTAATCAGACAGGCTGTAATTCGGGCTCACCAGCAGCAGCTGGATGAAATGGCGTCCCTGTGCTTCAAGGAAGAGTGCCTGATCAGTCGGATGTCAGCAACGGTAAGTGTTTCAGATGACACTTTTGGTGCCCATTGAGCTTGCATGGATTAATTTTAGAGATTATTAGCTTGAATTAGAGATGTGACATTCCTCATCAGTTCTTCCTCTCATTCCCCAATGCCTCTGTGAGTTCTAGGACAGGCCACTTGTTTTCAGTACCTGTTGTGTCTTTGCAAGTCTCCACACTGCCAGGTCCTTGGGGGAGGAGGAGACTGACAGTTTGTCTCTGGTAAAACAGCTTTCCCTTACCTTGCATCATGGGTATCAGGCTGCACCAAACAGAGCGTCTTCCCATGTGCCGGTTCTCTCTCTACAGTCTGGAGCAAGTAAGTCAAGAGCGCAGCAAACCGCACACCCCTAAAGCATGACGCTGGCATGTCACAGCTGGCGTGAGGGCAGGTGTCCTCTTCCTTCTGGGAGTCCCTTGCCTGTCACACTGAACATGTACCATCACCTGGCCCCACTCACCCCCGTGCTCCAACCACCATGGCTTCTGCCCTCACAGACTCTCGACTTGTGCCACTCGAGTGTTCTTGACTTACCCTCGTCCCGGATAACAGTAGTGTAGGGCTGGCAGCTGCATGGCCCCGCTGATAGCCAGGCAGTCCCAGCTGCCTGTTCCTCCTGCACACGGGTGGATGCATGTTGCAGCTGTGGGAGGTCACATCTCTGTCCCAGGTCATTAACGTTTCCCAGAGAGAACCTCCTGCCTTTGCAGGTCCCTTATCAAGAAAGCCAAGCGCCGCAGCTGCGTGACATTATCAGACAATTTTGATTCCTGTTGCAGTCAGATCTGAAGTGTGGCTACAGGGACTCTTGCCTCAGGGATTTCAGGATGGAGCCACCGTGTGGCTTATTTGCCGTGATTTCCAGCTGCAGCATGTGATGCGTGACTAGGCCATTTCTGGAAGTTTGCAGTGCAGTAGAGAAGCCATAAATTGTATTAGTTTTGTGGCAGGGAGTGCAGTGATACGAGACACTTTTCTATTTTCAGTGTTATTTAAATCTGTCAAGATTGTTCTTCCTAGGCCTGTTGGTCGTAAGACATCAGCTCTCCCTTCCCTCTCTTTGTTTGCCCTTGGCAGCAAGCAATCATCGTCTGGTTAGCAGACTTGACAGACCTCCCAGCAGTGTGGAGTAACTTCTGTCCCCCAGTGTTATTTCACTGCTTGTGACCTTTCTTTGAACAATGAACTCAGACTTGACTTCCCGTATCAGTTTCTCTCCTTCCACTTTGAGATTGTTGCAACTCTTCCAGCCACGAGGCTGGTGCTGCTGGAGAGAGACTCCTGCCAACCCCAGCATCATACTGAACCAAGCATGATTTGAAGTGCTTGAGAAAAATGTGCCAGGGCAGCAGGACTGGACTTTGCCACAGCCTTGATGTGTTTGCAGGACAAAGATACAGTGCATGAGATAGCTGGAGTCCTGCCAAATAAGCCTTTGAACGACTGATTTTCATGCAGGAGCAGTTGAGGTCCCTAATCTGATGCACCCCACCTTCTGAGATGCTGACCTGTGGACAGAGGCACCAGACTCTGCTCTAGGCTGGAGAGCAGAATGAATGCTCCCTTTTTGATACAAACCCCAGTTAAAGATAACTGCCTTCACTTCTGTTGTAATCAGTTTCATACCAGCTTTTGATCCAGGTGGCAGGTTGCTCTGGCAGGTAGAGTTCCCCTTGCTGAAGCTACTGCTGGTATTTCTGTCTGCTCTCGCAGTCAGATTGGCCCTGTGACCTGATGTGTATCAATCCCTTCTGCCACCCAAGAAGTGGCCATCATGTCTCATCAGTGAGTGCCCCAACTCACCATTTACCACCGTGATGGCCTGACCCAACACGAGAGGTGGCAGGAGCCGAGTGCGGTACATTGTAAAACGGCACATCAGTACCAAGCCTTTGTGAAGCCAACTGGTGTAGAAGGGTGACACTGTGTGCTCTATACATTTTTATTTTCAAAACACCATATTAGCTGTAATTTTGAAAACAGATAAAGCTACCAGAGTAAGTTCTCCTCAGGATTTAGAGGAATCCACCTTTGTCTGTGAGGGTCAGGACTTCAATAAGGAAACACTGATGTGATCTATCCTGCAGAAATGGAACCGTGCTTCTGTGCACTCCTGCCATGCATAAAATACGCTGATTTTCCCCCAGAAGCTGCAACTGTTGTTCCTTAAACTTTGCTTTTGCTTTTGCCAGGATTTTCAGAATTTTGTGATCAAGCTGGATGAAGTCTTGGTACTGAAGTCGAAGTGCATCCAAACAATGCGAGCCCAGCTTCAGCTCTATTTAGCCTCTGCTGTCACTGACCTGTCCCTGCAAACTCCTCCACCAGTCTAGACCTTCTGTGCTTACACCTGCACAGATCAGCTATGGAAACAGCCAGTGTTTTGCCACACTTGGTGCTGCAGAGTGTGGTACATAGGGGATATTTTTTTGTTTGATGTTTGTGATTGGTGTGTGTTTTAGATAAGGAAGGAGAGAGTTCAGTGTTAATGAGAGATGACTAATTGGCTCCACAAGCTTTTCCATTTCCTTAATACCAGTAAGCCACCTTCTTAAAAAATAACGATTTAGCAGCCCTTAAATATCACAGCAGGCAGTCCTGTCCACAGTATTCATAGCAGCTCCTGACATGCTGAAGGCACTTCTGTGTTGCCAAAAGGACGATGGGTGAAGGAAAAAACCCACTTTGAAGCCAGACACAGATCTGAACAGAAGTGCTCAAAAGCTATCCAGAAATGTGTCTGCAAACAGGAGCCAGGAAAGAGAGGAGCCACTCTTTGTTCAGTGCACTGTCATAACTGGACCGCGAGTAGATGGAAGTCGAGGCAGGGCAGGAAGCACTGTGGCTTTCAGAAGATGGAGGGCTCTTGTTGCATTTGTTCCTTGCTTGGGACAAACGCTCCAGAGCTCCTGAAAGAGGTGGCTTAAGGCACAGGTAATGAGTGGTTTGGTAGGGACTCTGTCCCAAGGTTTCTGTAGTGTGCTCATAAGCATGTGGGTTTCATACAGCTGCCAGCAGCGAGAGGCCAACAGCTGACCCACTGCAAACAGTGCCTGACCTCTGCACTGTGGCACAGCTGTGGAGTGCGCGTCGCCCAGGCTGACAGAATTGATTTTTCACATCAAAAGTGGGTCTGGTTAGAGGCAGTGGGATTTCAGAGGGTGCTGAGTGCTGTGATGTGAGGCTGGGATTTGAATCAAGAACTACAGTGTTACCAGCTGGAGGCCTGCAAAAGCTCTGCTCCTGCATCTATCACCTCTAACCCACCAGTCTGCTTGCTGAAGCTGTTACTTGACCTTGAAACACCCTCAGCTGACAACATGCTGTGCCAGTGGTCCCACTCCAGAATTAAGGCAGCAGCAGCAGCACATCCATCCATCTCAGTGTCTCCTCAGTAATGCCTGGAGTAGTTCCATCAAAGCCTGCTCAGAAACACCAAGGTTAAGGGAACACCAGCTTGGTCCGACCAGCTGTGAACCTTACTGCCTGCTTCTGCAGCTACCTCGAGCAGCACAGGTGTCAAGTCCCATACTGCAGTGACAGTTGCAGAGTTGGTGCCAACACCCTGGAGAATGTCACGCAGCACAGCCCTGGGGAACAGAGGTGCAACGGGAAGGTCCTACATCGGGTCCCTGACTGTTGGGGCTTACATAGCAATGGTCACTCTCCATCCTGCAGTCACGACAGATTACTCTGTGGCACAGAGTCCCTCCAGATTGTCCAGGTTACAGGCCAGCACCCAGTCACACCTGAACCCAGGTCTCTCAGCTCTCTTCAGGAGCCTTCCTCACCCAGAGAAATGAGGCATTTGGGACCGTGGCTCTTCGCGTCACTGGTGTTTTGGTCTTTAAGCATGTCAGGGCAGTGGTGCTTGACAGGCACCAGAGAGCTACAGAGCAGTGGGACACCCAGTGTCTTGTTAAAACCAGGGAGGGAAGAGCAGGCATTGAACCGAGCTCCACTTCACAACAAGCAACTCTTAGAAAAAGGCTCCCTCCACCTCCTGGGGCCAAGGAGAGCGTTCTGTGAGTTGGGGAGGAGGACACATGGCAGTTGGGTAGTCATTGCTCCTTCTGAAACCATACACAGGCGTGAGCACTTGGTCCTTTGCCCAGCACCTTCTCAGGGAGCACACAAAGCCCAGGGCTACCAGGGGGCTGCAGCTTTGGTTTGAGCTGAGGAAAATGAGGTAACACAGTACCTGTGAGTAACACAGAGCTGGGTAAATCCTCTCTCTGCCGTGGCATGTGGGAGATGAGCATGTATTGATGGCACTTCCATGTTTTGCAAAGAGCAGCTCAAGTACGTTCACAGGCGCGTACCCAAGCTGTCCGCTTCTACGGCAACGCCGTGTCCTAACACTGGTGTTTTCAGTGGTGGTTGTAACAAGACAGGAGAGTGACCAGAAGATTCTGTGAGCAGAGGAGATGGGAGTTAGGTCAGCTACAGCCACCTGCTATTCCTGACAATCATTTCTGAGCCCTGGCACAAGTTCCCAGAGCAGAAACTGTGTGCTTACTCCCTGGAGGCATGGCCAGGGACACTGAGAAACAACAGATAAACCAAACCAAACAACAAGGTCTGATAGGGTTTTCCAAAGTCTGATAATCTTAAACTGGAGACATCCAAGCAGTAAAACCACAGACATGCCCGAAGGGCTGCCTGCCCAAAGACACTAAAACCAGGCTCCCAGCACACACAGGAACTACCAAAACTGTCACCAGCAATGGTAACATGTCTCTCCTCTCTCCCCACTTCTGGGGTTAGTACCTAGGCATGGCTCTAACTGCACTCGTGCGCTAAATGAGCCCTGTAGAGGTGTCTTCCTCTGCCTGCTCTTTGGTCTCACACTGACGACCGACATGACGGGTTTGGTTTTGTCTCGAGGAACGTATGCAGAACTGTTTGTTGGTAAGAGAGCCCGGCCACGTACAGTCAGACACAGAGCCAAAACAGGCTCACTTTTGTATTTGGGTGCAACACACACTATTAATGCTCATGGCAAATGCTTCATATTTTGTTTGAATTATTAACATTATTTAAAATAAATTTACTACAGAATTCTGGTGGAATTTGTTTTAAAGTAAATGTGGTCAAAACACCTGTTTGTTCCGCTGCAAGAGATGGTCTGGGTCTGGGAATCAGTGCACGATCCCCTTCACGCCCAGCCAGCTGTCCCATGTCCCCTAAGCTGCCCTCCGGCCAACCCAAACAGCCTGTGGCAGCAGAACGACCCTTGCACCAGGGTGTGCTGCGCTGCTGTCCGGAGGCAGCGGTCTCCCGGGCACAGAGCCACCCCGCTACGCGTCGTGCCGAAAAGCCGCCGATCTGGGCTCTCAGCTCAGTGACCTGCGCTGCCCAGGGTGCCCCAGTAGGGCCGAGCTGCTGCTGGGCCATGAGTCCAGCCAAAGGCTGCAGCCCTGCCTTTGGCTGGCCTCATTCGGACACCCCCGTACTCCTGGGGTACGGGGGTGTCCGCAGCTCCCGCTGCCCGACAGTCACCCACAACAGGGCGGAGAGCACATCAGTACATCTCATCCCACTGGGTCTCCAGCCATGTGCAGGGTGGGAGGCCTCGCGTGCTGCCGTGTGGGTGACACATGCTCTTCAGTGTCCTTAGATGCTGCTGCCCAGGATGCATCAGGAGGCAGTTCCTGGGGTCTCTGGCTCAAAGCACAACCACCAGCTGCCTCTCCAAGGTACCCAGACCTCAGTGCCCTGCAGCAGCCAGCACAGGAAGACAGAACATCCCCCAGTGAAGTTAAAAGCAGTGCCCAGTGCCAGGCTCATAAATGACCTGAGAACACAGTGAAAAGCCCTACAGTCTCTGTGACCAGGCCATCAGTCATCCTCTCACCAGCTAGCGGCATGGCTGAGCCCAGCCTCACACCAGCCATCAGCAAGCCCTCCCCAAGTGCAGGCTGAGCTCTGTTCAAAATTAGACTGCAACAGTACCACAGTCACCAGTCACACACAGCACCTGAAACAACATACAAGTCTTGTCATCTGTGTCACTCCTTACATATGTCTTCAGAAGCGCCTCTCCCCACAGCCACCATGCCATGCCCCTCACTTTGGGGTCCTTCCTTCTGTGACCTGTTGCAGAATCACAGAATAGAATCATAGAATTTTTAAGGCTGGAGATGACCCCTAAGATCATCCAGTCCAACCACTAACCTACCGCCACCAAGTCTACCCTTAGACCATGTCCTCAAGCACTGCATCTACCCATCT
>VXBZ01007645.1:9874-42728 GCA_013399135.1 Heliornis fulica | reverse complement strand
CTCTCTCAAGGAGTTCTATGTCCTTCTGGAACTGAGGGGCCCAGAACTGGACACAATACTCCATATGGGGTCTCACCAGGGCAGAGTAGAGGGGGAGGAGGACCTCTCTTCACCTACTGGCCACCCCCCTTCTAATACACCCCAGGATGCCACTGGCCTTCTTGGCCACGAGGGCACATTGCTGGCTCATGGTCATCCTGGCATCTACCAGGACCCCCAGGTCCCTCTCACCTGCACTGCTCTCCAACAGGCCAGTCACCAGCCTATACTGGTACTTGGGGTTGTTCTTCCCCAGATGCAAGATCCTACACTTGTCCTTGTTAAATCTCATTGAACTTCTCCCTGTCCAGCTCTCCAGCCTGTCTAAATCCTGTTGAATGGCAGCACAACCTTCTGGAGTGTCACCACCCCTCCCAGCTTTGTGTCATCAGCAAACTTGCTGACTGTGCACTCTATTCCCTCATCCAGGTCATCAGGGAATACATTGAACAGTACTGGTCCCAGTACCGACCCGTGAGGGACTCCACTAGTTACAGGCCTCCAGCCAGACTCTGTCCCATTAATGACAACTCTCTGACCTCTTCCCTTCAACCAGCTCTCAACCCACCTCACTACTCTACCCTCCAGGCCACTCTGCCTCAGTTAACACTGCTGAGCACTGCATGGAGAATTCCGGAAATTGACACTGGACACAAATTAGGTGTTTTGGTCTTACAAAGCTAACAACAGAGAAGTGCCATCTCCTCTGGGGTCCTGGTGAGCTCAAACCTCCTGCTGAACACCAAAGTGGAAGCCATGGGGTGAGCTGTTCCCAGGCCTGGAAATCCAACGCTGCCAGCTCCATGCTCCAACATGAGTCTGAGCACAGACACAGGCCACCGAAAAGAAGCGCAGCCCGTTCCACCACCGCAGCCACCTGCCTGGGGATGTCTGGTTGCTCTGCCCAACACGGGGCCCATGAGTGCTGAAAGGGGCAAGCAGGATCCACCATGTTTTTCATCTACTGATGTCAAAGAGCGTGAGAGATGGGAACCATGACACTGGGAGTTATATATGAGGGTTTTATTAGTTGTTCTTCTGCAGAGTCAAAATATTTAGCAAATTAAATTCCTCAAGACTGCTGATATTTTATGTATTTAGAACTTGAACAGTGTACAACATAATACTTCAAACTATCAAAAACCCTAACCCTGATTTCTAGTATTAGGTGTTATTATGTAATTCTATAGCAGTGTGAAAAACGGAACCAATGCGGTGAGCATATCTGTTGTAAAGAAAGTGCTTGAAAGAAAACTGCATCACACTGAGTATTATTTAAAAGAAAAAGATAACTGATCTCCTAGCATGGCATTGCCTTAAATATCCTACAAGCTTAGGGGATTACAAACACTGAGCCCCAGCTCTCTGCCCTCAGGTTCAAGAACGAACACAAGCTGGAGGTCCAGGCAGTGTTCACAGCTTACCTGTTTCAAGAGAACTGATGTGCCACTCAGCTTTGGACACTCATGTCTGGCAGAAGTGTTAGATGCATATGGGGAGGGGGGAAATAAAGAAGAACAAAGAGGAACAGCTTCTCTCTTTATGCATAGCGACAGTTTCTGAACCAGTGTTTTACTAAGTTACAGACTAAATTTTAACAAAAAAATACCCCCAAAACTCCATTGCACTAAAGGTCATATTTAACCAGTTAATCTGGACTGTGACACAGTCAAGTAATTCAGTACAAGCAGACACCATGAAAGCAGCTTCAAAGAACCAAAGCATCCTAGTCTGAGAACCAACTTAATATTCCTCTGTCCAACTCCAGTCCACCAGTGAAGAGCGAAACACGTCCTGTCTCTTCATATGTACAACTCCTACAGCGGTTGAGCAGTCTGAACTCTCCGTGGCCAAGCTGGAAAAAGGAAACTTAGGAAAGGACACTTTCAAAATTTAATTTAAGAAAGAAAGTTGACTCTCAGTGGAAAGAGAAACGCTGGAGTGATGTACATGGGTGGGTTTGCTCAGTCACCCTCCCATGTATGTGAAAAGCCGGACTCCTTCCTGCTGAGAGCAAATCACACTGGACGTGAAGGTGGTGGGGCTGGTCCTGCTCCGTTGCACGCTGAGAGTCCAGGAATGTGCCTTCAGCTGGCTCCTGCACGGGCCATTAGATCTTCCAAAGCGTTGTGTTGGTCATTGTTATGTAATAATAAGACTTCCTTAATGTCTTTTAGTTCAAAGCCCATTTCTTTAAATTGACTCATTAGTTGGAGACGTTCTGTGATCTGAAAGACACAGACAGTGCGTTATTTGCGAGAGAAATAAGGATCAGTGCAACAAGGATCGCTCCCCAAGCACAGCCTGTTCCAGCTCACACCAGAGCCCCAGAGCCCCATGGGCAGTAGCCACAGATCCTCAGCTTCGGTCCTCTGCCTGTGTTTCCAAATTACTCTTCAGCAAGGGCACCAAAGATCAGTCTGCGGGGGTGTCTCTGTCCCAGTGGGAAACGATCAACCTGGCCCAGTTTGGGTGACTAAAAGTGTTGATTAACGTCACCCTGCTCCCCCACCCAGAAGCTCCTGCTGCATCTCAGTTTTTCAAAAGTTAATTTGACATTAGGACAGTAAGGAGCCCTTGCCATCACTCCACTCTTCAGATCTGTGGGGATTAGCACAAACCCTATCGAGCTTGGGACACACTATGTATGAGACTACCAACAACAGCCACAAATCATCCCTTAGCTTTGAAAGACATAAACTGACAGGAAGTGAATCAGCTGATCACACTTTTATGAACTCTCTGACATTTACAGGGCCTCTCCTCCACTCCAGGGGAAAGAAAAACTCCACCAAAACCACACAAGCAGGCTGAAACTGTCCACCAAGAGACAAGTCAGTAGTAAACGTGTTTGCTGAACTCAGATACTTCTCCCACCTTCAAACTGTTCTTCCTCTGTTTGCAAGCTCAGTGCTAAATCCAAGAAAGGCAGGAAGTCACATAAATGTCGAGAGGAAGGTTGGGTTGCACCTCTGAAGATTTCATATAAATTAGGACAGAACAGGCTGACAGACTTTAAGATCCTGCTGTTACAGAATCACAGACTGGTCTGGGTTGGAAGGGGCCCCAAGGGTCATTGAGTTCCAAATCCCTAACACAGGCAGGGCCACCACCCTCCAGGCCTGCATCTAGACAAGGTTGCCCAGGGCCCCATCCACCCTGGCCTTGAACCCCTCCAGGGTTGGGACATCCACCACCTCTCTGGGCAGACCCTTCCAGCACCTCACCACTCTCTCAGTGAAGAACTTCCCCCTGATATCCAACCAAAACCTTCCCTCCTGTGGCTTCAGTCCATTCCCTTGTCCTACCACTCTCTGCCCTTGTGAAAATCCAATTCCCCTCCTGTCCATACTCTGCCTTTAAGTCCTGGAAGGCTGCAGTGAGGTCCCCCGCAGCCTTCTCTTCTCCAGGCTGAACCAGCCCAGCTCCCTCAGCCTGTCCTCACAGGGGAGGTGCTCCAGCTCCCTGATCATCTTTGTGGCCTCCCCTGAACCCTCTCCAACAGCTCCACATCTCTCTTGAATTGGGGTCCCAGCTCTGGACTCAGTACTGCAGATGGGGCCTCACGAGGGACAATCCCCTCCCTGTCTCTGCTGGCCAAGCCCCTCTTCTGTCCTCTGCCCTGGCTACATGTTTCTGCCCGTGGACCTCTGGTGCTGGTTAAGCAGCCAGTGAAGCAGACCCCAGACCCTGCACTCTCCAGTTTCTTCAAGTAAGCCACAGCCCTGTGTTTTGAGCAGCGAAGCAGATGCATTTGTACAAGGGAGAAAATTCATGGCCTGGAGAGGCCGGCAGGGTTTGAAAGAATTTGCTGCTTCTGAAATTAACTGCCTCTGTACCGAGCACCTCAACCACCAGAGGACTGGCTTCAAAGCTTTTCAACCTGAATAAGCAGAGTCTTTAAAAAAATCTCATCTCCATAAAAATGCAAGCGAGACTAATAAAACCATGCAGAGAACTCTAGTGATTTATCACAGATTTGCTCTGTTGTCTCGAGGATGTCCCCTGACTGTCAGCTTTTGGACCCGAGGCAGCGTGACTGAGAGCCAGTAGTACATCACTCAGAGGAACGGCGGCGGCAGCGCCCCATCACGGCGCAGTGTCTACTCCTTCGCACGCTGCACCCTCACCTTCTCCTCTGAACACTGGTGCATTTCCAGAGCTGCTTCCACAAGGAGCGGGTCAAAGCCCTTCTCGCAGAGCTGTCCGTGTGCAAACAGGTAATCCAAAACCTGCCGGGAGCGAGGAGAAGGATTTAAGGTTTCAGAGTGGCACTGGCAGCACACAGACCATCCCTGTGCTCACCGAGGGGCCGAGCACGACTAACCCGGGCATCACCGGGCACCGGGATAAAGTCCTTCCGAGTGCAGCCGAGACGCTCTTTATGCACAAAGTTGTTCAGAAAACCCACAAGCCCTCCTAGCCTCTAGTCTAAGCAGTCCCAAAGTCTATCTTTAGCCTTCCATGCCTGTTCACTGAGCAGAAGGCAGAGGTTTAACTTCGTGTTTTATACTACAAGATCTCAAAATTTAAGTGCAGGTCCAGCAGTCAGGATGTGTCAGCTTTTAGCAAGAGCTGATGCCATCTGAAAGCAGTCAGCCTTGGGAGATCAGCTCGGCACACCGGTGAGTGAGCTACAAATCCTGGGTCAGACACCCAGAAACTGCTGCCAAACTTCTTATCCGTCCCCAGCCTTGAGAAGTACTGGGAAAGGTCAGGCTGGTGGTGTTAGGAAGGTGCAAGAGCACAGCCTGCAAATACAGCAGGATTTGAAACTGCCTTCCTGCGGGATGGTTTTGCTTGATCACAGAATCATAGAATCATAGAATGAATAGGGTTGGAAGTTGGAAGAGACTCTCAGAGGTCATCCAGTCCAACCCTCCTGCAAGAAGCAGGGACACCCCCAACTAGATCAGGTTGCTCAGGACCTCACCCAACCTGGCCTTGAACTTCTCCAGGGATAGGGCATCCACCACCTCCCTGGGCAACCTGTTCCAGTGCTCCACCACTCTTAAAGAATTTTTTTCTAATATCTAATCTAAATCTCCCTCCCTCTCTTTTAAAACCATTACCCCTTGTCCTGTCACAACAGGCCCTACTAAACAGCCTCTCCCCATCTTTCTTGTAGGCCCCCTTGAGGTACTGGCAGACTGCTAGAAGGTCTCCCTGGAGCCTCCTCTTCTCCAGGCTGAACAGCCCCAACTCTCTCAGCCTGTCCTCGTAGGAAAGGTCCTCCAGCCCCTTCATCATCTTTGTGGCCCTCCTCTGGACCCTCTCCAACTGGCCCATGTCCTTCTTATGTTGGGGGTTCCAGATGCCACAGTCCAGCCCAGCGTGTAGCTCACACTGCTCTTAAAGCGTACACAGTGGGCAAACAGATCAGCACCACCGGCAGAAGTCACTGGGACACCCCTCCCCCTCCAAGGACTGGCCCAGTCCCGCCAGGTGATGATGCTCTGCGCAGCACAGAGCCTGCCCAGGGTCGGCACACAAAGCCTGGTCATGCTCCTCCTGCTGTAAAGTGTTTGTCTGAAGCGGATCCAGGACCCACGGCCACATCCCAGCCTGCAGCGCCCCATGCTACGTGACCTGGTCTCAGCGAGTGTTTGAGGCAGGCAGGAAGCACCACACCAGCACGCAGAAGGAGGTCGGTCAGCCGTGCCTGGAGAGAGCCTCTCAGGGCTGCAGAGGCCAGCCTGTCCACAAGGACTCCTCAGCATTATGAGCCCTGTGCTCAGAACAAGGGGACTGGGCTGGTTGTCATGTGGCGTTAAGGAAGGCCTGGAGCCGTGCTAAGCTTCCTTCAGACAGTTCTGCAGCTCCTGGGAAGGCCCAGTACCTCTCCTGGCTTCACATGGAGCCAAGGGCCCATCCCAAGAGCAGCACGGCACCGACTCAGCACCCACGGGTGTCACTGACTCAAGCAGTCTCTCATCAGGAAGAGGTGCAGACACTTTTCTTCAGTCCTGGGAGCCTTTATGGCCAGGTGACAACTTCTCTAGTGGTTGACATCACAGCAGCTCCAGGCTGCAGCTCCCCAACAGAATAAAAGTATCTCCCCCTCCCCATCCCATGCACCCAAGGCTGTTTCTCAGCAGAATCAACCTTTATTTTTCCTGTTGCACAAGCTCTTACCTGGTCTATGTTCTGTCCCTTCTTCTTCATGGCTTTCAGGACATTCTCAGGCGAGTACCCCATGTTGACAACCGTCTCTATGCACTGCCTCTCGCTAGCGGAGAGGGCTGGCTGTAGCTCAGGAGCGGGGCCACCCAACTGCTTTTCACAGCTGGTGTTAATGGGCACTTTAGACACTGGGAAATTTTGGTGTGTTACCTAAAAGGAAATAAAAAAAAACAACCCAGAGGTTGAGGCAATGTCCAACTCCTGCATCCCCATGCCCTGCTTCTGGCCAGGGCAGAGCCAGGATACCCTGCAATTAACCTGAGGTACTTTCCAGACCACCACTGGGAAGTGACTCCCACCAGACTCTTTTTACCCACAAAACAAACCACCTAGATCCTTCACGATGCACCCTCCCCCACCGCTGGGACCAGATCCTTTCAGTACCAAACCTTTGCAAGGTCCTTCTGGTACAGCCAAGCCCAGTACCTCGAGGAAGCACCGCGGTTGCTTCCTTCACCCCAAGTTTACTCATCACCTCTGACACTGCACATTCAAAGGAACTTCTGGAGATTTCCAGAAACACAATCCAGCACAGGCACACAGGTATCTGGGGACTTACCACAGGGATTTCTGTTTCCTTGTAGTCTGGATGTACCTGTACAACACAGAGTAGGAGAGGTATAAACATTATGCACAAGCAAGCGGAATTTGCTACAGCCAGGGGAGAAGGGGTTTATGGGAGAGAACTGGGAGTAAGACTCTACGGACACCTGTGGTCTGATCAGGCTTCTGCATGTGAGAGGTGGACATTATGCAGTTGAGTGTAGTTACAGAATAGCCATCACAGGGATTGTCTTCTCTGGACATTCCACAGAGATTATAGAATAATCATCTACAGAAAGGACGTGTCCCTGCTCATAACTGTCAGCCTGTTCACTAACACATGGTCACACAGGCGTGACAAGCTGGTTCCTGTTCAGCTCTTGACCCAGCGCTGTGTGGACAGAATGTGGTATTCTAAAATCACTGTTAGAGACTTCTCTTGACTTTCTGACCAGGAGGAGTAGAAGAAACCTATACCCCTTTTCTACCCTCAAAGCACTGCCTTCCATAGGTCTGAAGCAATGTGGCACACTTGCTAAGAGGAGACCTCTCGGCCCCATTCCCAGCTCACCAAGGCTGGGAGACATTCCCTGCTGTGCACCTGCTCCATTCCTCCAGAACCAGAGAGCAGAACCAACCCACTGCCATAAATACCTCGTCCAGGTTACAGGAGTGCCAAGGCAGAACTCTGACTCATAAATCTGCACATTTCAGTTCATCCACTTAAAACTCTTCCTGCATTCCAGACAGAATTAGTAAAGACTGCAAGAAATCACTGTGGATCAAGAGCCTCAGACTTTGGGGGGGGTGTGTGTTTGGTATCTATCAGGGGGTCAGTCCTGGGTCAGCCTGTTCAATAGAGCCATCAATGACTTGGATGAAGGGCAGGAGTGTACCCTCAGCATGTCTGCCAAGGACACAAAGCTGGGAGGAGCGGCTGTGCTGCCATCCAGCAAGACCTGGACAGGCTGGAGAGCTGTTGGGCACAGTAACCTTATGAATTCAGCAAGGGCAGGTGCAGGGTCCTGCCCCTAGGGAGGAAAAGCCCCAGGCACCAGTACAGGGAAGCAGCTCTCTGGAAAAAGGCCTGGAACTACTGGTGGACAACAGGTTAACCATGAGCCAGTGGTGCATCCTCATGACCAAGGCCAATGGTATCCACGGTGTATCAAGAAAAGCGTGGCCAGCAGGTCAAGGGAGGTTCTCCCCCCACCCCTCTACTCTGCACTGGTGAGGCCTCATCAGGAATATTGTGTGCAGCGCTGGGCTCCCCTGTTCAGGACAGAAAGAGCCCTACTGGAGACACTGCAAAGTGGGCTACAGAGATGATATGGGGACCAGAACATCTCTCATGAAAAGAAGGCTTGGGTACTTGGAACTTCTTAGCCTAGAGAAGACAGAGGGAGGAATCTACCAATACTTATAATACTTGAGAGGTTGGTGTCAGGAGAATGGGGTCATCAGTCTTGGCCAGTGACAGGACAAGAGACAATGGGCATAAACTTGAATATAAGAATTATGTGAAGAGGAACTTCTCTTCTGTGAGGGTGACAGAGCCCTGGGACAGGCTGCCCAGGGGGGTTGTGGAGTCTCCTTCTCTGGATTCATTCAAAACCCACTTGGGTGCAATCTTGAGCAACCTGCCCTAGGTGATCCTGCTCTAGCAGCAGAATTGGAGATGAGCTCCAGAGGTCTCTTCCAGCCCCTGTTCTGTGATTATGCCAACACAGGCTGCTAGAATGTCTGCCCATTTCTTCTGGAAAGGTCAGCTTTGGGCCCAAACAAAACAACCAAGTGTTTATAGAAATACAGAAAAACAGTTTGGAGAACATCTATTAGTATTTTGATAAATTACCCAACCCCAAGGGATGGTGAATTGCCAGAGAGGAATGAGGTAAAAAAAATCATCAGTGACTGGGGAAAGGTAATGTCAGACACAGTTCATGATTACCCACCCAATTAAAGGACTACCACCTTCAAGGTGCATGCATGTTAATTTAAATATGGTTGACCAATAGCAGATGAATTGTGTAGTTACCAAGCAACTACCATCAATTTAGTTTTTTTTTTCTAATCCTGTAACAAGATAAATATGTTGTAGACTGTGTGCAGGGTGCTGGCTGTGTGGAATCACCACCCAGCACCCACCTCAGTGTAAGCATGGAGTAAATCCAGTGCCTCTGCTCTGGGGGTGTAGCACTGTGTTACTGCCTCTACTCCTTGAAGAGCCTGCATTTCCCACTATTTCCAGAAAACACACCAACCGAGGAGCAAATCTAGAAGAGATTTAATTTGAAAGATAATAGTACTTCACAATCTTAGTTGGGTAAGACAGAAAGCAGGGCCACACAAAAAATACAGTTTACATGCTTAGCTCAAAGGTGTGCAACTATGAACACTAAGAGATAAAAAGCTGAACGAGAAAAATCCCCAGATTGGTCTAAAAATATCAGGTTTTGGAGAAACCTGCAGAGTAATACTCTGAGGTTCAGGACTACCAGCGTGAAATCCTGTTGGATCGATTGGTTTGCCGTGTAAGTGAAGAAGATCTGCATATCACTCCCGTTAAGCGAAACTAATGCCAAAGCCACAAGCCACTTCAGAAGCAACACTGGCCTCTGCACCTCTACATCTCCACAGGAGCCCCAGTTCTAATTCACTGCACGTTTACCATAGTTGCTGTGCTTTGAGGTGACTCTTCGTCTGTCGACACAGCCAGGGAAGGCAGCCTGAATGAAGAGGATAACGTTGATGTCTCCATGCCATTGTCCTCGAGGCCAAGCACGTGGTGTCCATTCAGTTCACTAGCTTTACTCTGAGCACAGGCCTGCAAAGAGCTGAGCAAAGTGCCGTTGCGGAGACAGGTAGTGCTGTGGAAAGTGCTCGTGAGCTTTGATGATTTTTGATCACTCTCATCAGAGTCCAGTTTAGGAAAGGACAGGGATTTGATATTGCTCACTGAAGTGATAGGGGACAGAGACACTTTAGAAGATAAGGACATCTTTTCACAGTTTCCCAACTGTGGCAAAGTGATAAAGCCGTTGGGTTTGTGAAGGGGCTTCAAGTCCAGCGTGGCTCTTCCTATGGAAGCCAGAACTTCCTCATCTTGCAACACAGATTCAGAGCCTCCTTTGGGCAAAGCACTATCTAACAGCTGGGCAACAATCGGCCCAGTAGTACCAACGTGGATTTCAAGAATATTTTTTAATTCCTCCTTGTCATCGATAGTTTTTAATTCCAGTTTGTCAAACGGGTCTTCTTCACATTCGAAATCAGCTGGGTTGAAATCTGCTTTGGGACGTGGTGGACTGAGAACCTTTTGCTTCACAGCGCTGCTGTTGGCTGGCGTGGGCGTAAGGATGCTATTGTGCTGCAGGCTAGCGAGGATGGGGTTAATAGGAGGAGGCATGGCCTCAGGGCAAGGCCCCTCTGAGAACCCCATTTTGTTGCTGTCCTCTGGAGCTGCTTTGGAGTTTGCTAGCGCTTCTGCCTTGCGTTCAGCTTCAATCTGGGCAGCTTGAATTTTGTGGATATCTTCAGCCCACTTGATTGCTTTCTTTTCCAGTGAGAAGTCATACTGGCCAGGGTAAAGTGCAAAGGAGAAGACAAGACAAAAAAAAAAAGGAAAAAAAAAAAAGAGTTTAAAAGATCGTGGCATATACTTTTAACAGCAACAGAAGTAGCAGGAAATATGAGCTACATGAATTACCATGGACAAGCACATTTTTTTCCACAACATCTCTTGTAACATACAGACTGGTGAAGCTACAAGACACCCAAACTAGTTCACTTTGCTTCTTCTAGAAGAAAAACCTTGCTATAGCCCAGATTGGAATATTTTGCCCCCTTCCCAGATTTAGCTTTGCTTTAGAGCTACTGATCATCCCCAGGTAGGTTTTACAGCCTTCCTACCCTCTCCATGCCCCCAGCAACCAACAGATGTGGCAAGGGAAAGTTTAACGCATTATTAGATGGACACTCTTGCCAACACCTGGCAACACTTAACTACTCCCTGTACACAACTTCCACAAGTCACTCCAGACTATGGAAATGTATTTTTGCATCTTGAGACCAATATGATATTCCTCAGTTTTCACTAAGACTCTTCAGGAACTTGATATTAGAGTTTTACACCTCCTGCTTTAGGAGGCATTAGTATCCTTATAGCTGAGCCACCCTCCGTCATCTGTCAGCGGTCATGGTCAACTAGAGAGGTACCAGATGACTGGAGACTTGCTAATGTGACACCCATCTATAAGGAGGGTTGTAAGGAAGATCCAGGTAACTACAAGTTGTTAGCCTGACCTTAGTGCCAGGGAAGATTATGGAGCAAGTCATCCTGAGGGCAATCACAGAGTGCATACGTGACAATCAGGGAATCGGGCCCAGCCAGCACATGGGTTCATGAAAGGCAACTCCTGCCTGACCAAACTCATCTCCTTCTACGGCCAGGTAACCCGCCTGGTGGATGAGGAGAAGGCTGTTGACATAGTATACCTCAACTTCAGCAAAGCTTTTGACACAGGCTCCCACAGTACTACTGGAGAAGCTGGCACAGAAGCAGCTTGGACAGGTACAGTCTTTACTGGGTTAAAAATCTGGCTGGATGGCCAAGCTCAGAGGGTCGTGGTGAATGGAGTTAAATCCAGCTGGTGACTGGTCACAAGTGGTGTTCCCCAAGGGTCAGTATTGGGGCCCATCCTCTTTAATCTCTTTATTATTTGGATGAGGTAATTGAGTGCACCCTCAGTAAGTTTGCAGACAACACCAAGATGGGGGGAAGGGTCGGAAGGCAGAGGGACCTGGACAGGTTGGATCTATGGGCAGAGGCCGGTGGGATGAAGTTCAACATGGCTCAGTGCCTGATATGGCACTTTCCTCATAACAACCCCAACCAACGAACGCTACAGGCTTGGGCACAGGATGGCTGGAGAGCTGTAAAGAGGAAAAGGATCTTGGGGTGTTCATGACAGTAACCTGAACATGGAGCCAGCAGTGCACCAAGGTGGCCCAGAAGGCCAGTGGCATCCTGGCTGGTGTGAGGAATAGCACAGCCAGCAGGACCAGGGAGGTGATCATCCCCCTGTACTCAGCTCTGGTGAGGCCACACCTCTAATACTGTGTTCAGTTTTGGGGCCCTCACTACAAGAAAGATGTCGAGGCCCTGGAGCCTGTCCAGAGAAGGGTGACAAAACTGGTGAGGGGTCTGGAACACAAGTCCTACAAGGAACGGCTGAAGGAACTGGGACTGTTTAGACTGGAGAAGAGGAGGCTGAGGGGAGACCTTATTGCTCTCTACAGCTGCCTGAAAGGAGGCTGTGCTGAGCAGGGAGTCAGCTTCTTCTCATAGAGAACCAGTGATAGGACAAGAGGGAGTGGCAGTAAGTTGTGCCAGGGGAGGATCAGGTTAGAAATTGNTCAGGTTAGAAATTGGGAGACATTTCTTTTCAGAAGGAGCAGTCAGGCATTGGAACGGGTTGCCCAGGGAGGTGGTGGAGCCACGGTCCCCCAGGGTGCTTTAGGAAAGGTTGGATGAGGTACTTGGGGACATGGTTCAGTAAGTAATATAGGTGGCACAGGGATGGTTGGACTGGATGATCTCAGAAGTCTTTTCCAACCTTAGTGATTCCATGATTCTTATCCCAGTGCCAAAGTCTTACCAGCCAAAGCAGATATATTGGCTACACCAATGATGACAACTACTGGTGACAGATTTTACTGCAGTTAGTGGTGTAACAGTATCCCACAAACGTTTCTAATTTAGCATCAGCTCCTTCAGGGCCAGGTTAGCACAGGAATGCGTTTGTAAGCTATTCTCTACCAGTTTACTGGCCCCCAAAGAGACCTGATTGAGAGGACAAAGTTCTGAACAGACTAAATGTAATTAAAGATTTAACATTTTATAAAGAATGAACAGCTTCAAATGCTCTTTAAATAGCCACAATATGTTCAGAGAAAAAAAAAAAAAACAAAAACTACAGACTGTATCCAGGGTGTCACCAAGCCAAGAAATAATAAGCTATCCTTGCCATTGCTCTTGTCCTGGGACTGATAAATTGTACAAATTCCAAACTCTGAAGAGCAACACGCTAGCAGGGCTGGTTAGGCCTCTACTAGGCTCTTCTGGGATTCGCTATGTGTTGTGTCACATCCCATCCTGCAGCAGGCTCCAGTGAGATCCTGCAGACCTTTTGTCCCAAACCTGCCTGTTTTACCTTCCCTCAGCTCCAAGAGGTGTGTACACAGAGTTCATCTGCAAGGTAACTGTGAAGAACTACTCACTACACCTGCCTTGCTATCTGAGCACATCTATCAGTTTGGGGTGGTGTGGTCACAGAAGGCCAATGGGGTTATTTACAAAAAAATATGTGGCTTTGGTCAATTTTGCTTCTCTGCATTTTTTTTTTAACTGCTCTCACTACAGCTGTAAAAAAGTAAAATTCCATGCATGATGCATAGTCCACACAGTCACATTATCATGCAAGTCAGCAATAAGTCTACTTTAGCTTCCTCACACGAGTAACTGAGTGGAAATATGTAAATTAGGACGATCAGGTCATTGTTTAATGGTCATAATGAAGAAACCATGATGCAGGGTAATTCAGATATTCATCTCAGGTGGATGAGCTGCAGGACAAGGAGAAAAAAATAAGAACAAAAAAGTAGAACCATCTACAGCAGTTTGTCACAGCTGCAGTGACAACAATCAGATTGGACTGACCAAGGAAAATCATGAATCCAGATAAGACGACACAGTTCAGTTAGATTTCCTGTATCACAACCTGCATTTGAAGATGAGATTTTCAACAGTTACACTAAACTAATTGATTTCATGCTACCTAGAGTTTAAGGTAACAGTGATACACTCCTCAAAGACCCAGAAGCCATCCATGGCAAGCTGTAACCTGTTTGTACTGCAGCTGGAAAAGAATTCCCATTGAGAGCTGCACAAGAGAACTGGAAATTTATTTCTTCATCCCATTATTCTAAGAAACCAAATGTGGTCATGAAAAACCCCTTGTTATCCACAAACAAGATTCTGCAAGTGCACCATGGCATGGATGTAACGTTTCTTAACATTCTTCCTCTTAAAAAAAATCCCAATACAACTTAGGGTAACGTTCAGACCTGTAACTATTACACAAAAAAACCACTGTGCATTTTTGAAGCAGACACACTAAAATAAACAGTATTAGGTTTGTGAATCAAGAAGTAGAAGCTTTCTGCATGGCCTATCACAATTTTACTTTTCTATGCATTCTAACAGATCTTCCACAACAGCTTGCTGGCATATGAAATGACACTACAGGACCAAGACAAACACTTGAATGCAAAACACATATACAAACTGTGAGTACTTGCAATTTTACAGGGTGGGGGCCATGGATGAGTGGGAAGGAGCAGAAAGGCAAAAAACACTACTTACCTGGGCTTCTCTGACAAGCTGGGAAGAATCAGGCAGGCAGAAACCAATAGGTAACCCAACCTTTGCTGGGGGTTTGAACTTGTCTCCTATCTTAAATGGGACATCATCAAGGTAACTGAAAGGCCCTAAGATCAAAAGCAGAAATTGTATAAAAAAAAAACCCCACATGAGTTAGTACATTCAATTAAGACATTTCTGTATTTGGGAGCTATTTTACCTCTGCTGCCCCAACTACACCAGGTGAGTCAATACAAAGGAAGTTATTTGATAAGAAACACATTAAATCTATTTACACCCAATTGTCTCAGCTTTGGTTCTGGTGTTTGGCTTTGTGGTTTTGGTTGGTGTTTGGTTTAGGTTTTTTAAAATATTTGTAGACCAGAACATTAAAAAAAAAACAAACAAAAAAACCCAAACCAAAACTCATGAAGAACCCCACACCACCACAATCCAGTGATTCAGCACATTTTTGCAGCCAATATATGCTAGATCTTATCTTCCCCTGTCACAAGACTATGCCTGCTGGAAGCTGAAGCTCTCCTGAACACTGATTTCTGTTATGGCTTCATAAAAAGATGAATTGCTTTCTGTCAGTCAAAGCAGGCTTTAGAACAGGCCAGCTGCTGGGCAGCTAAGACAAACTACAACTAAGGACTTGGCATACAAGCAAGAAGTAACATTTGGACAGAAGTGGTCACAAGGGCAAAGTGACCCAAAGTCTAAGCCACTCCCCTCTGAACACAACACAGTGCAGTACCTCAAGACTATTTAGCTCAGCAACTCCGATTTTTCAATTAAGGCAATCTAACTTAATCAGCTGTCTGATCTGTGACCACTCAAAGATGCCTCTTTCACAGCCCTCCACCTGTCCTTTTTATGCATCATTTACATGTAGCATTTAAAGTGATTTAGGATGAAACTTTTCAGCCATCCTGCAAACTCATGAGGCAGAATCACTTAGAGCTCAACGGCCTTCAACAAGCCAGACTACAGGTTTGGTTTCCTTGAGCTGCTGTGAGGAGATATTAGAAAACCCACAAAATAAACTGTACTCAAGTTTCTTGATTACCTGAAAGGGGTCCCTTGGATCACTGGTCTAAACCTTTGACATTACAGGGAAGATTTCTGGTTGTGCATAACAATCTGAAGAGCTCCTCCAGCACTTGTTTGTAACTTAACTTTTGAGTGTTGTGGCTCCAAAAAGACATTAGTGGGAACATCTAAGATGGTGTTGAGTGACTAACCTCTTGCTCAGTGAGCTGTGGCTTGACATTATAATTTGACCAGTTCTCATACTCAGATGGCAGTTTAAGTACTGTTTGTGTTCCTTCACTGTTGACTCATCTACAACAAGGCAGCCACAGGCTCAAAACGGATGAGCAGCTTTGGAAAACAGGAACGAAGTCCTGCTAATTTGGAGTTAATTGTTTGTGTACTGTCATCACTTGAGCTCTCATATGATGCACCTCACTGGTTGGTCCCAGGATCCTGTTAGGACACAGATGGTATTTCCTCCAGCTCTGAAGCCATGAGACTGAATAACCTATATCCCACCTGCACCACCAGCACACACCAAAAAAAAAAACAAACGAAACCCCAACCAACCAAAAAAAACCTCTGGGCAGAATAAACCAGTAACTTCACTGATCCTTACTGGAAAGCACAAGTTCAAGCATTACACAGCACAGCATCCAGATGGCACCTCACTGGCCACCAACACCATGACTTGCAACCTGACATCCAAGTTATATTTGAGAACCTAGATATGCCAAGGTGTTTGCTTGTGCAGAAACAGCCAGTGTGGCAGCCTTTGCCCTGAGAGTGGTGAACCATGGACAAGCCAGACAACCAGGTCTCCTGACTGTTCAGAATCTGGCATAACTGCTGCTTCTATGCCCTGTAAAGTGCCACCGGCACAAGTTTGGCTCTGAGCAGGATGATCACAGTGAAGCTGGATTAACCTTCTGCACTCATCTCACAGCTCAAATTCCTCAGCATGCAAATATTTGCCACATTAGACCTACTGACACACCAATTGGTGAACACCCTCCCCTTGCACAGTTGCTGCCTTTGCCTGAAACACGTACTAGCCACAGAGGGTACAAGCACACACTGTGGTATTTACAGGGCAACAGCACAGTAAAAAAATTAAACACACCTAGACTAGATGGGCTGTGTTGACAGCTGCCAGTTTAACCCCATAAACTAGGCTGAGGAATAAAAAACTTCTAGTTTCTTCCCAGTATGCTGATTTTCAATAATCATCACTGCTATAACCTCATCTTGAACAGAACTCTGCTAAAAACCTACAAACGAGTCAGGAAACATACCAAAATTGTTAAGACTTGGATAATAAGAAGTCTTTTTGAGGCAAAAATCTGGTGAACATGGCACTCACTTCATTCCAGCCCAGTCAGAACAGTATTAGTATAATGAAGTTAAAATCTGATCCAGAAAGCCAAGAACCCTCTTCTTTTTGTAAAGCAATGAACCTTCTGCCTGAACACACTGATGGGTAAGGCTGAAAACTGTTTTAAATAGCAAACTCTAAAGCAATCAGCAAAACCTACACACACAAAGTACTACACAAACCACTGCTTCAATGGTCACATGCTCAAGTGAAGCGATTAAAGATTTGTTTGAACCGTTACTTAATGGGCTATTAGCCACTTCATCTTTTTAGCAGCTGAAAGCATACTGAGAAAGTTCTAGTATGTCAGTCTGATCTCTGACTATGTGCACTATATGACATTTTTGGCCCAAGGATCTAAGAGAGTAAGACTTCCCTGACCTTTAGCATACTGCAGACATCACTGACAGTCTCAAAGAGGTGTTCCCTGGTTTGGTAGGAAAACAGAGACTCTTGAGATAAATCCCGCTACCAGTTACGGATGGGGAAGAGCGCGAATCCAAGCAGAGCTCAGACTGTGGTCAGCCAAGTCATGCTTACACAGTTACAGAAATTGGAGTTAAAAGCTTTCAAGCTCTATAGTGACAGTGACAATACAACAGCAATATTAATGTACTGAGTGCACTTGGTATAACCCACACTTTTGCACAACAGGTGAAATGCATTTCTGGGTGCCACTAATTACTACAACTTAAGCTTGAACTTCCAATTATTCAAATGACAGAAGAACATTTGAAGTTATGAGCTTAGGCATAGTTGTGTATGCATGCTAAGAATACCCTTCAAGACAGGAAAAGGGTTCCTTTCTCTCCATCCATACTTATGTTTCCATCTTCATTTCCACATGAACAGGGTCCTGAGCAACCTGTTCTAAATGGCTCTGCTTGATCAGAGGGTTTGTACGTGATCTACAGACATCCCTTCAAACTTTCACCATCCTGTGATTCAACACCAAGTCCTCTAACCTCCAATAAGTAGCTCCAATAAGTAAGCTCAAGAGATTCATCAACTGTGTTGACCAATTACACCAGTCAGAGAGATGTTGAGCTGAAGGTAGCTGCAGGGCTAGATGTTTTACAGTAAGTCAAAATTGACTTAGTGAATTAATTCTTAACAACCCCGGAGAAGGCTGAATCAATTGTCCTGGTGATTTCCTGAGACATAAAAAGCCAAGGAAATTGTTCCACTACTACTCAGAACAGTTCTGTAACAGTGCTGCTGGATTTGTTAGGAACAGAAGGTACACAAAACAAGCCAGCTTACAGCACCATTTGTTCTGAGTTTGTTATTCTGGAGCCAGAATCAGGTTCCACCACACAATACTATTTTGAGAAATACAGGACAGGTTGAACTCTAGCTCTGAGCAGTGTCTGCTAGTCTGTCTTAGGAAGGTAAAGACATAAATAAATAGACTCAAAAGCCAAGCAGTTCAGAGCGTTTGTAGAGACCACTCAGTGACAGAAGAGCAACTGCACAAGTGCTGGCAGCTATCTAAAAGAAACTGCCTTGCAGCAGACGCACTGGGACACAGCACAAGAGAGCATCTAAAAATTAAATTTTGATAGACCAATTTTATTAATCCTTGACCACAGATTTAAGTAAGGCATTTCTTAGTCTGTACTTGAATTTCACACTAACACAACTGAATAAAAAGCTCCAGGAAAAACTGACGTCTCCAGGACCCTCTTATCTGAAAGGTTATCCAGAAGGCTGAAAGCTGAGTTTCTAAAAGCAGAAGTTCCCATAACATGAGAAGTCACGTTAGAAATTTCACATGAACTTCCCAGTACTGGCTTGAATGATTACTGATTTGAAGAAGCTACATTGCACACAACAAACTGAACTTTAATGTTCCATGGAAGCATGAATCCTCTGAAATTACACACATTTTCTAAGATATGCACATATACAGGCAAATAGTTTTTATGATACCACTCATTTGCTTTCAAATGTAGAAGATATTCTCTTCTTCACTTGCCTAATGAACTGGATTAATCTAATTTAGGAAAAAAAGATTATTGCTGAGCAAAAAGCAAGCGTAACTCAATTACATATTAAAAGCTTCACTTCCAATCCAGCTTCTCATGTGACTTCCACAGAAAGGAGCAAGTCTAGTGTCTGCTTCAGCAAATATCAGATCAGTCTCATAACTGCTGTTCAGCTTTGATTTTGAAGAGGAGAGGGACTATTCCGCCCTAAAGGCATAGGGAACAGTCGCAGGCTGAATTTCATTTTAACCAGAGAACAGGCACAGCATCAGCAAGCAACTGTGCAAGAGGGAGGGTAAAGCACTTAATTCCTGATAAAAAGCAGAGGCTAAACAGATTAGTCTCTATGGACTGTCAAGGCTGAGGCATAAGTCAGCAGCAATAGTAGGATTCATCCTGGTGAAAATACAAAGATGCCAAATTTCACTTACCATGACAGTCTGATCCCAACTTCTTAGAAGCCATTTAGAACCTGGAAAAGATTTTAAAACAACTTTTACTTACTTTATACATGTAGCATAACATAAATC
This sequence comes from Heliornis fulica, assembly GCA_013399135.1. Lineage (NCBI taxonomy): Eukaryota > Metazoa > Chordata > Aves > Gruiformes > Heliornithidae > Heliornis > Heliornis fulica. The sequence goes on along the minus strand of VXBZ01007645.1, from coordinate 23,609 downwards.
TATGCAGTTCTACAGCAACTAATCTCTAGATTACGGGACATACTGCAGACACTTGCTGTTTACCCTATTCCCAAGGTAGATAAGCAAACCTGCTTTATAGCCCTCCAAAATGACTGAGCAGATACCTTAGCCCAGTTTTTCACAATCTAAATAGCAAGAAGAAAACAAGAAGATAGTAACAGCCAAGAACAAGCCACACTGATGAGGAAGGCAGAGTTCAAGATCACAGTGACCAGAAGTTGCTCTCAGTCCCATGGAGCACACCCTGCCACCCTTGGCATTAAGAAGAGCCCTTCCAATGGGGAGTACCACTCTCACTGATCCTCTCCAGTTTAATCCCTGCCACTGTAAAAAGGGATACCATCACACTGAGCATGCAGTCAGCTAACATGGCACTTGTCTCACTTGTTACACTGGTAACACACAGTACAGGCACACAACAAACGGTACCGCCAGAAAGGTACTTCGAGCACACACGGAACAATGCTCCTCATCCACTAACCACAGAATTGACAAAACAGCTTTTAAGATTTAGATGCAAATCCAACAGGTCAGGATGCTAAACACAGGAGGGCCTAGGCTTGTTTTTGACACGGAGCAGGTCTGTCGTGAGAAGACAATTGTTTAAGATAGAATTAGCTGTCAGCTAAACCCCTGGTCTACAATGCTAACAGTATGTTCAAGAACACAAAAGGTTCTTTTGCTAGATTAGAAGTACATCACAAGACCTATCTCAAGACACCACATATTCTTGAGATAACTGAATGTGACATTCTGCCTGACAAAGAATCGTTTTCCCTTTGTTTCTGAAGTCCTCCAGCTCATAGCATGAAATGCCTAACAGCCATTCTTCAAAGACATGAAGTTACCTGGTACAGCCTCCCTCAGCAGCAGGCAGTGCTCCAGGCACAACTCAGAGAAGCTCTAACGTTCATCCTCACCATTCCTCAGCCAAGGTCTTACTATTAGCCCTACTGTTTCCATGGCAGATTCCAACTGCAAATGCTACCTTACAGGAAGGGCGTTGCAAGGGGAGGATTAGACAGACAGCTTAACTACTCTTCCTGGCAGCTGCCACATGGCTGGGGTAAGGAAGAGCCAGTTGCAAGTACTGTAGAAAAGAGCCTTTTCTGTGCAACAGTTCTTTTCAACATTATGTTGAAATCAATAGGTGAACCAACCCTAGTGGCTAACAGGAATTCATGGCATGGCTAAAGCCAAAGCTGTGTGAAAATTACCTGGGTCCAGTAAAGCTCGATGAAACACAGCAAGCTGACACTAGCCTGTGAGGAAGTGAGTCATGCTGGACAGCTTCAGGTACAACTTGTACATAAAAGCCATGTGTCATTCTGCCTGACTTTTGTCAGGTTCTCGGAATATCTCACCATCTCAACACTGACAGTACATCCAAAACCACTCCACTAAGCCAGAGAACTGGTTTTGGCACTCGCTGGCAACTGCTTCACAGAAGCAAAGTCTTGTGTCTTCAAAGACAGAAGAAAAAGTGGTTGAAACATTGCTGAGCTTGTTCTCTTGGAAAGACTGGGAATGGCAGAGGCACAAAACCACCTGGTACGGTTGCATACCAGGTATTACAGCTGGACTTTATGGACTAGATGGACTTTACTGGTCCCAGTGCCGCAGGGGAGGAGACCAGACTGCAGACTATAGCATATAAAATAGGCCACACTTTTCAGACCTGGATCACACAGCTAAATTGCTAGTTCTTATGTATGAGAGTAGCAATTAAGATACCAACTCCATTCATTATTATTGAAAGAGCCAGCCCACACATAAAATCATATTGCCTACACATACTTTATCAGTCCTTTGCACATCATTGGAGACTGTGAGGCACCACCTGCAAGCACAAGCCATGGCTGCCCACCATCTGCTACTATTACAGCAGAGCTGAACTACAGACAAGGCCTCTACACATTTCCTTTACCTTCTCCAAGTTCATCTTTCTTCTAGTTACTACCTCAGACTGGGAAGTGCATGCTCCTTTTCTAAAGGGTTTTACAGCTTCTGATGAGAGGAAGTAACCTCCTCTCTTTGGCAAGCTGACTGCCACGGAGATTTTTTCAGGGCAGCACCAGTTATCTACACCCAACCAGTTTATGCCTCATTTATCAGACACAGCTTACTCCAGACTGCACCTACATAAAAGACATTGAAAAGAAAATGCAAAGAGATAAATTATCATTCTAAAAATTACGTCCCCCTGGCTGCTGCAAGGACATACTAAGTCTACCCTCTCACACACTGATCTGTGATTACTGAACACTAAGTTACTGTGACACCATCACTTTGATCCAGGGACATCAGCAGCGGTGTGCACAAATCCCACAGAACCAAAGACTTACACATTCAGCACCCAGAGACCTTTGCGGTGATGCAGCAACGTGGAGCTGCATAGAGCCATACATGCGTCCACATGTGGGTCAAAGTGCCTCACATATGCAACAAGTTTCTTGGTTTTGTTGGCAAACCTGTAGGAAAATCCTAGTGTAGACAGGGCACCTGCACTGAATTCATAGAATCATAGAATTGTTAAGGTTGGAAGACACCCTTAAGATCATCCAGTCCAATCATTAATTCAATGTACAGTGGGAAAAAACCACTCCTCTGCTATATGCAATACCCCATTTAACTGCAGAACTAGCCAAGGCACATTGACAGCAAGATAATCATGAAACAGGCCATTTCCAGAGACAGTAACACGTAGATTCAGATAGCATTTGAGTGCATATCACAATAACTCTTTCTGATACACTGAGTGCACACTTACTGAGACACCACTGCTGCAGAAGGCACTGTCAGCAAACATGACTGTTAAGCACCACACACTGTAACACCAGAACAGGCTGAGAGAAACATTTTGTCAACTCCTTCCCAAACAGGGTTTGATTAAAATAGTGGTTTATGACTAATTAGATTTGATAGGCTATTCGGGGACCACTGTAACAAGCATCTTGCTGTTCTGTCCTGCTGGCAGGAAAAAAACCCACACACATATATATATATATACATTTGCAGCCAATTACAAGGTTACTGATATTGCTACTAGACTTCTGGGCATTACCTGAACCATACTTGCTTAGTCAAAGCCATTACACTGTGCAGTAAATGTCTGCTTATTTCTTTTAGAAATTTAAGAAACTTGCTTCCAAATCCTCACCCCAAACCAGTTAATGGGTGACTACAGTCACTACTGCTCCATTTGATGTCCAGACTCCAGAACAGGATGCTGAAAGGCATCTGTGGGAACGATGCAAGAGGGCACAAATGTTACAAATGTTGGTATGATGCTTTACTGAACATTTTAGGTTGAAAAAACAACATTACTATACATGAAGTTTTTCAACACCTTTCCTGGGCTGGAGAAACAAGTAACCTGTATAGTAGTACAACAAGGTTATTCTACAGCCACCTACAAGCCTTCTTCTACAACCCTAGGCCTCTTCATCCCCGCTCCACTATTGTTTCCAGCTGACCCTCTTGAGAGAAGATGAGGGTTACAAGGCAGCTTTAATGTCAGCAGCCATCCAAGCAACCTGACCTGAGCTCTTCCCTTCCTGTCTGTATGATAATTTTATCACTTTATAACACCGAGGCAATAGTGCAACATTCTTAAAACCAGGCAGGCTAAACAAGGTATTGTAGAGCCCAGATGAGAGCAGCTGACCTTAGAGTGATGACATGAGGGGATAGAGACAGGGAAGCAACAACAACAAAAAAATCCCACAAAGATGCAGAACAGAAATGATAAGAAATAAACTAGGGACATTAACAACAGATAGATAGATAGATAGATAGATAGATAGATAGATAGATAGATAGATAAGCTGGAAAGGCCAAAACAGTCCACCTGTCATTAAACCTGAATCACTACCTGGCTGTGCTGACAGACAACATGGAGAATAACAGCTAAAAAAGCCACAATTGCTACCACAAGTGTCTCATGTGAAGCTGCTAGGAAGTTGTGGTGTTTTTAAACTATTATTTCCATGTCTCTTTTATTGGTGTATTCCCTGAAATACATCACTTCACTTCTAGAAGAGCTCTGACTAGTCAAGGGGGAAGCATCTTACCTCTAATGGTACCTGCAACAGGTTTCTCAGTGAAAACTCAAGCCAATTTAGCTATTTACCAAGAAGTCCTCTCTTGATGGTATATCCCTCATTTTAGGGTGAAGTGTGTCTAGGTCCCAGAGCAGGTTAATTTTCTCAAGTAACTCCCACCTTCAATACAGGTAAATTGCTCAGAGGAAACTAAAATGCCTCAAGTTATCAACCATAATGGAATCAGCATATCTGTGACTTTCAGAGACCTGATCTTGCAGCTTTCACTTTCTGTTTTAATGTACATTGTGTAAGTCTACAGAACTGCAGATGCATCCATTTGCTCTGAAAAATAGACACACACACACAAAATTCCACAATATAACATTAATGAACTACTGCTGATTTGACACTGAGAAACAGTGAAAAGCAGTTTAATTCAAGTGATTAATTTTTGATGTGCCACAGGTATTCCTGATTCAGACAGTGGTTTAAGTTTTCACTACATCTACTAGTTTCAGTCCAAGTGCAAGGAAACAGCCAACGTATGGATTCTATATATAGCCCCATAAAACAAGATCAGAATTAGACAGTGGCTACTGCTACGAGAATCTTACCTTTTGTTTTACCTTACTAAAGATTTCCCACCTACGTAACTGCTCAGCCATTGCTATTACACTGAAATCTCTTGTACAGATCAAGAGTAAAAAGCTGATCACAGAAGTTTTCTACAGTACAGAACTGACTACATTTTCATTTACTGCAGTCTCCAAACAGATGACATCATTCCAAAATTTGCAGCAAATCCTTCTGCTTTGTACCTCTAAGAGTTCAGCAAACAATGAGCACAGTCAGCTGCATGAAGGTACTCCCCTTTCATAAAGTACCACCAGGACCAGCCACTGATAACAGCTCGTTGGATAAAGTTGCATGTCTAGATTTGACCTGTTGAAACTACATGCCCTGCAGGGTTAAAAAGAAATAAAAAAAATAAAAAAAGGAACAGGGTTGGGGGGAGCGGGGAAAGTAACAGCACCACTTCCACTTGTCTTAACAGAAGAAAGAAAAGCCTATCTACAAAAATTCCTTTTAACTGCTACAGCTATCCAGGAGGTAAGCTTCTTGGTTTATTTAAAGTTCAACAAGAGCAAACCAGAGTCTCCTGGAAGCAAATCCTGCCATGGAGTATCCATTTGGTTTTTTTTTCAGTGACCAGTGGTCAAAGCAAACCTAATGACACGGCTTCATCTAGCAGGATGTGAGTTCATGTGGTCACCTTGTATTGAAGGAAATGCAGAGTAGTGACTACCTTGACAGAGGGTGGAGGAAGGAAGGGATGAGATATTTCTGCTATGCATACACCCCATGGATCATCAACCCAAGCTGTGATGAGAGCGCTATATTCTGAAGGACAGCCCCTAAGACCAAAATAATCCAGTTTGTTATTTCCAGTGCAATGATTGCAGTGCAGAGGGACAGGAACCAATAAACCATCACTTAAAAAAAAAAATAAATCCAGAATACGTGAGTGCAAAGGACAGGGAACAAAGAGGCCCTTAGAGTTAGTCTGTGTGCAGATCACATTATTTGATTACAAGACAACTCTGTTTTGGTAACAACGTCCATTACGGGACTTTACATGCAGATGCTGGATAGCATCTTCCTAGCAGTGACAAACGTTAGGAGATGTGACTCTTCAGACTGTGCTGTTCCATAACGTGACACAGTGGGCAATCATATCTTTTGCTTCAGCACACATCAATCAATGGGAGATTAAAGCAGAAGACAGCTCTTCCACGGGCTCTCAGAGCACAGCATCTCTTGTCCTGTTGTTCCTTATGGATTCCTTCTGTTAATATTTGACACCTGTAGTTATGCAACTAACTGTCGTGTCCCACTTAGTTCACTGAAGACACCACTGCGCTTGTTAAATGTGCATGCTATTTGAGCTGGGTAGAGATTAATGGCTTTTAACTGGTAACAGACACCTCTATTTCTCCTTTACAATCCTGGCTATTCTTGGGATGTAAGGTAATTTGCCATACATTTCACAGAGAAACAAGGGGAAACTCAGGACAACTGAGAAAACGCAGCATGCTAAGGCACCAGTGTTTCAATCACTGAATCACTTACCAGACATACAGGTTTCCAAGGAAGTTGAAGCTTATGCACCACACAAACCTCCAGAACTACATGTTTCATAGGCAAGAGCACAGAAAATTGAAAATCACTTACAGACAGCCCTATGGTCAAGGCAGATCAGTGCAAGCTTTTCATCTGGCTAGAGGCTGATGTGTCAAACAGGTACAGAAGATGCACCTCCCCTAAATTCACACTTCACTGTTGCAGCAACTTAAAAAATTTACTCTATCCAAAAAAGAGAGTCCTGTCACAAGAGAAAACCACCTCCAACTAATCTCTAAGGCTGACTCAATTTCCAAACTCAGAAAAAAAGATAGGGCAGGCTCTGTCAAGTCCAAGAGCAAACACAGATTCTAGGTAAGAATAGTTCCTACTAGTGATTGTAAGTTGCTGAAATATCATCTAAACAGAAAATCAGAGGAAAAAGTGTATGGGTTTACATATTTTTGCTTCTCAAGATCAGTTTCACTGATCTAGAAGCTATAACATCACTAAGAAAAGGGTGGTAAAGAAACATCTTCCCCTCCTTGAGATACAGAAGATGAAAGGCATTACCATGATAATCCATATCAGAAAATATAAACGTGGTCTACAACTCCTACACTCTACAAAGAAAAGCAAGCACTGATACCACCAAAGTGGGATACAATAATCTCACAATGCATTAATGAAACATGTCCCACATTCGATGAGCACAGCAACTGCCTTTGCATACTGTTTTCCTGTTCCTAAAGCTGATGTCAAATATCTCTCTCACTGCTGAGAGCTTAAAACAGAGACAGAGAAAGCATCTAGTAACTTTAAAAATAGATCTACTTCAGCTAAACTAACACACGACTTCATGCTACTGTAAATGAGGAAAATCTTCAACAGCAATCTTGGCACTAGCCAGAGTCAGGTATGTGTACTGAGTTTTCTATTTAATATTAGCACTTCAGAAGAAAGCTAGTACTTCAGTGCAGCCCTTCTGAGATGAGAGCAACTGCTAGCTAGAGAAAGTTGCTAGCCTCAACAAAATAGTCCACTGACTCTTTCCTTTTGGCAAAGATGCATAAAAAAAATAATTGTGGAACATCCTGCACATTTAAAATCTGTGGATGGAACCCAGAGCAACATAAGCTAATTAAAATGCTGCTCTAGTTGTTGCAGTGATACTTCACCGTGTAACAAACTGACTCTGAAGTACTTCAACATTATTAATGCTTCAGACTTGTCCCACTTATGAATGAGGGGAGCTAGACAACGTTGTCGAAATGCTGCCAACACAACAGAGTATAAAGAAGCTTTTGCCATTAATCAGAACATTCCCTTATTTAATGCAAAAATATCACAATCTTTGCAGTTTCAAGCTTTTTCTCATTTTGCTCTTTGATCAAGAGGACAGGTAACTGGTCTACATATCTAGAAACAACTCCACTGACCACACCGGCATCTACTCCTAATAGTGACACAAGAACTCCAACTGCAGAAAGCAGATCTTATTCTTCTGATAAATATTAACAAGAATTGAGTGCATTTAAACACACTACAGCAAATAAATTACTTTAAAAAATCCACTGTAAAGAACACAATAAGCTGTCACCTTTTCCTTGCTGAAGCTATGAGAAATGACACTATTTATTTGCGATGCCAGACTTGGGAAGAGCGGCTGGAAAGCTGAGGTCAGAAAACGACCTGTGGGTGTTGGTCAACAGCCAGCTGGAGATGAGCCAGCAGTGTATTCAGGTTTCCCAGAAGGCACCCTGGCCTCTACAAGAACTGGTGTGGCCAGCAAGATCAGGGCAGTGATCATCCCCCTGTACTCAGCACTGTGAGGCGGCACCTCCAGTTCTCTGTTCAGTTTTGGGCCCCTCACTACAAGGGGGACATTGAGGTGCAGGAGCGTGACCAGAGAAGGGCAGTGAAGTGAAGACTCTAGAGCACAAGTCTTGCAAGTAGAAGCTGAGGGACCTGGGGTTGTTTAGCTTGGAGAGAAGGAGGCTGAGTGGAGACCTTATCACTCTCAAACTCCATGAAAGGAGGGTGTAGCCAGGTGGGTCCCTTCTTCTAAGTGACCAGCCATAGGACAAGGGGAAATGGCCTCAAGTTGTGCAAGGGGAGGTTTAGATTGGACATTAGGAAAATGTTTTTCAGCATTATGGTTGTCAATCTCTGGAACAGGCTGCTCAGGGCAGTGGTGGAGGCCCCACCCCTGGGGGTATGTAGAAAAAAAACCAACATGCNCTCAAACTCCATGAAAGGAGGGTGTAGCCAGGTGGGTCCCTTCTTCTAAGTGACCAGCCATAGGACAAGGGGAAATGGCCTCAAGTTGTGCAAGGGGAGGTTTAGATTGGACATTAGGAAAATGTTTTTCAGCATTATGGTTGTCAATCTCTGGAACAGGCTGCTCAGGGCAGTGGTGGAGGCCCCACCCCTGGGGGTATGTAGAAAAAAAACCAACATGCAGATGTGGCACTTAGGGACATAGTTTAGCAGGGGACTTGACCTAGGGTTAATGGTTAGACTTGATGATCTTCACTGTCTTTTCCCACACAAATTAATCCACAATTCTAATAATAGCCAAGGGTTTGGTTAGAAACTTGGTGAAATACAAATGTTTATGGAATTACTTTAACAAGGCAGATGAAAAACATCTATCAAGAAATTATGTTAGAAAGAAGTTTTAAAATGGAAAAATAAAATCTGCCAACACAAGAAGCTTCAGCTGCCATTTCATATATTTGAACTCAGCCAAAACACACATCTGCTGCACTGACAAGAATAATGGGACCAGTGGTAAGACTACTACAGATTAATTAATTTTTCCTCTTATACTAGGGTCACAGGCACCACTGGAACACATGTACCATGTCACTTTCCCAACATATTTATCATTTTCCCAGAAAAATTCAGTATGCTACTGACAGAAAATTAACTATTCCACCTACAAACAACTCTGCCTGCCCTGGAGCAAGCAGGCTAAAACCTTGAGCTCAGTATGGGAGCCATCCTGATTGGACTCCCAGTTCAAGCCTGTCTAAATACATGTAAGGCCACCAACAATCGTCTCTCACTGTCCCATAACGTGGTGACAACTGCTGAACTTTTCCAGCTGACATCCCTGTTTTTCTCTAGCATACTTCACTCAACTGAGAGCCACATTCTTAATCTGTCCATTAAGTCCAAGAGCAAGGTGAAGCAAGAGAAAGAAAGAACTCATACTCTATCTGTGCTGCAAGGTGTTCCTAAGCTGTGTAACAAGAGAACTGTGATGACAAGCACCTTAAGTGACAAAGGTTTCCAGCGATTGGGCACTTGCTCTGAGCAACCTGTGACAGTATTTTTTCACTCTCATGATAAAAAATGTGTTCCTTATATCCAGTATGACTTTACCCTCTTTTAGTTTAATCTCTGCATCACCTGTTTTCCAGGAAACACCTCTATTTACGATATCTTACTTTCACCAGATACACTCTGAAATAAATGAAAATCACAAGCTCTAAACACTTCCTACTGCTGAATCACCTCAGAGTTGATTACAGCATACCTGGAAAAGTGTTACAAAAACACTTTTCTGCAAAATGACAACATAAGGCTCACTATCTCAAGCCTTCGCGATTTTCCAAACATACCTCACACTCATAAACTTGGTTTTCTCTTGTCTTGACTTCACTAGTGTAGGAAATAGAGCATCTTAGGTGCTACAGAAATGGCAATCCTCACACACTACTTGACTTTTGGGGGGTTTCTTCTTCCACCCACCAACACACTGCTGGTACAGTTTCAGCTTGCAATACTAGCTTTTTTTTGTCATTACCTGTATGTCACTCACCCCTCCTACACCAGTAGGTGTCTATCCAACCCTTCCTATCAAGGCAAAGCCAAGAAAATGTAAGAATCTGAAATTATCCCAGGTTTTGCTGCACTGAAGGTCAAAATTTACACAAAAAGGAAAAAACCAAACAAATAAACCCTCATCACTGTTCAAGGTGAACACTCACTTCAGCTATTTTCACATGTTCACTGAGCACAGGTCTTGCAGGTACATACTCCTTCTCAGACTAACTCAACAGAACAAAGGAATCAAACTGAAAGAGTGAATCAAGCTAATAAAAATATGGTCCCACTGCAGTAATGCTTAAATGAGAACCAATACTGTTTCACCCCCAGATACAATACCAGCCCAACCTACTTCTGTGTTTTTCCACCCAGTCTAAACAGGACTGAATGACTGAATTAAAAAGATTACCTAGATTGGAATTATTAGCAGTAGCCAATATTGAAGTAATTTTCACTACCAGAATTCATATTTTAAATTAACAAGTCCCACCCATTTTAATGAAATATGGGTCTGGTGCACAAAGAGCAGGAAATAGTTTTAAAGGGAATACTTCCACCTTAATTTCCTGAAGAGGTTTGTTAACTTTAGAGAAGATCAGAGCTGGTAGCACAGATTAAACTCTTTAAAAGCACACAGGAACACAAGTACATTACAGACTACCAAAAAATGCTCTGATATATGGTAACAGCAGCAGACACTTGAACAGGCTCAACAAACCAGTGATACAAGTGGAATGGAAGAGACACTGCTTTCAGATGAGAACAAGAAAGCCACAGGATAGTCACATGGCCAGGAAATGAACACCCTTACACACACTCACACTCTTCACTGGTTACACTTCGCCTGTGCAGAAAGCAGTTTTGACAAAACTGCTGTACCATATCAGCACCACCCAGCGCTTGCATGAGACTTCAAAATAATGTCAAATAACCATCTCTTGCAGGACTGAGGAACAAAGCACAAAGCTGAAGCAGTGTGCCCATAGTCACCCACCACTGAGGTCAGAACAGAACTTAAGCCCAAATCCACAGCTATCCCAAAAATCTCGCTGCACTCTCTCAAGTTTGGACTGGTATCTTCGTCCCCCCACTTTTCCTTATCAAATCCCTTCTATTCAGCTTTTCACCTCACTATTAAAGCCTTCAGGATGTTCCTCTGTATTGGTAACATAAAACTGGATTTAGACCAATTTTTATTCCTAAGTTACTACTTCAAATTCAGTCTGTGATTTTGTTTCAGTCCTGCTCAGCGGTATCGACTTTTCTTCCCGCACACCAGAAATTTCTTCAGCAGTTCCAGTAATGAATGCAACTCCCAAAACACTTAGAAGAAAACCTCACCAGAAACAACTCATTTTATGTGCAAAAGCAGCTTTCTGGGATGCATTAGCTTCATTTCCTACAGATATTTTGACAGGTCTGACTCAGCTTCAGCAATCCATCCTTACTTCTCTCACACAGCTAGCCTGGAGCCGGCTGCTGGATGAGATTGCCCATGACCATCGAACAATCATAGCCACAGTTTCCCCTCTGCCAGCACCTAACAGACTGGCAGCAAGACAGGACTGCTAACAGGACACATCAATCCCAGTGGACCATCACTGCTGTGACAAAGCAGAAAGATCAACTTTTTTAAAGGAAAGTGGAAAGACTATGGATTGCCTGTTCCACAACAGACCTAATCACATTTTCTTCTGTAACTCTAAGAATCAGTACCAGACCACCTCCTTTATAATCCCTGCGTCTGACTCAATCCAGTTTACTTTAGCAAATAAATCCTGTGCTGCCTAACGACACATCTATATCCATGCAATAACACTAAATTACAGAACTACACCTTGAACAAGCCTTGCAGTAAAACAGATACACAACCACTCTGCTTTCCTGTGAAAGAAGACCGTACCTTAACTCTGTAGAATAAATTTATCCAGTGTATAACTAGACCCCTGCACTAAATACCGATGGATTTAGAGGAGAAGGCAGAAATTCATTATCTGTCCAATACCAGAACAGATACAGAACAGCCCAAGAGACAGGCAGACCTTCAGAACTACTTGCATATGTAATCATAGAATCACAGAATTGTTAAGGTTGGAAGAGACCTTTAAGATCATCCAGTCCAACCATTAACCTACCACCACCAAGTCCACCTTAGACTATGTCCTCAAGCACTGCATCTACCCGTCTTTTAAATACCTCCAGGGATGGGCACTCATGGGCAGCCTGTTCCAGTGCCTGATGACTCTCTCAGTAAAGAAGTTCTTCCTAATATCTAACCTAAATGTTCTCTGGCACAGCTTGAAGCCATTTCCTCTAGTTCTGTCACCTGCTACTGGGAAGAAGAGACCAAACCCCCACCTCACTGCAAACTCCTTTCAGGGAGTTGTAGAGAGCAATAAGGTCTCCCCTCAGTCTCCTCCAAACTAAACACCCCCAGCTCCCTCAGCCGCTCCTCATAGGGCCTGTTCTCCAGACCCTTCATCATCCTCATTGCCCTTCTCTGGACACGCTCCAGCACCTCAATGTCCTTCTTGAAGTGAGGGGCCCAAAACTGGACACAGTACTCAAGGTGAGGCCTCACCAGTGCAGAATACAGGGGGATTATCACCTCCCTGGTCCTGCTGGCCACACCGTTCCTGATACAAGCCAGGATGCCATTGGCCCTCTTGGCCACCTGGGCACACTGCTGGCTCACGTTTAGGCGGCTGTCGACCAACACCCCCAGGTCCCAATATACATAACTGATTCCACATGCCATCAGTCACACGGTGTGTAGAGGGGACACTCCCCTTGAACTTCCAGCCCAGCACTGACGGGGTGCCAGGAGGAGCTGGGCTTTGTGTTGAATTGCTTCTGAAGCAGATCAAACCTCTTCATACACTGCCAGTACCTCCAGTTCTGTTGGAGTGTAGAGTCCAAAGCCCCAGGGGTCAACATCAATTCCCCCTGGTGCTTTCTGGCAGAGACCCCTGACATTCTCCCTGCCTGTGGTGTACAGCAAGGTATGTCTATTTTTCACGAGGCCCTGCCCAGACAGGCCCAAGGGATACTGTGTGGACCATTGTCCATCCCACGTGTTCCAAGGCTTGTCAAATCTCGGGGCCCCGTTTGAAATCCTTCTTCTGGCTCAGCCCTTAGCGTTCCCCAGACTAGGATCTGCAATGTGCATTCCCCAGAAACCCGTAACTACAAGTCACTGTTTCCTTTTCACCAGCTGGAGGAGACACAGTTGCTGCTCTGCTGACCACATCCACTGGAATCTGACATTAATCTCACCATTTTTGGCCTAAAATCGGATCTCCTGTGCAGGTCCCTTGACCTTCCTTTGTTTCATAGCAAAACATCTTCTGCTGTGTTGCCCCATACAACAATGCCATCAAGGTATTGCGGTGATCAGGAACTTCCCCCTGACCCAGTGCAGTCTGNCTGTTGTTCTTCAACTCTGAGCAACCCCACAACAGAAGGGTCCTCCAAGAGACAGCACAAAGTAGACAACAGTTCATTTTATCCATCTCCAAGGCAGCTATGTCAAAAGCCCACTGGTTCCCTTTTGAAACCCTGAAAGACCCTCTCCAGAGGTGGTCTGTGCCCAGGATGCCCAGATCCTCTGGGCCAGTCACCATGGGGCGGTTTTGCCACTCGTTCCCAGTTAGACTCACTTCAGCCCCCAGTAGAGTCAACTGTTGGGATCCCCCCATCACTCCAGAAAT
>VXBZ01007643.1:42516-64881 GCA_013399135.1 Heliornis fulica | reverse complement strand
GGGAGCCCAGAACTGGACACAGGACTCCAGGTGAGGTCTGACTCCAGGGCAGTGTAGAGGGGCAGGGTCAAGCACCTCCTTCCACCTGCTGGCTATGCTCCCCAGGATCCCATTGGTCTTCTTGGCCACCAGGGCAAGGGTATCTCTTCTCCAGTGCCTGGATAACTTCCTTGCCCCCCTTTTTTACTGGATTTGTTGTCTGTAAAGTTGTTTCTCACATCTCATTAGTTTCTCTGGCTGCAATTGCCACTGATAGATGTTTTTGGTTGGGTTTTGGTTTTTTTTTTTTATAAATCTTCTTAAATATGCTGTCCTAGAGGTGTTGCTACCATTGCTGATTGGCTTGGCTCCTGCCCACGTGTCCTTCTTGGAGCTGGCTAGCATTGAGTCTGTTGGACACAGGGAAGGCTTCTAGCATCTTCTTGCAGAAACCACCTGCATAGTCCCTTATTCTTGTCCTAAATTGGAGTGTGGCCTGTATGAATAGTTTTGCATCTTTCACCTGTGGTAAAAGAAGACAGTAGCCACAGCATTATTATTGAAGTCACTATTTGAGTGACTACTTAGTGACTATTTTGCTATTTAGTAGCAAAATAAGAATACTGAAAAAAGCACCTATTGAATATGACTTTTCTGGGAGCAATTTTGAAGAGTACCCAATTTTAAAATCTTGACTAGCTTTGGTATGAAGTGTTGTGAAGTCCATAGTAAAAACAGGTCCAAACATACACACAAGGACATTTTGAAAATTTTCTGCAGAAGGCTTGAGCAGATGTAGACTTTAACATGGGAGATTAGTTTTAAGGAACTGATTCTTGAACACCTAAATGTACTTTGCATGTGCCCACTTCTGAAGGCTGACAAGGTCCCTGTGGATGACAACTCCTCCCTGCAGTGTTCTGATCTCACCACAGATCTTGGTATCATTGGCAAACTTGCTGAGGTTGCACTTGATCCCGCTGTTGCCAATGAAGTTGCTAAACAGTGCTGGTCTCACCAGTGACTTCTGAAGAACACCATTTGTCACTGGTCTCCATTTGGGCATTGAGCAGTTGACCACAACTCTTTAAGTGTGACAGTCCAGAGAATTTCTCATCCACCAAGTGATCCATTCATCAAATCCATGTTAGAGACAAAGGTAGCATGTGGGACAGTGTGAAATGCTTTGCTCAAGTCCAGGTAGATGACATGTACAGAGCAGAAGATATAGCTGAATCCTTGTCAGCTTTGCCAATGACAGCAGAATAAAATTACAGTGAACAGTTTTAAGGCAAAGGCTTACATGAGGTGAGAATGTACCTTTTAAACAACTTCCTGTCATTCACAAGATACCCTCAGGGCAGGTGAGTAAGCAGTATGATGCAGATGTAGACGAAGCTTGTGTTTTAGCAGATGATGGGATAGTCCCAGTTGCATAGCAGGCTCTTGCTCATATGAAACCCAGTTGCAAAATTTTGCCTTAAGACATTATAATTTGAACACCAGGTATTTCACTTAGCTCATGTGTACTCCTTTCTAAGAATGAATAACCAACATTCAGAATAATTTTGGGAACTGACATGGGAATCTATAAATTATAACAGCCATGCCCTATTATCTGGTGATGGTTCTACCCAGAAAATCCATGTCACTGAGTCTGAGGTGTTATCCCAGCAATTTTAGTTAATTTTAGCATCTGTAGACAGAAGCTGAAACTTTAAAGTACAAAGAGAGAGCCTGACTATATAAATAAGCTTTATAGATGTATGAACTTAAGTGAAATTCTAATTGTTTATATATTGCATCCAATAATTGGAGTTTTACACCATTTCTATCAAAAACAGTTTTTCTATTTTACAGTTTCATTGTAGAATATAAAATTTCATTTTCTCAGGCTTTAGATCCTTTTATAAAAGAGTAAAAGTATACCTCATGAAATCTCCATACACATTACACTCTATCCATAAAACCTCCATATGACAAAACCAATAAATAATATGCACCCAGAAATAGCTCTACATCGTCCATTTTCCCAGTGCTTTCTCTAAGGGCTACTGAGTAGCACTTTTGAATATCAAAGCAACTACTGAGGTGCCCAAACTAAGGTTTTGCTTGCACAGACTGTTTAGACAATTTAAACTGATATAAAATTTAAGATTACTCCTATTTAGCCATTTTTGAGACTTTATTGTGAATCTCAGAACAGTGTTCTTCCTAAAATCAGGAAGCAAACAATTTTTTGTGAGAAAGAGAAGTTTGAAATCCATTGCATGGGTGAAAGAATACAAATTAAAAGGCATCAGTCAAAGCTACCACTGCATGCAAGATAGCCTTAGTTGAAATTATGAAGTTCAGGCTGCTTTAAATAATTTTAAAATACCAAACCCAGTTTCTTCAATCTGCATTTCATGGATAAGTGGTCTATTGAAATCAAGTTGTAGCTTCATGAATCATTGATCGAGACAAGTTGATGCTGCCTCTGAAATCCCATCTTCCTCCTCACCTTGTCTACTTGCTCTTGCCCTGAATGTGAGCAGAAAACTAACCTGGAAAAAAAAAAAAATTTTCAACCAGTGATCTGGCTTGCTACCCAGTGAGACAAGGATGAGCAGCCAAGAAGAGAGAGTATTTTGGGCTACTTCTTTTAGTAGTAGAGATGACTTGTGTTATTTGTCAAACTATGTCCTTAGTAAATTTTGGGAGAGCTGCAGGTCACTTAGAACTGATGCAGAGCTAGAGTGTTTCATCAGGGATTTGGCTGCTACTTCTCCACTTCAGTGAAGGAACACTGAACCCAAATGCTCATCCACTTCTCTCAGTGATACCAACCGGTCTCATGTCAGATGTTCCACAATATTTGTTACAATAGCAAGGGAATGTATAGTTTCAAACTCTAAGCAAACTTCAGGTTTCAAATTTCAAGCAACAAACCTGTATATTTTTGCTCCAGATTAAAAAAGAGAACAGTCATGGTTTTAAATGAGAATTTGAGTTATTGTTTTTCAACCACATTCAACTAAAAATAGCTGAAAGGATCTCTAAAAAGCACTTACTTTCATGCAGAGATAAGAACAGGAGATTGCAGGCCCCAAAAATGAATGTTCCAGGAGTTCATGAATATGCAAAGACAAGTAAGTATAATACAAACTATTTTGCAGTGTTAAATGTAGCAGGTGTTACCCATAAGATTTCTATAGCAATATAAAAACATTGGTGCATGAAGAAGAAAAGAATATCGATAGGTTTTATAGAAAGATTAATGACAATAATATTTGTGAAGAAAATTTCTGTATTACTCAGGTTTCTACTGCTCTTCAATACTCACTCAAGTTTACTTCAGTAGCTGCTGTCTGATCTCAGCTTTAACATTTATCTTTCATATACTACATAGTGGTGTGGAAAGTTTATTTTTACTGCACTCCATCCCTACCTCACTCCTACCCCCCTTTCTTCTTTTTTATGTGGTGTCATGCAGACATTTTTAATTTTTAATATTAAAACAGGTAATTTCTGCCTAAGAAATTTTGTGAAGTATAAAGTGCTTCCCCCCACCATAAATCTATCTTTAAATGAGCAGCAGTAAACTGTTTGGGTTGAATTTCTGCAGGAGAATTCTTTCTCAGAGAGAGGTAGTCTTGAGCCTGTGCAGAGGAAATTAACTTCCAGTGGGGGCCAGGAGAGCAGCGGTCCCTGGTCTCCAAGTAAATGTTGTGCAGATGCCAGAAAGGCATGATCACAAACCACAGAAGGTGCTCTGTTCAAGAAAGTCAGACTTGGGGTTCTTTGGGGAGGAAAAAATGGTTTGGTGTAGGAAGAGTTTACCTCTACAAAGAGGCTGAGGACGGTTACCATTGAGGTAGCCTAGTTCCTTCTCTAAATCTGTCTGTCCCCTAAAAGCAAGCTGATCAGGAGACTTCTGTAGAAAGGCTGCTGTGTTGAAGCAGTCAGAGTGGTTTGAGAAGCTTCCTCAAAAATGGATTTTGGTACTGGCATCTTTTTCATAGTGAACTAAAATTAACACTCATCCCCTCTGTGTGTGTGGTGGTCACAGGTGTAGTTCCTCTGGACTAACTGGAGCTGATCTCCTCTCTGGTTTTAGGACTACCATCCTATTGGAGCTCCTGCATATGCTGGTTCTCCCTGCCGGGACACAAGACTTCACAAGACCTGAACTGGTTATTTGTAGATATTGCATGGATACAGATACAGTTTTCATTCAGTACTAAAAAAAAAATCAGGCACTGCTGTTTCATCAAATTGGATGTGAACTATTACATGAATTACATAAAGTATATGTGAGAATCAAAGTTTATACTTCTATTGTGTATAGCTACCTAGAATAACTCCAGTCACATGAAGTAAGTTCATTGTTAGTCTTTTGTTTAAAAAATCTTGGAAAGAGACAAATCAAGATGCTAACAAAAATTATCATAGTTACCTTGAATGTACACTATAGCATCGCTTTCTTGGAAAGAAAAGGAAGGATGGGACCTTGCTCTGCTTCTGAGTCTGGTCTACATTCTGCACTTGAGTGTAGGTGGACACCACTGTACTACAGTGTGTTTCTTCATGTTAATTCAGATGACCAAAGTTGAGTTTCTGCTCCTCACACACTGATAGTGGCTCTGGTTTGACTGTGAACAGGATCTAGTTAGATACTGCATAGCCATCAGTGCCATTTGGTACCTTCTGGTGAAACAGCGATCAATCGTCTTGTCGAAGTCTATGCACAGTCACTGCACTCTAAGCATAGATGTCATTTTGGGAATGCTCTATCAGAAAGGCAAGGTTGATATGGAGAACTGTACTGCATTAATCTTTTCTTTCCCTGCCTGCTGGAACAAGTTTTCCAAAGGAGGTATTTCCTTATAATAAGAACTCTGAACATATGGAACATATGGTAAATCTACAGGATACTATTTAGGATTTTATTTTAATTAAATTTTTAGCAGTGTTTGAGCCTAAATCTCATTATTAGTTAACAGAATTTGCCAGTTAAACTTACGTACCTTGGAAATATTTCCTCCATTTTAAAGTATAGTGTCTGTACACTGCTAATTTATCCTTGTGTCTTGATTTTTTTAGGTGCTAGGTCTAACTAACCATATTTTTAGCAGCATTGTAAATCCATGCATTAAATTTATTCAATTAGTAGTTGTTTTAATGTGTTGGACAATTCTATCATTAACCTGAGTTTTCATTCATTTTTTGTTTTATTCCCTCATTAAACATTCTTTAAGAGGATTTCTCTTCAGTAAGAATATTTAAATTACTGTTCAATAAATCTACTCTTTTAATAAGTTTATTCCTGTTTTAAGGTATTAATTAAAGCAGGTTGTGGAAGAGATAGATACAGTAAATGGATAAAGTAGTGTCCAGGCAAAGATTAAGGATTTTCTGTCATTATACGAAATGAAACTCTTTCTGGTGACACCTCATTAATGGAAAAACCTTCCTTTCTTATATAACTTCAACAAGAAGTTCATTACTCAGTGAACCTCTGCTTATCAGTTCTTTTCTCTTTTAAAAGAGACTTTATCCTCTAGTAACTAACACATCCATGCCTGTGGTATGAGCTTGCCGATGTGAAATTGTCATGGATTCAGATTGTTTAGCCAATAGATTTCCTCACTGGACAGAATGGGAGGGTGGAAAAGTATAGGACAAAAACTGCAGAGAGACAGATGAACTTTCAAAGTGAAAAAAAACCTTGCAAATTTAATTCGCAGACTGGGAATGGAAATGTCATTGCCTCTCTCAGAGGGTTAATCACTTTCTAATTTAAACTGGCAAATTTTATAATGACACTGTGAAATTAGCAGCATTTTATTGTGTTAATTATCTGCAGGACACTACATCATTACTTCTAATAAATGTAAATGAGATTCCCTCTCCTAGGACAATATAGAGGCAAGGTGAATTTTTATTGGCTATTTACTGAATTTGAAACAAATTGTTTCTTTCTTCCCCCCTCCATGTAAAACACATTCAATATGGTTTACTGCACTGCCTTGTTTTCTGTGCATTTTCGTCAGTAAAGTATACAGGGGGATTTTAAAGGTCATTACATCTCTATGCTCATTTGAGCTAATTTTCACTTTAGGCAAGGCTGATGGTAAAAATCACATCAACTGTATTAGGACTAGGATGTATGTCGCGGTGAGCCAGAATCAGAGACATTTACTCATAGAGTTATCGTATCTGTTCCGATTTATTGCTAGTTAGTAGTTCATTTATATAGGTTTGTTCTTAAGCGTAATCATACAGGATTGGATAACATCTTGGTTTTGCCAGTAGTGATTGGTTAGGCATTACGTAGGTTAGTATCTTCTGTTATGGCTTGGTTACAACCTATCTGAGGGTCCAGGCCCAGGTGTTCAGCCTCCTGTTTTCATCTAGTGTTCAGCCACAAGGTCACATTGACCTGATAACATACATGCTGTTCCGCTCACTCAGCACTTCGCTTCAGGCCAGAGATACTCTGCAGCATCGTGGCCTTGTGCTGCTAGCCATCCCCCAACAGATGTAGAATCGTAGACTCTAAGTATATCAATAATTAAGTATTCAACTTTTTTTTTTGACAGACTCAAAATGCCTACTAGCTTGTGCCTTTTTCAAAACAGACAAGAGAGTGCTTTTCCAGTAGGCCTGTCACTCAGCATGTTTGATGCTGCCATGTTACGAAATGCAATGAATGACATAAGAGGCATTTGCAAAACTTTACTAAGAAGCAAATAAGTGGAGCATTCTGCTTCAGCAGAAAACTCTTTTCAGCCAAAGACATATGAAGCTATCAGGCAACAGAAAACACAGGTATCTCATCCATAACGTGTAAAATTCACAACAGTGAAACAATAGTTAGAGCCCCTGTCTGCATATATACTTTTCTTCACCCAAAATAGGTATGCACATACAAATCACGATAGTTAGGTGATGGTTTTGCTGTCATTTTGTTTGTCTGTTTGTGAGGTTCTTTTCTCAGTTGGTTTGGTGTTTTTTTATATCTTTGCCATAATATCAAGATCCACATTCCTAATGTCTGTACGTAAGGCCTGAGCATGTCAAAGGAAAGGATAATACTCCCCAAGGTATGAGTTGTGAAGACAATTCTGAATTTTTAAATGTTTTTTCTGGTCTTTGTGGTTAACATTCTTTTCAATTTCTGTTGAGAATAGCTGGGAAAAAGAAATAAAGTCAGAAACAAGAAATCTACCTGTCACAGAATGAGATTGCACAGCCCCTAAAGAAGTATGATGAATTTTTGGACCACAGTCACTTCCCTCCAAATTGCTATCGTTATGTGATGCCACTGAAACGTGATTCCATAGGTTTTCCTGTTTAGTTAGTAGTCCTTCTATGATATTTGCTCCACTCCAAGCAAAGACACCTCCAAATACAGATGCTAAACAGCCTGAGACTGAATCTGCTGTCTGCTAATGATACTCATGATTGCTCTATCGATTGCATGTGATAATAACGGCTGGTCATGAATCTTTTGTGATCTTTCTCTTTTTAGTTGTCACTACATAGGTAAGCATTTCCCAAGATGTCATATGGTTTAAGATGGCCTCCTTGCACCCATACAGATGGGTCGTGGCTCATCCTTACCCAGTCACCCAGAAATAACCTCCTTAAGCCTTTTCCCCTTGAAAGCATCTGTAAGCAGTTGAAGGTCATGGTTGTTCACTTGCCAGATCAATATACCATTAAATTTTTACAAAAAGCACTACCAGACTATTGAGTCTCCAGTCATACCCTCAATAATCCTGATAAAATGATGAGCTATTTTAACCTCACAGTGGTCCTTAACACTTGCTTGACAATGCATCCCAGTAAGAAGAGCATCAAGATAAACTTCTATGGAAACTTTGAGTCAAGGTTGAATGTGAGGTTCAACAGAAGCCATTTTGATAAAGTCTCCTAGTCCTGGGTAACTTCTAGTTAGTTTAAGGCCTCCTGTAACTAAATTAGGCTCTTATTACTGGAAAAGTGTAAAGTATGTATTTAACACCTGAAGACATTTTAGAATAAAGAAATGTTTTGGTTGAAGATGAGTCTGCTAAGGGGAAAAATGCCATTACTTTACCTACATGAAAAATCCTATTGTGGCTGACACAAAAAGAAATGCAAGTAAGTTCCATCACTGTCTTTTCCCTTTACAACATATTGGACAAGACACTAGACAGCCCACCATCGATGCACTTTTATTAAAGAAGTCCCTAAAAGAGGAAACAACCACCTGCAAACTATCTGATGTTCTAGCAGCTGAGGAAAAGTCCAATCCCTATCTGCTTTAGCCATCAGCCCTCCCTAGGCAGATCTTCCTTGCTATGTTAATAATTTAAATGTAGGGAAAGATAGGAAACAACAAAGCTTCAGGTCAATCAAGGCTTCCACTGATTTACTACTGCATCATATGTAATGAAGGAGCCTAAAATCTGTCTGTATCCTAGATACTGTCTTAGATACTTTAATTAGGAAAAGAGACCCTGTTCTAACAGTACTAATAACCTCATCTAATTTATCTTCAGTTTTTTTAGAGGATAGGTAGAGGCAGAATTTAATTTCATTTGCACTTCCCTGACATTTCTAGTATTTCGAATCATTAGTCTTTTACCCCACTACGAAGCTAAGGTTTCCTGGAGCACACAATCCCTCCTGTTAGGTAGAGAACAGTTCCTGGGGAAAAGGGAAGATGAAGGAAGTCCAAAATTGCCTTTTGCAATTCAATTAGCAGCCATTCAACATTGAGTTAAGAGACAGAATAAATACACTTCCCAGAGATGTGGAAGACTGTCACAAAGGGCACTGGATCCAGCCACAAACAGAAGGTCTGCACCCTGTGCAGTCATACTTTTTGGAAGAGATTGATCAAATCTGATAGTCTAGACTGTAACCAGCATTGTANTTTTAATTTCCCACACCCCTCCTTCTAGTACACAGTGGATTATTGAGCACTCAAATTGACAAAAGAAGCCAGAACGAAGTACATACATGCCAAAAAGTGAAAATATTTATGATAATTATTATGCACTACTAGGGGGTTGATATGCCTAATGTAGCTGTTGGGATCTGAATTCACTGTACAGATCTTGTATTTAAAATTATTTAAATGTATAAAACAATTATTCCCAAGGATGCTTTATTTATGCCTGTGTAGTAACTAGCCCCTGCACTTGTTTCTGGTATTCTAAATTATGCTCTATTTTGCGAAGTCCTCTTGAAATCTCTCAATGGAATGTCAAGTCAAGTATGTGGCACTGGACTGTTTCAACAAGGAAAGCTTTGTCTGAAAATATTAGCAACCAAATTGCATACTAGTTTACATCATTAGCCAATACTGCTTTGATGCAGGCATGAAGCAGTTTTAAAAGACTTATTACTTGTTTACGTGCCCTTTCTTTCAATCAGCGCAAGCAGCCATTTGTGAATGAGAACTTGAAAGTGCAAATTTATGCCATTCTTTATTTACATGAGCAGGAGTATATTAAAACTTGCCTAAAAAGAGAAAAATATTTATGCTTGTATTTGGAAAACTGACACACTAATTTAGGCAAACAAATTTTTTCATAAAGAAAACAAATAAGCCCTAAACTCTGGCCTTAGAGGATATTTTTGTAGGTCACAAGTAATGGAAAATGCACTTTAAAAACCTCAGTATAATCTTAATATAAGTGGTGTCATTGGCTAATACAGGAAAAAAAATTACTGCTTAGCATTCCTTAAAACTTAAGGCTTATTTTACAGGAAGCTTTATTGCTCTGATATTTGTTAGTCAGGAAACAAAAATGTCCTGCTGTATTGGTAGCCTGTGAACATGGACAGTGATAACTACTTTGTATCATGCAGTCAAACGATCATGCAATACAAGTCAGTACACCCAAAACTGTATTTTTAGTACTTATTTCTCTGCCATCATGGGTCATCCCTATAGTTGTCCTATGCTTTAACTGAACACTTTTATATTTGAATCATAGTGAGAAAAAAACCCAACAATTTCCATTAGGGTCTCAATTAAAAATTAAGGAATGGAATAGAAAGTGGTGACATGCATTTAACTGATAAACAAACCCCTCTTCTGCTCAGAACACATTTCTCCCACTATGAGTTCAAACAGCACAGCGTTATGATAAAAATGTAATTCTGGTACAAGGACCCCACCTGGAGTACTGCATCCAGCTCTTCAGTCCTCAGTAGAGAAAAGCATGGACCTGTTGGAGAGAGTCCAGAGGAAGGCCATAAAGATGATCAGAAGACTGGAGCACCTCTCCTATGAGAAGATTTGGGGTTCTTCAGCCTGTAGAAAGGAAGGCCCCAGGGAGACCTTATTGCAGCCTTTCAATACTTACAGGGGGCTTTATAAGAGAGACCAGGACAGACTTTTAGTATGGCCTTTAAAAATAGGTTAAGGGGTAATGGTTTCGAACTGAAAGAGGAGAGATTCAGACTAGATACAAAAAATAAATTTTTATGGTGATGGATCCTTGGAAATATTCAAAGTCAGTTTTGATGAGCCTTTGAGCATCCTGGTCTAGTTGAAGATGTCCCTGCTTATTGCAGGGCGGATGGACTAGATGACTTTTAAAGGTCCATTTCAACTCAAATCGCTGTATTCTATGACAGATTCTGTGTAAAGGCTGCTAAAACAGAATCAAGTGATGCTTTTGTTAAATACTTTGTTGGCCTCATTATATCAAAGAGGTCTGTGTATAGCCATGCAAACTAATTTTTATTTCATACAATAAGGGATTGGGAATTACATCATGTTCACTGGTTAAAATAAGAATTGAATTCTAGCTCTACATAGCAAGGTTGCTTGACCTGTGTTATTGGCTTTTTGCATCTGAACTGTGGAAAGGTTGGCCATCTCACAAAATCCAAAGCTCTGTCCAGTTCACCTATAATTTACTGAAAGCACACTATCCACANTTTCTGCAGCTCAAGGTCATAGGTAGGGAGGAAGAATATTTACTGCTGGTTTCCTTTTCTTGTTTGAAAACTACAGGTCCACCAACCTTGTTCCTTCTGTTCCACAACGGGCCAGTAAGGGTCAGGTGAGGATACCTAAAATGCAGAAGTCCTCATCATCCTTCACCTCTCTTTCTAATGCAGATTAGGAGGATACATAACTAGGCACCTTTTTCCTCCTGGAAAGAAAAGAAAATGCAGTGGCAACTGGAAAAAAAATAGAGGAATGTGAATTGCATAACAAACCTCATTTTTTTGTGTCAACTTCTCACCTAGACGGGCAGTTAGGGAAAAGACATGATACTACTGATGGATAACTGAAAGGAAAAATGTAGAAGGATTTCTAGGACTATTTCTGTCAGGCACCATTTTATTCAATGATGTTGCTTTTTGGCTGAACAAATTTTTATTTAACACATTTTTATCAGTAGGCAAACTTCAGAGTCTTCAGGATTTTGCAGTACTGCTGAAAACATTTGATGTATGAGTGTCATTCAAAGTAGAGGCAGAGAAAACACTACACAGTTTTTTTCTGTTCTGTGCTTTGTTTCAAAAGTAAAAGACACATTGATTCTCTGCATTAGTATAGAATCTTCCATATGCTATCCTTCCAAAGCCCAAAGAAATAGAATTGTCTATTCTAGGTATACAGCATTTGTGACTATGTTTGTGCATATGAAAAAAAATAAGATATGCAAGCGGGAACTTCATTTCTTTTTGATTTAAATGTTCCTCAGCTTAATTTCTCATTGCATTAATTATCTCTTTATTTTTGTGTCAGGTTTTTTACATAAGAAATGGGGCATTGGAGAAAAAAAATCTACTGCCATCAGTTGAATACCAAATTGCACTTGCTTTTTTTTTCTTTTAGAATAACCTAAAAGCACATTATCCCTTTTTTCAACATCTTTTTTTTAAGGCAAAAAAATTAACATTTTATCTAGCATTGTACGCATCCATAACTACAGGCTGCTAAAATGTATCATTTCACAATCTCATCTGCATTGCTAAACAATATTTGAAACAGAGAATAGTTCCCATGATAAAATAATGCTATCAACTCCCCACCCCCCAAACTGTGAGCAGCTTCTAGTTTCTGAAAGATTAAAACAATTATTACTGTAACCTAAAAATCTGCTGAATCAGTACTTGATTTGAATGCTGATTGGATCTCTAATGAGCTAAAAGTGCATCTTTGAAGACTGGCTATCTCTGAGGAAAGTAATTAACAAAAAAGACATAGCTGTACATACATTAGCTGAGTGCAGAACCCTAACTGGATCGATGCTATGACTGGAGAAATCTGCTGTGTGATAGTATCACCATGCTGCTCTGTTTATTTAGAAGTTCAAGGCCTGAGTAGCAAAGTAGGTGGATATCACTGACAAGTGGTTGTGATCTAGCTCCTAGTGGGCTTGTTCTTATCCTGTCAAAAAAACTACAGTGACACATGGCAAAATTGACATGATTAGAGCTCTCCACTCAGCAGAGTGCCAGGTTAGAATAATAGGGATACATTAGAGATCAGGTTTGAGATTCATTTACTGAACTGTGAAGGAAGGTTAGCCTGATGTCTGCTCTACCCTATGTTATATACGGGTGAGTTTGCTTCAGTTAAACTAAGAAATGATCCAAATAATCACCTCTTCCTTCAAGCCAAACAAATAGCGTCTGAAGAAACATTCCTTTCACAAAAGAGCAATTGGTTCCTATCTTGCTCCCTCTGGAAAAAAAGAAGAACTGCTGAGTGTGGGAATCAAACCATTTATTTTTATTAATGTATGTAGTAGCCTACTTGTAGCCTACAATCTTTCAGTTTACGCACTTTACGGAGGAGCTATGTCACTTCTCTAAAATGCAGCCATTTTGGGGTTTGAACATGGTCCCAGTGCTACAGTCCATTAGTTTATCTATTAAATATCTTCCTCTTGCTGTAGTCATTTTTGCTGCACTTATCTGCATCTCTTTCTGCTGTTTCCTATTGGAGGTAAGGCAACCAGATGGAACATAGTTTTAAAAGCGAGGGCATATTGTCAGTTTGTATAATAACATCATAATATTTTGCTATTTTTTCTTTACCCATTTCTCAATGCAGCCTAAAAGTCTGTTGGCATTTTAAAAGCCTTTTTCTATGTGGCTACATTCACTGTAGAACTGCTTGATATTTAGTGGCTCAGGAGCGATTTTTTTTTGTTATTATGTGCTGCCTTTTGAGTTTCTGTAACAACTATTGTATTGATTAAACACATATGTCCAAGCAAAAAAAAAAAAAAACACAACCAAATAAAACCACAAAAAACTTAAAGTGTCTTCTTCAAGTTAGGCAGATGCTTTAATCAAATGTTTTGGGAATGGTTGTTAATCATCTGAATGAGAAAATATGTGTGCATAAATGAAAATGCTCATTATTTGTTGTTCACTGTTACTGTTTACTCTGTTGAGGGAGTACAAAAAAAATATCATAAGCTTTATACAACCAGTAGAATATCACAAATAAAAATTAGTCATATTGGAGTGTTCTTTTGAATCACTTAATAAACTGGAAATTATTCATCCAAACTATGCAAAAATATAAATATTTATTACAGCAGGCAAACAAGGATCTGATTGAAAGTTATTCATTAGCTGGGGCTTTTCTAAAATCACAAAAGCGCTTCTGAAATAGATTGATTAGTTTTACTTTTACCTGTTTTATATTTTTTTCATCTTATTTCTCTCATTTGAAGTTTTAGTCTCAATTTAATCATTAGAAGGATAACAAATACAAATTTACAGCTTGATGTAAAAAAAAAGTGCTAATTCCTTAAACCTCTTTTTCTTAATTCAATGTAACTGTCAGTGATTATAACATCTACAAATCAGGTCTTACATGAATCACATGAGCACTACAGAAAACTTGGGCCTTTTCAAATTCATAACCTCAGGACTGAAAGAAGTCTGGCAGAATCTATCGAGAAAAGGGAGAGTATAAAATATGCATGTTAAAGAAAAGGGTTGTTCAATATCTTTCGCTATTGAAAGTATTCCCACAAAGCATGTTTCTCTGGAATTGTTGGGGAAGGAGGATATTCACACCACATCAGATTGGGAGCCGCAAGGCTGTGCGAGCATCAAGCTGCTAGAACACTTTTTCCTTTCCTGTTTTAATCATAAGAGAATGCAACCTCAGATATGAAATGAGAATGCAAGGTAGCATCAAGAAGTGCAACCGAAGTGTGGTAATTCTGAAACCTGAATGTAAAACCGCAAAAAATCAGCAGAAGCAGGAAGGCTCTTGGCACAGTCAAATGTGTTAGATGTCCCTCTGAAATGCATGAGAATGTGTTAAGGTCTGCCCAGACAGAAACAGTTTGTATGAAGGGGTTAATAGGAGAAAGCAAACAAAACTGAAGCCAGTAGATGGTGGTATTCTTAGGGTAAGTCACCCTAAAGCAATACCATAAAGTTCCATGAAACTTGTAAAAGACATAGAGAGAGAGAGGTCTATGTGATGAGATCAGTAGACAGGAACTTCAAAAGGCACAACATAGGAAGGGAATTGAACAGGGAGGGAAAAATAAAATAAAAAGAAAGAAAATAACTTCCAAGCAGTGAAATCAATGTCTACATTACAGAAGCAGAAAGAAATCATATTAAATGAAACAGAAACAGAGGTAAAAACCTGCATAAGAAATAGGGATGTCAGGTAAGAAAAAACAGTAAGGTGTCTATATTTGGATTTGAGAAGCATGACAAAGGAGATAACTATTGTTAGAATACGTTCAAAGAATGCAGATAAATATTCAAAGTATAAGAGGGAAAGTTTCTTGGGGATGGAAACAGGGAAATGTCAAGTAACTACAGTTTTCTATTTACACAGCAACCTGCTTTGAAATTGCAGCTAAAGGGTTCTTGACTTTCTTTTCCAAATCAATGTGCCTGTGTACGTGCATACGAGCGTGTGACTGCACAAATAGCTTAAATGCAGAAAGTAGCAGAGCAGAACAGAGCAGCTGTTTAGAACTGCACAGCGAGGAGACATGGCACTTTAGGATAGAAAGTAAAGGAGAATGCGGTATCCAACTGAAGCTGCAGAAGGGATTTTATGTCAACAGAATGCAATTACCAAAACTGGAGTATTTCCAGGACAATAGAACTAGCATAAGGGGATAATCATTATTGCCTGAAATTGAATATAATAAAGGAATTAGTTAGACAGAGATAACTTGTTCAGAAAAGGGAACAAGATGAGATGGCAAAAGAAATTGGAAAGGGTTGTAAAAGGCATGATCTCCTAACAAGGAGAGATTGTAGATATAAGCTAGGTCATACTGAGGAAAGGATATGAATCAAGCCACTCTACAGACATTAAAATGATTTGATCTTTTATACTATACTCTAAAGGAAGGTAAGTATTAGGGCCAAACCTTTCTCTTCTCACTCATTCCATGAACTATGGATGCATGAGAGAGAAAAACAGCATCTGGCTAATAAAAAAGATCTGATTCTTGCCATAGCAATGAGTAATGCATGGATATGTGATAGTAGACTCAGAGGCAGGATCTCTGCAAAACAACCACAAGCTGTTAAAGTTTGTCATTAGATCTGGAGACAACCCCTGTTCACATCCTGAATTTCCCTGTGCACATGTCAAAAAAAAGAATATACACGGAGGGGGGGTGGTGAGGGGAAGAAGTTTTACATTTAAACTTTCAGTAGATTATTGCTGATATTGCTTTTCTTTGCAACAGGGAAGCAGGGGCTGAAAATTATAAGCCAGAACCAAATGCTACAGCTTCTTAATGTATTTCATGATTTTATTTCAATAGCTTTATCAATGGGTAAACTAGAGGTCCAATTTCTTAACTGCAGTGACTCTGTGTTAATTTAATCCAGCTGAGGACCTAGGCAGGACATTTAGCTAAGTGCTTTATTCCGCTTGTGTAGGCAGCATTGTAAATGCACCTTTCAATGGAGTGTGTGATTGGAAAGGATTGATAATACATGTACAGTGTTACCCTAAAATACCAGAGAATAGATGTGATAACATTTACTAAAGTTGATGAGCTGTGATGTTTCTGAATTGTAACAGAAATCATCCTCTGCTAAGATATTTTGTATTATTTTTCCTATGTGTTTTAATTCTTTGAAATCTTAAGTAACTTCTATGTAAGTCATCAGAAAAAAAAAGGCGGAAACACAGAGGCCTTCCCATGAAACATTTGGCTTAATTAAACATAAATCTGCTTGAGCTCACACAATGTGGTCATACTTAATATATCTGAAATAACTGTTTGTGTAAGTATCTGAAGGGCTTGATGGAGGAAAAGCTATGGATATATTTTACCTGAATTTTAGCAAAAGCTTTAGAGACAATGCCACGTAGGAATCTAATCCACCAGCTAATCATTAAATTTATTATGATGTGAGCTACTTGACGGAGTAAGTCCTGGTGTGTCAGTTGGTTTGGTTTAGGTTGGAAGGACTGGTTGAATTTAGCAATGAAATAGGTCCACTTGGTGATAGCAGTCCCTCTCTGTTCTTGTCTCTCCTATAGAGATATAGGAGAGGGAAGAAGGTTAATTTTCACCTTTCTGCTGGAATATCAGTCTTCCTTCATGGAAACATTAGAATATTTTCTTGTGAGCAATTTTTCAGAAGCCAGATTTTTCATTGTTTTCAGTAACACAATATCCTTGTATCGAAACAGCTGGTACCTGCCTGCAGAGTAATTCTTTTGAAGGAGGAAAGGAATAAAAGAAAAAAATAGTCAGAGAAAATTTTTTAAATCTTCATTAATTATTATGATTTCTCTAATTTATTCTTCTATTACAGCTTTTCACTTTTCTCAGTGTATGTCACACATAGCATTCAGTAGGCATAGCTACTCTAGGAGTTATACCTGAGATTTACCCAGAAATTAAGAATACTTCCAAACCCTCAAGTTTCCATGCTTGGAGTGTTTATGACTTCATTAAAGCAGTGGATACTCATGGCAGGACTTTGTGGTTTTGCAAGTGCATGCAAGCATAAAGAAGTGAAAATAAATTTGCACAATATGTTTGTAGATAGGAATTGGATTGGATCAAAAATTAAGATCAATCTGGGTTCTGTTTCTGACAAACAACTGCTGCTCTAATTCATTTGCCTTTAATAATATGGCAGGGATTTTTTACATGTTGCAGGATGTGGCTACCACTGAAAGTTTTCTTCCTTCCAAAATACAGGTATACTTTAACCTTGCTGGCTCCAAAGCACTTATTTTCTACTGTTCAGTTGCCTTCATGTTGAAAGGCCAGGAAAAAAAAGCAAAGCATGCCAACTCAGAACCATCATGTGACTTGCATCATGTTCTGCAACCTACTGAAGGTGGCCACCAATATTAACACTGAAGGGTTCAGGTACCGCATCTGGGTACACTGTTCTGCAGAAGCTCATCCATTGGATCCTGCAATGGTCCTTCTTATGTGGTGGGATTTACTCTCTGGTTTTGTGTTGTGAGTATAACTCCTGCAGGAGAAACACTTTCTGATAAAAGGACTTGGCAGAAAAATCACCTCTCGCTCACCTGTAGAATTATTAAAGAAGTCCTCAGTCTTACTTATTTATTGCTGACACCCACAGTTCTCCTTCTTCCTGTTTCTTGACTGGCAAATAGACCTTTCTACAGAACATGAGCCTTGCAATTCTTTTTAGTGTGAAAGCACATATGTTTTATTCAGTTCTTATATCTTTGCCCAGAGCACAAAGCAAGTCCTTAATAATTTAGTCTTACAGATGACTCAGAATCATCATATCCCAGGCTTACCCTTAAACCAAAGCTATTCATGGTCTGAACTTGGTATTATAGCTTTTAAATTCATGACTTTGGGAGCAGACAGTACTTATAAAAGCACATCTTATATATTTTTTGTGCTAAATGTCAAACTATTAAGGTTTATATTTCCTAACTTTTCCAAAGATTAGGGGAAATACAATTTAGTTGCTGTACTTCACAGAACTGAGAAAGCCTGAGAATAGGTTTTTTTTGTGATTTCAGCCTCTCTTCTGCAGTCTTCCTAATGCTGCAAGAAAATGACTTCAAAGTACTCTTTTGACAGTCATTCTTGGATACACAGCAATTACTGTCATGCATTTTATGCAATCAACCTATAGCGCTTGTGTGTATGTCCCTACTATGGGTCTCTAGGAACAATCTCATAGTTTCATCAGAAAGGATCACTCCTTAAGAGCTGCTCTGCCACAACAATCTTGGAATGGATAATTAATTATCTTCTGGAATAAATCTCTAATTGTAATAAATTCTGGAGTCATTAGGGAAATGCACTAAAAAAATATAGGGCTCAGAACGTGCTACTTTTTCAGATGAGTGAGATATCTGTCAGTTGAGAGGCATACTTTCTTCACCTGATCCCAGGTAGTGATCCCAGGTAGTTTATGCTGTGAAGCCTGAATAAAATTCTTTTTTTCCTACCAGATACACCTGCAGAAATTATTCCCATCATGTGACCTCCTAAACATTTTTAGAAACATCCTGAAGTGTTCACTTCATCTCCTCATATTAATAACAATTAATAATTATAATTATTAATAATTCAACACTTCTCAAGTATTAACAAATGAATGAGTTCTACAGGTCAATACTGTGTTTGATAAAAGTGTGGGAAATCCTATTAGAGAATAAGTAGTCAGTTTGATGGAAAATTCCTGGAGGATTACAGGTATTGTTTCTGATCTGCTCTTTATCTTGACATGCCTCGTGGATGAAACTGTAGCACGATTAAAATCATGATCATTCAGCAGAGCCTGAATCTTTGGTGAACAACTAAGTTTATATATTCAAATCCTGGAGAAAACTATCCTGTTTAATCCTTCCATTGCATGCTAACAAGTCTTCTCAAGATAACTTTATGTGTTTTTATATCAGTGCATGTTCGCAGGCCCAAAAGTAAATGAATTAAGAGAAATCTGTTTCAAAATTAAACTCTTGTTTTGCTCATCGCTGAGCAAATTAAGTAGATGTTTACTCTGTGTAATAGAGGGGGAGGTCCTATGTAAATGTAGTTGAAGTAAAGAATAAATACAAAGAGAGGGGCTACTTATTTCAAACCATCTTCACCTATTTGCATATCTGTGAAAAAAAGTATTTGAATAGAAGCAACAAATATAAGACTCTTAGCTGGTAGGATGGCATGTCTGATGGGAGCACCTCATCTACCCATCTTTTAAATACATTCAGGGGTGGTAACTCAACCACCTCCCTGGGACACCTGTTCCACATCCCAATAACTCTTTCAGTGAGGAACCTCTTCTTCACATCCAATCTGAACCTGTCCTGGTGGAGCTTAAGGCCATTTCCCCTTGTCCTATCACCTGTCACTTGGCTGAATAACCATCACCCACCTCTCTACAACCTTTCAGGTAATTGTAGGTAGTAATAAGGTCTCCTCTCAGCCTCCTCCAGACTAAACATCCCCAGTTCCCTCAGCCACTCTTCATAAGATTTGTCCTCCAGACCCTTCACCAGCCTGGTTGATCTTCTCTGAACATGCTCCATGACCTCAATGTCCTCCTTATAGTGAGGGGCCCAGAACTGTACACAGTACTCAACATGCGGCCTCACAAGTGCTGAGTACAGGGGCACAATCACCTCCCTGATGTCCTGCTGGCCACACTATTCCTGATACAAACCAGGATGCCATTGGCCTTCTTAGCCAACTGGACACACTTCTGGCTCATACTCAGTCTGCAGTCCACCAACAGGAAGTTCAAGTTTCCTCCTATTTGCACAGGATTTTGTGTTGTGACGTGATTAAAGTGATAATTTTGTTTTGAAAGTGAGGAACCATTCGTTAGTTAGATCTTGTACAGGATTTTGGTTCATAGCAGGAGGATTTGACTGTGCTTCAGTAGACACCAGGGTTTCTATTCTGCAAAAGCAATGAATGTCACAATAAGATTACCTTCTCAATCAGATCAGGCTGGGAGACAATGGAAGACTGGGTTACTTTATATGCATGCATTAAGGTGACATTGTAGACAAACATGCAACATGAATATACTGCTTTGCTGAGAGGTTACTTTGGCCACTATCTAAAATTGCTCATGGGCTGTCTTTAGGTGGTGTGGCCCAGGGTTAATCTTATCTGACATCA
This sequence comes from Heliornis fulica, assembly GCA_013399135.1. Taxonomy (NCBI): domain Eukaryota; kingdom Metazoa; phylum Chordata; class Aves; order Gruiformes; family Heliornithidae; genus Heliornis; species Heliornis fulica. Next base: position 44,800 of record VXBZ01007643.1, on the reverse strand, counting down.
GACAAATTCACTGGTAGGATCCTTGCAGAGTTGTCAGCACTTCAACATGATAATCAGGGATGTGAAGTGCTGCTTGTGCTGTTTGTATTCATCCAAGCGTGGAGGTGTGCAGTATGATAACCAGACATTACTCACACAAATATGCCATGCCACTCAGAGATATTTTTCTGTTAAAGGCTGGTCTGATGAGTACATGGTAACTAAATTCCATGCAATGACTATCCTTATTTCTAAGGTGGCATAGAAATAACAGGAAGAAATTACTTAGGTATTTTATTAAATCTTTGCTTATTGATCTCAAAGCAGCTCATAAATTTGGTTCCATTTTATTATCTGTTTCACAGCTATGAAACAGTTTCATGCACTACTATTTCTAATTCCTCATGTAGTACTAGGTGTGTGACCACATTTACTTCTTTGCAAAAGGCAAACCCCAAGCTAGTACCATACTGTTGGAGAGTGATTCATTTATCTTACCATTGCTGTTGTTCCCTTAGACTGTGCTCACAAAGCCTTGCCCATTTTACTGTGTACTGTACAAGCACAGACTAACAGACATCTCCTCTCACACAGATGTCAGGTCTAAAGAGATGTTTATAAAACAAAACTGAGCATAGTTGCAAGGTAGACTGTGGCTTCCCCAAGCCAAGAAACTAGACCAAACATCTCCTTTCCTGTGTGCAGAAAAACATAAAAATATTTCAATAAAACATAATTTTCAATGAGAATGTGACATACGTATATGTCTCAAGTATATGTCTCTTAAAATGCAGTCAGTCAAAATATATCTTGAAGCTTTACAAGCAGATGGCTGGGGGGACAAAATCCTGATTTTTTTTTTTTTTACATGGTGTTTCTAGGAGAAAGACTGAAACCAAGAACCTAAAAAACTCTCTTTAAATTAATATGTCTCTGTTTGTTAGCTGTCATTTTCTTTACAGATTCTTATAGTAATCTTTTAGAAGACAGTTTATATTTTGCAAGAAAAGTGAAATATGCTTATAATGTACCAGATTAGAGCTGGAATTAGCATATTTGTTGGTTATCCCTGGAAAGTTGAGATCAAACATTGGCTTAGATCAAAAATAAAAGTGAGCTTGGTTGCAAACTTTAGAGCATGATCTAATGAGGTCATTTCAGATTAAGGCAACAAATTCATCAGTGTGTAAGATTTCCTCTCTAAGTCCTGATTATTCAGGGAACTGATTACTTTCAGTGATTTGTAAAATTTGTGGTTTTGGATATGCAATGTAACTACCAAATGAAAGGTGTAGATTTATAGGGTATCCTCAACTAGGATTTGATCCCTGTTCATCATATCCAATGAATACATGATGTGCACCTGTAGAAAGAAGACCTGTAATACGTTATTTTTGCAGATGAAACAGCAATAAGAATAATACAAAGCAGCTAGATGATTCTGTTACCTCTGGCTCATGTTGAAGCTGTGATCAGAGCTGTTCTCTTCCGTGAATACTAAACTCATCTTTGGAAGATGTAAAAACTGACTGCCAAAGAGACAATAGTTCCTAGTAGCTCTCACCCTTGTGCTTACCAGGTGAACATAGTTTTCCTGAATTTTTTCAGAGAGAAGGGCTGCTACCATACATCATTGGATTTGCATTCTAGTTTTCCTCTTCCTTTTTTTTTTTTTTTTTTTTTGCTAAGCAAGTAACCTGGCACTTACAGGAAAAAAAAAAACCAAAATTTTAATTAAATTAAATAAATAATAAAGACATTGAAATTTGCTACTCTCTCACTTCCTAGCTATTTTCTAAAAACCAAGTGTGTTGACTTGTTTTTGTCTTTCCCAGCATATACGTTATAAGCACAGTCTGATGTTCTTTTAAATCTCAAAGGATAGGGGAGAATCTCACTGCCAACTTTGATGTGGAAGTCTGTGCTTGTGATTATGTGTATATCTGTGTAGTTGATACTTTTCAGAATGGTTTAGATGTTTATAGTTATTATTGTATATTTACTTACACTTATCCACTTATTCTTACTTACAACCAAATGGAAGTATGGGTAATTGGATATGCACCTGCCTACAATCACATGGTGACAGCTGAATGAGCTGGAGTGTCAAAGAACATGTAAATGCAGAAATATATCTGATCATCAGAATATGTACCTAAGAAAAATCAACACTCTGTTTTGTAGGTCATTTTCCTTCAAAAAAAAGGAAATACTAAATTAACCCAAAATTAAGTATCTACACACTTAGATTTTATTAAACATGAAACAAACCTTAGAGTAATGGAATTCTGAAAAAAAACTTGGC
>VXBZ01007643.1:17195-30725 GCA_013399135.1 Heliornis fulica | reverse complement strand
TCTTTCAGAAAAAGAATCCACATCTTTTTCTTTCTTGTGTATTATACTGTCCCTTTTTCTACTTCTTCTTTGCCTTGCTGTTTGGCTTTTGTTTCTTGTTCTCTCTGAATCTTATTTTACTATAAGGAGGACAAAATATTTTGTCATTTAATGAAAATGTAAAAAGTTTTAACTAGAAAGAATTTTGGAGAAGTTTAAAGTTAGATTGTAATATCCACATTATGAAACATAACTGTGCTCTCTTCTTTCAAGAGAGCAAAGTAGTTAATGTTATGATGAACACAACATTCTGCGCTGATAAACCTATTTTCTGAGAACACACACACACAAAAAAGAAAAAAAAAAGAGTAAAGGTAAAGAAGTACCCACATGCACTGCAGTATATCAAGATATAGAAGAATGTCCAGAATGATGAAGGCACTGTGATACAGAGGTTTGGTGTCTTCCTGTACACATAACTTAGAGGCATGCTGGATGTCAAGCAAGAATGAATGTTGTTATGTTGACATGAGTGCTTATTATGTCCATTTCATTTTTTTTTTAATCTGATCTGTAGAAGTAATCTGAAAAAAATTGCTTGGCTAAAAATTAATATTCTGTTAAATGTGCGAAATAGAACAGATGAATTGGGTTGGTTCTGTTGTCATGAAGGTAAAGAGTTGGAGCAAGCTAAGACATGAGAACATTTGTGTAGCAATGGAGGAAGAAATGCTAGGCTGCTTTTCAGGCAAAATAATCTCACATGTTGACAAGCTACTGGTATATAACCCCAGTGTAACACTCCTCACTGTAAAACCATCCCCCATAGAATACCCTTGTACTTGTTAATCACAGAAACTATCTCTACATGTACATGCTGAACAGCTTATCAATTTTCAAGCAGGGTTTATTTGCTTGCATTTTGTGATATTTTGTAACCTCAGGCCACCAGCATCAGTGTATTTCCAGTATTGTAGTGTGCCTAAGTAGTCTTCTGCTCAGTCAGATTTCCTAACTTCTTTGAGCAATTAGTTTTGAAGACCTTTTAGTCTGTACTGACACGAAATGCCTCCAGGCTTTTATTTCCTTTTAACATACCTCCAACTGTCTGTCTGTCTTTCTGTGTGTTTGTTTGTTTGAGCTATCTTTGGCTAGGTGGAATTTCTTGGTACATGTGGCTTGATTCCAGAAAGCACAGAAAAAAATTTGGACAGTGTTTTTCCTTTTCCCTTTCCTGGTTGGTCTTACATGGCATACAACAAGAAATGAATGATGAGCTTCTGCTCAAAGTGAGAAGTTATCTGCCCATGGAGACTTCACTATGAGGGTGGTGAGTCAATGGAACAGCTTGCCCAGGAAAGCGATGGATGCCCCCTCTCTGGAGGTGTTCAAGGCCAGGTTGGACAGTGTCTTGAGTAGCCTGGTCTAGTGAGAAGTGTCCCTGCCCATGGAAAAGGAGTTGGAACTTGATCTTTAAGGTCCCTTCCAGACCTAATCATTCTATAATTCTGTGATTCTACAGAGACAAGCCTTTTTAAGCAGATAACTTCAGTATTTTGGGATTCCCTTTGAATCATTAAACCAAGCAGAAAACAGCTGCCAACACATATAAATATATACCAGCATGGAAATCAGTATTACATTGGAAATATTTTTAAGTACATTTGGGAATTTGTGTCATTTTAAAATGTGAATGTTGTACATAGGAGGGATTAAGTAAAACAACATCTCTCTATATCACCAGCTTTGAGAACAGTTTCATATATGACCTGAGTTTGATGTGACTTAGCTACTTTGGTCACAGGAGCAGGATAAAAGAAAAGCATCCCACCNGTTTTCAGAGGACTTCCATCTAATCCCATTTTATTTCTTGCCTTAGCTGTTCATAAAGACTCTGTCTTTCTGGACACCTGTTGGATAATCAAAATGAAACTACAAAGCTCATCTTTGTTGTCAGTTAATTTTCTACACATTTTGTTTAAACACAAGGTCAGGCTTTGTTTCCTCAAATACAGTAACCAACCCTCCATGACCAGCTCAACCTGATTAAGTAGCAGAAATGCAAACTGAGTAATTTTTTTCTAATTTGAGATATATTTTTTTTTGTGGGTTTTTGTTTATTTTTTATTCAGGAAATTGTCAACACATTTGGAAACTGACTTCTCAAAGGGTGGGAAATTATGAAGTTTCTTTCTTCTTAAATAATTTCATGGGTATATATTATTACTTGGTTCTAATGTATGTATCATATAACATCTTTCCCTTGAGCCACTGGCCAGAAGCTACAGATCACTGCAGTTCTCAATGTTGTCCCTTTCAATGGAAGCAAGGTAAATGGGACAGAACTTGCTTCTAATAGTCTGTGCAAAAGTCATTACGGAACAGAAGATCTTACTAAAAACATGGTCTGCCGTATATCTGTGGAGTTACCGAAGAAGTAAACCATGCAGCATTCTTCTACTGGAACATACTTAGAGACTGTACTAAAAGGCCAATATATAAACTTCTAAAAGATGAATGCTGTACTGAAGATGACCATGCAGGAAGATAAATTTCCACATTATGGAACCAACGTTTTCTATTTTTTTTTTAGTTTTCACAGCATAGTCTACTGAAGTTTTAAAACAAGGTGTTAGGAACCTAGGAAGTGCCAGAACAGAAGTTCAACTGTAAAATATTTTTCCTATCAAACACTTGCTTCGTATGTTAGCGCTTCTGAGGATAAACAAGGCTTTTGTATGAGAGATGACTTCATCTGAAGATGAATGGCGCAAAGTTTCAAAAGGAAAGATGGTCCCATACAGAGAGATTGCTGTCCTACAGGGAATACCTCACTCTAAGTTTCTCCCACTACATTTGTGTGTGATCTTGGGCAAGACTTTCAAATCACAGTTATTCCAAGGGGTTAATTGAGTATGTTCCTCGTTTTCTGATACTAATTTAAGATTCCTAGATCTTGATTTGTAGAAATGCTGAGAGCTCACACCTGCAACTGAAATCAATGGAACCTGCATTTTGTCAAAGCTGTGCACTGTGGAAAAGAAAGTCATTCTGTTTCAGGTTGGTTACACCACACTGATGAACACTTTGATCATTTTACCTCTACTCTCCATGTATCTTGAGTTTGCATTTGTAAAATTCATAAGGGAATAATAACAACAGCTTTGGTACTCTTTTAAAATAATGAACTAGTTAAGTCTGCATTTCAAGAAGTTATAGACCTAAAACTGTAGATCAAAAAGAACTTAAAATTCTTTAGCTGTTTCACCTAGATATTGGAGCCTTAAATATACCCTATAATGTTGAAGGAAAGGTTATAAAAGAACAATTTTAAAAAAGTTTACATATTTTTAAGATATACAGAAAAATATACTGTTTCAAAAATATTTATTTAGGTAAGGACAAAATTCTAGATTTTTAAGAATTAGTGGGTTTTCATTTTCTAATGACTAAACTTTTAAAAAATCCACGAAATTTTACTTTAAATGTTGTATATGTGTTTCTAGCAATGCATTATTTCACAGGAGTGTTCTGAAGTTTATCAGTTGTTCTAGATGAAGGGAACTAGACATGAAAAAGTTGTTCAGGTTTATTTCATTTTCATTATTCCTATGTTTTGCCTTTTTAAAGTGCTGAAGGTGTAATCTGCTATGTGCTTCAAAGCAGAAGCCAGGATGTGTTTGTGTGTTTTGTCACTTCCTGCATTTTGTCCAGATTCATCATGTAAGCAAGGACTATGGGTACCATGGGGGCACATCCTTTCATGTTTGCCAGTTTCAGATAGTGATGTTATTTTTGGTGAGAGGTTTACTGAGCACTCCTGTCAGTAACAAGTACAATTTAAGTATGTACTCTATGCCCTATTGGTGTATTTCATACCAAATTGTGTATCTAGCTGGAGAAATGATGAGCCTAACACAAGGTAATTCCCAGGGTCATCTGAAACCATGTTTTCTTCCCTTACACTAGACAGTGCAAACATTGTCTTGGGGCAGCTGAGGTGAACTGGAGAGGGAACGGTGGCTGAAAAAACCAGCTTGACAGTGGACACAGACCATGGAGTAACAAATGTTAGCTTAAACAAGTATCTGTGAAACCTGGGCCTGGCTTTAGAGGAGAGCAAGGTGGTTGTAGAGATAGGGTCCTTCTAGGAATAAAGTTTACCAATTCTTTTAAATAATGGCTTGCTTTAATGTTACTCAGGGAAAAAAAATATTGCTAGTGAACAGAGCTGTAAATACCCTCAGGCAATTTCATATGGAGAAGGGAAACAAAAATAAAATGAGAAGTCATTGGCAATATGAACCTCTACTGATTAAATTTGATCTTACGAGCTCTGCTGGGAAACACACTTACAGTACAGACTAAACTTGCTTGAGAGTAAGTTGCAACATTGAATAAAGTTTACAACACTATGAATGGTCTTATTAAGGGAATGTAAAACAGCACTTCCAAACTATGAAAACAGCACACTCTACTGTCTTTATTCCCACTATAAAACTAGAAAACATTTAGACTCCAACTGTCCATAGCCTCCTTTTGTCTTAGTAAATATTAATGGCCCATGTTACCTGCTAGGACTAGAGTCTACAGGATTATGTTTTAATATATATACATATGTTAAAGATCTTTTTACCTCATAGTTCAAGGAGATGTTTCTGCAGTTCAATGTGCAAGATGTCCATAGGTTGATATTCAAATATTGTAAATTACCTTTTGCACAGTAAAATATGGTTAATGGTCAGTACTTAAGCGCACAGCAAGCAGACAAGTATTCTTCCTCTAAATGCACTAGTGGCCTTGCATTATCCATAATGAAGAAAAGAAACTAATTTCAAAGAACGTTTATTTCATGCGGCTTCACTATCTTCCCATGGAATAGTACCTTTCTAGATACTAAACTGCTGTAGCAATAATTTTGGATCTGATTGATTCTCTTCAGGCATCAGTTCCAGAGTCTTCAATTGCTTCCTTTCTTTCCATGTTCAGCTCCCATTCCAGTCAATTCCATCATTATTTTGCCCACATGAAGGGCTGATCTGAAATGATGAGTCTGCAGTGCATTCCATCTAAATACTATAAAAGTTGTAGTTAACAGTCCTAGCTTTAATTGACTTCTTGTCTGTGCTCAAGATAACTTAAATGAGGTCTTGCCTTTGTGTAGTTGCCTGAAGCAGCAGTCTGGGTTCCAGGCAAGTTAGTACAACGTGCATTGGAAGCTAATCTTACTGCCGTTACTGTCACACAAATGTCACAGATGCTTTATCTCTGCATAGGCTACAAACATGTTTTCCAACTGTGGACCAGCCAGCCTTCAGTTGGAACAAGGAATGTCTGGATTTAACACATCAGACTTTCTCAGCTGGACTGTGGGTGGGAGGACCAGTATGAAGATGTGTGGACAATGGAAAAGGCTGTGTCAAGAACAAGTTGTTGTAGATAATTTAAAAAAAAAAAAAACAATGTTGCAAGACTTCATTTTTTGCTGCTCAGATGGCTTGATCCAGCACTGCCAGCACTTGTGTACTGCAAGCACATAGGAAAGTCATACTAAATGCAAAGTAATGACTGATTACTTTAATTGTATAATACAGAAGAGTCTGGTCAACTGCTCATTTATACTGCTGGGATAATATACATGGACAATTAGAGTGCTTAAATTTTCTTCAGAATTTTGAGATATAAATGTAACAACAGTGACAAATATATCTTCCAGAATTTCCACAGCTATTTGATGAGAAATAGCTTCCCTTCTGGAAAACCCACAAAAAACAAACCCCAAAAACAAACCACAAAAAGTAAACAAAACACCCCCTCCCAAAAAAAAAAAAACCCACAAAAAACCCCAACCAAAACCTCGGAATATTTAATACATTGCTCTGCTGATGACTCTCTCTGGAGTTGCTCAACCTTGAGCTGTCTGTAAATTGAAAAGTTTCAGTGAATTCTCTGAGAAACAGAGAGCAAAAGTTACTTAATTTGGCAATGTTCTTTTGAGATCCCCAGTTTACACTGATTTGCGCTACACAAGATAGTGGAAAGTCACTGGGAAATATAGGATTTCATTGCCTCTTCTAAGCATAACACAATTCTTCTATTCTCTTTCTATTGTTTATTGATAACATTGCAAAAGGCTTCCCCTTTGAAGGCAGCTGGTGATCCACTATATCTGATGACCCTCACTGCAAAGACAACCAGGCAAGCTCAGTCAGGCTCTCAGTCAGAGATTATCTTGATCCAAAGAAAAAATATTTAATACAAATTGTCAGAGAGAAATTCAAATTGTAAGAGCCTCTTTAGCTGAATTTCTGATCCAGACCCTGGTGTATTTATTCTAAAGGTCAATAGGTAAAATTTTAATGAATGCATGAAGAGTAATACATGAAAAGGTAGAATTCCTATCAATGCAGACACACAGTCCTGTTCCTTATTTCATAGACTAAGCCATATTCAACAGCATAGGGCCAGAAATTACACCACGCACTTGAGCCAGGAAAACTTCCTGAGCCTCAAGAAAGACAAATCTGAATAGAAAACATAAAGCATCACACATATAATTTTTATATTTTTTTCTTTTTCCATACATTCATTCACTGATAGCAAACAGTTGCTGGATCATCTATCTCTCAGGATGCTTTTTATAATCCCCATCCCTCTCTGATGTTCCAGGCTTGTTTTTCCTGTTGTAATTGGAGCTTCTGAAAACCTCTCGTGCTGTCACCAGGCTACTGGAACCTTTCAAGTGTTCCAGTCCTGGGGGCTTCATGGCTCACCATCAACTCTAGGTCTTCTCATTTTATCCATATATAAAAGAAAATAAAAATAGTGTTCTGCTTTTCTATTATTGAAACTGAAAATATCTTTGATGAGTCAATAGACCTTACTAGGTAAGAAAACAACTGAAATACCTCCACATGTGTGCGTGAGGGTTATACTGTAGCTCCTATATTGGACTGGAAAAGTCTACCTTAGGTAAGACCAAGAGTGCTTTAAGAAAAATAGCTCTCTGCAACCCAAACATTTTGGGATACGAGAATATATATATTTTTTTTCATTCTCTGGCATCCTAACTTTTACTAGAATTAGAATAACAAGACATATATTCTGCACAGGTAGTCCAAAGGAAACATTTTTCCTTGAAACTAGAATTGTCTTGCATTTACTTCAGTTAAACTTAATTGAGTATCACACCAGCTGGGATTTTACTTTATTTCACTAATCTAAAGAATCTGCTGCATTCTTAGGAGAGAAAGAAGATGGCTTCTTAAAATTGGATACTGTTGATAAAGTGTGGAAAAGTTCTCTTTCTGAAAACAATAACCTACATCTAATGGTAAGAAATCACCAGCAAATTCCATTATGTTTGTGGGCTTGACATGTGGTGCTTATTAAATGTAGGAACAAAGCCACTTTATACATCATAATGTTCACATTACAAATTCACTGCTTATAATGGTGCTGCAAGTGTGTATGCAATTTTTCTGAACTTATGAAATATATTTCTGACACCTCAGGTATTGCTGTATGCATGTGCAATATTGTCCCAGTGCAGTAAGGGAGACTTAACTGATGTCTGTGAGATTTGATTTATTACAAGTAAATATGATTGCCTTCATAATCTGATTTTATTATGTTCGGGGCTCTCGCAGGTAAACTTTTAGTAGAAGGAAGAAGACCAGTTTTATTAAACCAGTGTATTTCTGCAAACCAAATTGTTTCTTGAAAAAAAAAGAAAAAAAAAAGAGAAAGAAAAAATATAAGGTCAAGAAGAAAGAAAGGGTAATTTTTTAATGATAGAATTCATTCCCTCATGTGAATATTATGGAATGCTTTCTGTCTCTGTTAGAGAGGAAGGTGGAGAATCGACCTGCCCATGTCACTGAACCTTGCCATTACAGGGTCAAGACAAATGCTGTCACTAGAACTTCTGTACTTGCAACATTACTTCAATGTTGCCTCAGAAATCCTTGATATAAAATGTGGCATCAGCTGCTAAGTATGTGGTTTGCACTTTGCAGAGCTGTACAAAAAATTATATTCTATATATACTTTGTGAAGCATGGTTTAGATTTCTTTTTGTTTGTTTGTTTTGGGTTTTTGGTTTGGTTTGGTTTTTGTTGTTGTTTTGTTGTTTTGTAAGAGATGGAAAAATTGCAAAGGATGTCTCCTATCTGAATGAGCTATAGGACTGCATATATTGAACCCTTCATGCCAAAAAACTAAAACTGAAAAATTGACAGTAGTATTCTCAGACTTTCCATGCTGGTGAGACAATTAGTACCTGAGTTAAATGCAGTCTTATTCCCCTGCGCAAGCTAATTTTCTTTAAGTTCTTTAAGTTTTCTTTAAGTTTTCTTTACGCTGTACAAAAACGAACTTGTTTGAACTGAACTGGAGCTTCTGTCCCACCTGATTATTTATCTTTAATCACTTTTTCAACTGTAAAAATTGACATTATTATTGGCAAAATCTTGGTTGAGATACAACACACATTTCCCAAAATCTACCTAGCTAAGATAAGGCTAAGTAAAGGAACCACTTATCCTTAGGACCAGCTGAGGAATCTAAACATAAGTAAGTCTATGACTCCTGATGAGATTCATCCCAGAGTCCTGAGGGAATTGGCTGATGTGCTTGCCAGACCACTCTCCATCATATATGAAAAGTCATGGCAGTCAGGGAAAGTCCCTTCAGACTGGAAAAGGGCAACATTGTGCCCATTTTTAAAAAGAGTGTATAAGACAACCCAGGAAACTACCAACCTGGCAGCCTCAGCTTTGTGCCTGGGAAGATTATGGAAACTATCCTGGAAACTATGTTAAGGCACATGGAAGACAGGGAGGTGATTTGAGACAGTAAACATGATTTTACTAAATCCTTAGTGGCTTTTTATGATGAGGTGACTGCATCCATGGACACGGAAAAGCAACAGATGTCAGCTATCTGGACTTCTGTAAAGCCTTTGACACAGTCCCCCACAACATCCTCCTCTCTAAACTGGAGAGACATGGATTTGAAGAGTGGACTGTTTAGTGAAAAATAGTTTATTTGGTCCCATCCAAGGAGTAGTTGTCAATGGCTCAATGTCCACATGGACACTTGTGACAAGTGGTGTCCCTCAAGGATCTGTACTGGGACTAGTATTATTTAATATCTTCATAAATGATATTGATGGTTGAGTACAGCATCAGAGAGTTTTCAGATGACACCAAGATGAGCAGTGCAGCTGACGCATCGGAAAGATAGGATGTCATCCAGAGGGACCTGGAAAAGCTGGAGAAGTGGGCCCATGTGAACCTCAGGAGATTCAACAAGCCCAAGTGTTAGGTCTTGCACCTGAGTTGGGGAAATCCTTGTCACTAGTACAGGCTAGGAGATGGTGAGATAGAGAGCAGCCCTGCAAAGAAGGACTTGGGGGTGCTGGTGGATGAGAAGCTCAATATAAACTGACAATGTGTGCTTGCTGCCCAGAAGGCCAACCGTATCCTCGGTTGCATCAAAAGGAGTGTGGCCATCAGGTCAAGGGAGGTGATTCTTCCCCTCTACTCTACTCTTATGAGACTCCAGCTGGCATACTGTGTCCAGTTCTGGAGTCCTCAACAAAGGAAGAAGATGGAACTATTGGAATGGGTCCCGAGGAGGGCCACAAAGATTATTAAAGGTCTGGAGCATGAATCATAAGAAGACAAGCTGAGAGAGTTGGGGCTGTACAGCCTGGAGAAAAGAAAGCTCCAAGGAGATCTTATAGTGCCTTATAGTATGCAAAGGGGGCCTCTAAGAAAGCTGGGGAGGGACTTTTTAGAAGGGTGTGCAGTGATAGGATGAGGGGAAATGGTTTTAAGTTGAAAGGGGACAGGTTTAGATTGGACCTTAGGAAGAAATTCTTCACAATGAGCGTGGTGAGGCACTGGTACACGTTGCCCAAGGGAAGTGGTGGCTGCCCCCTCCTTGGAGGTGTTCAAGGCCAGGTTGTATGAGACCTTGAGCAGACTACTCTAGCAAGCAGTGTCCCTGTCCATGGCAGGGGGTTTGGAATTTGATGATCTTTTAAGATCCCTTCCAGCCTGAAACTTTCAATGATTGATTCTATGATTCTAAGGTAATGGTATTTTACGGCACTTCTTGGAATGGTTACTACTAGCTTCTAGAGGATATCATGTTCTCTATTTAAGCGAGGAAAATCTGGGTTTTCATGGTAAGATCAGATAGGTGTGTAAGTTTTAGAAATGGAAAAGGTGCTTTTGTTTTCATTGCTGCTAATGAGGGTCACAACCAGTTTGAAGGGACGACAGTAAAAGAGCACAGAGTAGAGCTTTATAGTGAGGCAGCTTCACTTTTTCCTGTATTTCTATATGCAACTTACTGCAAATTGCTATTCTGCAATGTTGCATAGAGTTGATTTTTTTCTCACCTGTTTTGAGTGCAATGCTATTCATGGCCATTTGCTGCCAGCAATAAAACACATAGCTATTTCCATCTGGTGTATATTTCTCAGGCTTGGTTTAATTATTATTGTTACCTTTTGTTGTCCTTTAAAGTGGGAAAGGTGTTAACTATGCCTCTACAGTTAAATCAGGGACAAAGGCCTAATTCTGTTTCATTGTAAGCTGGTTGCATGCATTGTTTTTCGGGGGGAGCGACTCTTACACAACAAAATGTCCAGAATCACTTTCAGAAAATGAAAAGATGTAAAACCCCAGATGTATAAATCTAAGGAGCAAAAATTCCATCATATCCAGGGGACAGATGAACTCATTCCAGTAGCTCTCAGAAATGGACTAGGAAAAACACCACATTATTAATGTCTGTGTATGTGTATGTTTACTTGTATGAATTACATATTTAGACCCTGCCAGTGGGAAATAAAACCCAGCAATATATCTTTTTATTTCTTCAATGGTATTAATTTCTTCAGGAAAGGGTAACAAAAAGTTTAGTTACTCAGTAGACATAAGTCTCTGATAAGATATAAATATAATATGTGATGGTGGACAGTGTAATGGAATTTTATGTTCATCCAGTAGGGATGACTGTACAGAATCCATTAGTGGCTTTGCTTTGTTCTGCCACCTATGAGTTATGCAGTCATTCCTAACTCATGAAAATGAAGTATGCTGTCCTTCTCACCATCAGAAACCCTATATTTATGAACACACACATAATGCAGAATATATTAATGTGTATAGTACCGGTTCATCTGTGGGCCTCCAGGTACATATGAACCTATATGATATGTTTATGAATAGGTCTTAATGTGTGGCTACATACCCACAATTATGTTGGTTTGAAGGCACCATTTCTAGTAAATGAATGAATAATTTTATCTGAAGATATGCCAAAAGATGTGTTTTTACAGGGAATTCAGCCAGCAGGTACTTGCCAATACATGAACAAAGACAACGCTTTCTGTTCTAAACACTTGATTTGAAAAATTTGGAATGTCACATAATGCAAATGACACACAGAGTCATAACAACACATTATTATCATTTATATTACTTCATTTCATGACACAATCACTGATAAACTGAAAGTAAAATGACAATAGCATCATGAATCTCCCTTTTTTTTTCTCTCTAATTTTTTTTTGGTAAATAGAATCCTGGCTAACATTTGAAAGAATTTATCATTTCCTCATTTGGTAATTTCTTGTGAATTAAAACACTGTGTGACAGGAGATTTTCTAATACCAAAAACAAACTGAATAGAAATAAAATTGTTCTCTGCAGGATGCTTGTTCCCTGTCAATCCAGTACTCTTCATGTGCACTGCATTCACTTTAAAGAGAAAAGTTCATGGGAATTATATTTGAGTTCCTGAGGTGAAATGCTGTGCTTGTTTATTACTTTCTCTATAAAATATTATGCGCATTCAGGACGCTTGAACACAGCAGATATTTGGTAGGGTTGTCTTCAGAATTCTGTTCCAGGATCCAAGTGCTGTAGTACAGTTCTGTAAATGTGTCTGTGTCCTATGCAAGCCCTAGGTTTTCAGCAAAGATTTTAGTCTCAAGCCTTTCATAGGCTACCATAAGCTACTACGTAAAAATTAAGGGAATAACTATTAGCAAATTCTTTACTAGCACATGAAAGTAGATCACGTATCCTAGCTTTTAATGCAATTTTGTTCAGTTGTGTAAAGCTGGAACATCTTGTGATGATTGTTGTTTGGCCAGCTTGTGCTAAACTACATGACAGTGCAGGTAGTAAGTTTGCCCAAAGATACCACAGTAGAGTCACTAGAGAATTTTCCTTAGCTTTCATTGATGTCTTGTAGGATTGGAGGAAAAGTGGGAATGCTGTGTTGACTGCTCTGTTTACACAGCTACAGTGCAGACATTGGGACTTTAGATTTCAGGAAAATGGCAAACATAGGATGACTTTTTAAAACAAGGAAAAATTACTATATCTTTCCTTATAAAATATTAATCTAAGCAGTATAATAAGACTTTGCTCTCGGGTTTGGGAAGGTCAAGAAGAGGAATGGTGTCAAATGAAAAAGCTTGATCTATGTCTTCTTGTGGTGCTCCTTAGTCATTTCCCTCTCTTCGCTGGCTTGATTGAAAGCTTTTTGGATTAGAAGTTTTTGTGTTCTTATAAATAACTCTCATACCACCATTGTCTCTGTCTAGAGCTAGGTTTGCAAACCAAAATTAAATAATACTAAAAAAACCAATAGTAAAACTTTGAAAAGATCTGTAATCACGTGATCGCAGGTATATTACATATATTTAATGCTAGAGGCTACAACACTGGAGGCTGCTGCTCATTGCCCACCCTCAACACAGACGCAAAAGATAAAAGGTCTATCACAAAATGACTTCTATAACTTTGCTATAAGATAGTTTACACCTCCTCCAAATAACCTTATTCATTCTCTGAAAGTGTAATGCACAGAAAACCTTAAAAACAGAGAGAAATGATAGCTCTGTAAGTAGTAAAATCGTCTGTTGTATTCCAAGATCAGAAAGATCACATATCTAACAGAAACAAGGTACAAATTCCACAGTTTTGCATGTTCTAACATAACTACCTTTGTTAATAATTCATTGGGGAATGATCACCAATTGCTGTAAAATGACATTATTTGATCACTTTCAACATTTCTACAATGACTTAAATGAAATTGATGAGCAAAGCAAGAACATATGGTCATGGACCAGACATATTTCTTGTCTCCATCTAAAATCTACCCACCTTTTTTAGTCCTAAAATAGTACTGGGCAGCTACCTCAGATATATGTGGTGGTTTGACCCTGGCTGGAGGACAGACTCTCACCAAAATTGCTCTATCACTCCCCTCTTCAGTTGGACAGGGGAGAAAATATGTATTGCGAGGGTTTGGAGTTGAGATAAGGACAGGGAGAGATCATTCTGCAATTAACATCACTAGCAAAACAGACTCAACACAGAAGGGAGACTCTCCTCCACAAAATTCTCCACTTGTGTTCTCTCCCATAGGACCTCAGTTCTTCACCAACTACCCCAGCACGGGTCACTTCTATAAACTTACAGAATCTCTGTCTCTCTGTCTCTCTGTCTCTCTGTCTCT
>VXBZ01007641.1:0-15380 GCA_013399135.1 Heliornis fulica | reverse complement strand
TTTTTTTTTTTTTTTGCATCTGTTTTTTTCAGCTTCATACTCAAACAGGATTTTTCCCACATAGCCTTGAGAAGGTCTGTGATGCAGATCTTGACAAAGCTCTTACCCAGGCATCTGCCCTCCTGTGACTCAACTGCTTCAGTCTTCCTTTTGGTGCCTTGTACTGTTGACCTTGCCCGTGTCATCTTCACATGAGAAGCTGCTGAGAGGTTTGTTTTCTTGTCCTGTTGTTCTTACCTTTTTAATCTGCTTGTGTCCTTTTTCCGTTCCTGCTTTATCATCCTTCCAAAACCAATTTTCTTGTCTTTTATATACAAGGTACACCTGTAAAGGTCTATGTCCCTTTCTTAACTATCAAGCCATATCTGTATGTACAATATACTTGCTGTCAGTTCACATCATGTTTTCCCCCATAGTGTTCTTGTTCTTCGTCCTCTGTGCTGTGGTTAGGAAGCTCTTCTGTTAATTTAGGTGCTTATCCATATTTATTTTCTGCTAATATATTTCTTTTTTCATAGTTCCTGATAAGCTCTACAGTTTCATATTAGTTACACATCAAGACTGCTAATTTATAGAAACTTATATATCACTTATGTGACTCACATGCTTATCCTCAGTCGTTTTTATGTCTGGTTATCTGCATTTAAATCCAGTCATCGAATTTTCTGGTAAGTACCGAAACTCTGTTATATGGAAGTGAAAAGAAGGATCTTGTAGCATACCATCATGTAGGCAAATATTTAATACAGGGATAAATAACTTGCTGCTGGTGTTAAACAGACTGGGTAAGAACCAGGTGGATGGCTGGCCCCAGAGTGTGTTGGTGACTGGAGTTAAGTCCAGTTGGCTGCCAGTCACCAGTGGTGCTCCTCAGGGCTCAGCGCTGGGCTCAGTTCTCTTTAATATCGTTATGGTGATCTGGAGGAGGGAATCAAGTGCACCCTCAGTGAGTTGGCAGATGACACTAAGTTAGGTGGGAGTGTTGATCTGCTTGAGGGCAGGAAGGCCCCTCCACCCCCGGTACCCAGTGCTGGTGAGGCCCCACCTGGAGTGCTGCCTTGGGGTTTGGGCCCCTCTCCATAGAAAGGCCATTGAGGTGCTGAAGCATGTCCAGAGGAGGGTGATGAGGCTGGGGCGGGCACTGGAGAGGAAATGTGATGAGGACCAGCTGAGGCAACTGGGGGTGTTTGGTCTGGAGAAGAAGAGGTTGAGGGGAAACCTAATTGCTCTCTACAACACCTTGAAAGGAGGTTGTGGAGAGGTGCGGTCTGACCTTTTTTCCCTAGTGACAAGTGATGGAACAGGAAGAAATGGCATCAGGTTATGCCAGGGGAGTTTTAGATTGGATAAACTTCTTCACAGAGAGGGTTGTTAGGCACTGGAATGGGCTGCCTGGGGAAGTGGTGGAGCCTCCATCCCGGGAGGCATTTAAAAGACAAATAGATGTGGTGCTGAGGGACATGGTTGAGTTGTGGATGGTAGGTTAGGGTGATGGTTGGACTTGATGATCTGAAGGGTTCCTTCCAAGCAAGACAACTGTATTATTCTAAAAAGACAAGTATGGTGTCCCGAAGATCTTCATGGAGTGTCTGATAGATCTGTCAGTGATTGGGAAAAGAGAGTGAGCAACTAATTTCATAAACAAGACGTGCACCTCATCCATTGCTGGGATTTAAATGAGCTGTACCCGTTCAGGAGGAAGGCTTGGATGCCACTGTGAGCGGTCTAGTTGATGGGGCAGCAGCCACTGCTGCTAAGAGAGCAGGTAAGCTGTCTGATTAATAAACAGGGCAGAGAGTAATACACAAGCAATTGTAAACCTGGGGCATATAATTAAAAGAGCATTTTTCTAAATTTGGTCATCTGTGTGACTAAAAAGCAAATCAAAAGGTAGGTCAGGGGGCAGTAGTAGGGGGAAGCTAAGAAGATTGAATCAATGAGAAATTTTTTTTTAAATTTTATTTATAATAGCTAAGGATTGAAACTGATTAGGAAAGTTGTATAATCTCTGTCATTGGAGGCTCTTAGGCAGTGGTTAAAGAAGTAAACAACTGTCAGAGATTAGGGAGATACTGGTGATACTTCCTGGGGACAGGCAGAGAGTGGATGCCCTCAAGGGCTCATATTTCAGTACATTATAGAGTTTATATTTGTTTTATCAGAATGGGAAGAACTACAGATATTATTCCCAAATTTGCTGTAAGTAGATAATATTGATTGCTCATTCCAGCCAGTCGTCAGTTTGTAGAGATCACTACTAGAAGTAGCAAGGTGAGGAGAATATCAGTTTGGAAAAAGGACAACTTTGCAAATCAAGAATATTCCACAAATCTTTCTATTATCGTGGATATACACACTACCTTCAGAACATAAACCAGCTAACACCAGAGAGGCTAGAAAGAGCCTCGTGAGCTGTCTTGTTGGGGTAGTTTATTGCACTGCCCTGAGGTGGGTGTCTGCAGGGTTCTCCTTGCTAGGGCATTGTCGGGGAGCAGGGTTTGGGGTGGCGTCACTGCTTTGCTGCACACACATTCCCTGTTCCGTTAAACAGGAGCTGCCTGAGGTGGAGAGAACAAAATCCACAACATATTAGTTCTAGAGGCTTTAACAGAGATCAGTGTGATTTTATGCAGTACAGGCCTGTTAAACCAATATGAGCTGCTCATTGAGGAAACTTGGGTTTGCTGGTTTATTTCGGTGCACAGATGTAACTGATGTGTGAGATGTTTGAATTGCTTTTCTGGTTTTTGAAAAATAAATTCTTTGGGAATACGAAAATAGTCACACTGGTCCATTTAGCCCAGTGTCCCCAGTGTCAGGGAGCAGCAGAAGACTACATGGTAGTGTAAGAAGGCAGAAAAAGCCTAGTGATGCTTCATCTAAATATTCTGCACTTAGTATCACAGAATCACAAAATGTCAGCAGTTGGAAGGGACCTTGAAAGATCATCTAGTCCAAGCCCCTGCCCGAGCAGGGTCACCTAGATTAGATCACACAGGAATGTGTCCAGATGGGTCTTGAATGNGTCTCCTCTTCTCCAAGCTCCAGAGCCCCAGCTCCCTCAGCCTGTCCTCAGCAGGAAGGTGTCCCACTCCATCATCCTGGTGGCCCTGCACTGGGCTCTTCCAAGGAGTTCTGTGTCCTTGTGGAACTGAAGGGCCCAGACCTGGACACAATATTCCAGGTGTGGTAGTCCTGGACCTTTCACACTGAAAGCTGTCTTCTCTGCGCAGCACCTCTGTATGGATATTTTAATGTAGGTTAGTCTGATGATCTCTTCCTGAACCCATATGAACTTTTAGCATTAATTCACAGTGTTTAGGTCAGGAAATTTTGTAGCTTATCTTACATACATAGGTACCCAATCCCTCAAACTGCTAGCTGATGTCTGGTTCTTGGAAGGTAAGAGACCTTGAACTCTTATCAGTCTGTTTTCTCCACACCAGTCACCATGTTACAGAGGTCCATTGTCACCTCTCCCCTCCCAAAGCCATTCTTTTTACAGAGACAGGAGGCCCATCTGTTACTTCTTCAGAGAAGATCCATCCCATACGTTGGATCACAGTGGTGGATGTTTCCAGATCTATTGAACAAGCAGGTGGATGGAAATCACAGGTTCTGTATATTAGTTTTGATTCCAGAGACTTCTATTTTTTTTTTTCTTGGTTCGCATCCAGGTGCTTTGTTTGAGGTTTGGTGTCTGATTATTCTGAGCTGTGAGTGGACTTGCACAGCATAGACACGTGGTCACTGAACTTTGTCTCAAGTTATAATTAATTATTCTATAAATGTGACATTTTCTAAGTTAAAGATTGGATGGTCAGTCATGAACATTATTTAAAAGTGGGTGGATCCTGAAGCACTTCAAACTTGATTATAGGATGTGAGAGCTGCTGGGAAATGGAAGGAAGTCAGTGTAGAACTCAAGAATAATGGCAATCAATGCTTCTGCTTACTAAATCTCTGAAAGATTGACAGATGTGGAAAAGGAGCTCGTACGAGGTAACACCTGCAGGTATAGGAGAGGAGGAGGCCATCTACAACTTTTCTTGTACTTCTAAAAGTCCATTTTGAAACAGCACATTCAGTTGCAAACCATCTGTGCAGAAACCTGTTGCCATCAGACAGTATCAATCTAGTCTAAATTTCTTAGCTGTTTGAGATACTTCTGGTGACCCATTCTTACCTCCAGACAGCAGCTGGCGTCTCCTCTTGCTTATGATTATTATGCCTTTTAGAAATACAGAACCATTTGGGTTAGAAGGGACCTGAAAGATTATCTAGTTCCACTGACATTGCCATGGGCAGGGATACCCTCCGCTAGTCCAGGGTGCCCAAAGCCCTGTCCAGCCTGGCCTTGAGCCGTGACAGGGATCCAGGGGCAGCCACAGCTTCTCTGGGCACCCTGTGCCAGGGCCTCCACACCCTCCCAGGAAATAATTTTGTCCTTATATTTAATCTTGATCTACTCTCTTTTGGTTCAAAGCCAGTGCATCCTGTCACCCCCTGCCCTTGTAAGCAGACCCTCCTTGTAGGCCCCTTTGGACACTGGAAGGTTGCAGTAGGGTGTCCCCAGGGTCTTCTCTTCAGGCTGAGTCACCCCGACTCTCATCCTGTCTCCAAGGAGAGGTGCTTCAGCTCACAGATCATTTTTGTGGGCTTCTCTGGACCTGTTCCGATAGTTCCATATACTGGCTACCCAGCGAGGTTGTGGAGTCGTCTCCTCTGGAGATAATTAAAATTCCACCAGGATCCTTTGCAACCTGCTCTCAGTGAACCTGCTTTATCAGGGGGTTGGACTGGATGATCTCCAGAGGTTTCTGCCAACTCCTAATGGTCTCTGATTCTGCGGGGACCCCTGAGCTGGATGGAGTACTCCACAGTGTAGAGTCTTCACAGGGCAGAGGAGAGGAGAGCCTCATCCTGCTGGTCATGCTGCTGGGACTGCAGCCCAGGATATGTTTGTCTTTCTGGGCTGTAAGTGCACAGTGCCAGTTCATGTTGAGCTTTTCACCCACCGACACCCCGAAGTCATCCTCCTCAGGGCTGCTCTCAGTCTGTTCCCTGCCCAGCCTGTGCCGTGAGTGTGACTGTGCTGATCCATGTGCAGTACCTTGCACTTGGCTGTGTTGAATTTCATACAGTTTGCACGTGCCCATCTCTCAAGCATGTCATGGTCCCTCTGGATGATGTCAACTCCAGCATATCAGCTGCAGCACACAGCTTACTGTCATCAGAAAACTTGCACTCGATCCTACTGTCCGTGTTGCCAGCAGAGATGTCAAACAGTGCCAGTGTCCATACCAGTCTCTGCAGAACGCCACTTGTCACTGATCTCCACGTGGACGTTGAGATGTCGACTGCAACTCTTTGAGTGGGACCATCCAGCCAATTCCTTGACATCAGTAGCTGCTGTACTGCCTTGACGTGGTATTTTGTCTAGCCAAGGTTCTTCTATTTTTAGTTAAAAAGAAATGTTCTTTGTCTGCCTCTCAGAATCCATCCGCTTCAGAGGTAACAGGCGGCCTGTGGCTGTGCACTGCATGTGAGTCCTGAGTGGTGCAAGATGGACAGTTTGTGACTCAGAGCAGGTGCCACTCTGTGCTATATTGGATTGCAGTTGACACCCTGCTCTCCATTCAGTTCCTTTCCAAGGTTCCTGTAGGTGGTTTTTCTTTCCTTTACTGACACTTTCTTTTCGTTTCACCTATCAGTGCTCTGGGTAATTTTTCTTTATCTGGTATGTCCAGACAGGAACCCCATCCTTTTACCTGTCCTTTTATCATTTTGGCTGCTGTGTTGTTGATGTCCCTTGAGAAGAAAATCTGCAGTAGAAATAGAAAAGCACCGTTCCAATGTTGTTTCATTCCTGCCCTCAGACAGGAGCTCACATGCAGAATGACAAAGAGGAAAGAGGCAGCAGTCCTCTGATGTAACAGGAGGTTCAACCAGGGAAGAAAGCAGAAATGCCAGATGTGAGGCTTGGGAAACTGGGCAGTGGAAGGTAGCCATAGCAGCTTGGCAGGAGCTGTTGGGCAGGTGGCATTTACAGCTTTGGAAGGGTGTAGCCAGGGCAGTGGTGGGCTGGGTGCAGGAACACAGGCGGTTGGCAGCATTCTTGGGGACGAGTTTGCAAGCATGCTATGCTGGTTGTGTATCTGTGTGTGCTGTACTGATGGCCTTGCACAGCTGCTCTGCAGGCAGCTCTGTTCTACTCTGCTTCATCTTCTCAGAGCTGCAGGAGTGGTCCCTTCAGCGGGGGGCAGCCTGTGGTATTTGAAATTCCTTATTGCCCACAGTGGGTCCAGTAGTGTTCGAAGCTGTGCAGCGTAGTGGTACGTGTGTATGGAGCCAGTGGAGTGAAAAAGGGGACAGGTCTGTGGGTCACAGCAGAGTTGAATCAGGTGAAAGGGTCTAGAATAGATTTCCCGGGAAGGAGGATGTGTCAGTGCTGTTTTGCACTGCAGCCTTCACTATGGATGGTTGGTACTTGTTCAGGACAGATCCCGTCCCTCTGAGGAAGAGGGGAAAGACTGATCCCGTCCCGTAGACGGGTGCACCTCCAAGATCTTTTTCAGAAGATCTAGTGATACTGTAATACTCTTTGGTATCAGTAGGATACCAAAGAGTATTACAGTATATTTTTCTTATGTTAGTATTGGGAAAATTCAATGTATTGGCTGTCATTGGCTTGTCTTGCACATGTGTTTGAGAGCAAAATAAACTTTCAGATAGGTAAGGATGTGCTTGTATGTTCTTTTAGAAGAGTTTAGAGGAAGCACTTCTGTATCTTGGGAGTCTGGTGGGCTTGGAGCAGGGAGATTGCAGTTGGTAGTGAGAAATATTTTATCTACAGATGATACAAGAGATAGGAACGTGAGAAGGGAGGGGAAGCAGCGAGGTGGAATAAGGGGTGAGATTGAATATGCTTTTGCTAAAGCTGTCTCCTTTTTCTCAGTTCCTCCTTCTTTTTCTGTTTTATCATTTCTCTGTGTTTTTCTGTTTCGATGCTTCACAAAGGAAGCTGAAGGAAATTCAGAGATGCCAGGCTTGGATCAGGAGTAGATCTGACTTGCTGACCTTGTTCTCTAGACCTTAAGGTGCCCTTTACAGAACCAGAGAAGCCTGCAGTCTGATCCTTGTGGCCAGCCTCCAGAAGGGCTGAACATGAGATGGCTGGCTGTTCTGAATGACTGTCAAATGACTGGATGATTGGCAGGCAACAGCAGGCCCAGCAGTCTGCTCTTTGCTGGAAGGTCACAGTGTGTTATGTAGATTGACAGACAACACATACATCTTAAACACAAGCATTTTCTGGGCCGTTTGTTTCTGCTGACCCTCCCTGGGTCAGAGGGTGGGGGTGAGTACGTGGGAATGGAGAGAGCTCCTCAGTTCCAGCAGCTCTCATAGCTCTGTGTTTGTGGGAGATGATCTTTCCAGCTCTGCACAAAGCCTCAGTTTTGCCTGTTTGCTGCCTCCTGCTGCTTGCCTGCTCAGCCTCCATACCCATGAGTGGCTTTCTACATGAGGACTTGCTGGATTTGCCTCCTTGGCTTCCTGTGCTGCTCTCTGTCCTACCTCAGCCTTCCTCCTCTGTCCATACCAATCATAGTTCTTTGCTGACCATTCATTCCCCTTCTTTCTCTGGTTTCCTTCTTGCACACAAGTGCAAGGGGTTTCATAGATTTGTGATGGTCAGGGAGGGCACTGAGCTGTGGCTTTGGGACTACAGTGGGTTTGGGTGGTTAACTTGGGGATGCAGGTACAAATTATATTTGGGATTAAATATTTAGAAATTGTAAAAGGATGAGATAAAGACATAACAAACTACTTTTAAAATCTGTATTTATTAAAGAGTCGCAGCCTGATTTGGGTTGGCAGGAACATCTGTAGATCATCTAGTCCCATCCCTGCCAGAGCAGGGTCACCTCGAGCAGGCCACACAGGACAGCATCCAGGCAGATTTTGAATGACTCCAGAGATGGAGACTCCACAACCTCTAAGCAGCCTGTCCCAGGGCTCTAGCACCCTGCCAGGAAAGAAGTTCCTCCTGATGGTTAGGTGGAACTTCCTCTAGTTTAGTTTGTGCCCATCACCTCTTGTCCTGCCCTGACCATACTCCTCAAGGATTTATCAGCATTGAGAAGATCCCCCTCAGTCTTCTCTTTTTTAGGCTAAAAGGTCCCAGGTCTCTGAGCCTCTGTTCTTCAGAGAGATGTTCTAGTCCCCTCATCACCTTTGTAGCCTTTTTTGTGTCCTCTCCAGTAGCTCCCCTCCTTTCTTGAACCAGGGAGACCAGAATTTATTACTGATGCAAGAACCACTTTGTTCTCCCCAGCGGACTGTCCTGCGTACGCTCCGGGGTGCAGGCACCTCACTGTGGAGACAAGCGCGCTTCTCCCGAGTACCTTCCCAGGCCTCGGCTGTTGATAACTCGGAGACGTTTCCGAGGCATGTGTGCCCCATGTCGTCGGCATCCCTCTGGAAAGGGGCTCCATCGGCTGAGTACCGGCCGTGTGGAGACCACCCTCAGCCGAGCGCCGCCTCTGCCGGCCGCGGCTGGTGGTTGTGTCAGGGGCAGCGAGCAGGCAGTGCCAGCTGCCTCTGCAGGGCGCTCTCGCAGGGGCCCTCTCGGGTCCTTGGAGCACCTCTCCGGGTGGAAAAGCCGGAGTGTTTTTACTTGTGTGGCTGCAGGTCCTTATCGTAATCATTTCGAGGTCCCTTCCAACTCGTAGCGTTCGGTGGTTGATTTCTGTGCCGTCCTTTGTACCTTTTGGGATGTGCTGTGGCACCGGTGAGCTGCGGGGTGCAGGCCGGCCGCGGGGAGAGGTGCTGGGTGTTCTGCTACCTCCTGTGCCCTTGCTTTGGGCAGCGCCAGTCTGACCTCCAGTAAGCACTGAAATGGTCGGGTTTTGGGTTTGTTTTTTTTTTTTCCTGGAAGTGTCTGTTTAAACTCCCAAGATCTTGCTTCTGTTGGACAACAGTTGGCTCAGAGACCATTGTTTTGTATGTGATGATTGGATCACTTTTCCCCATATAATTCACCTTAATATCTATTGAAATCCATCTCCATCTTCTCTTTAAGTGTTCCTCCAGTCTCACAGAGTCTTCCTGCAGTTCTTTGAGGCTGCCCTTTATCTTTGCCAGCTCGAATAACTTAGTGTTACCAACATACCTTTTCCACTTTCTTGCTTGCTTTTTTTTTTTCCTCCCCCATGTTGCTCACGAATGTGTTGAAAAACAAGAGTCAGAACTCTACATGGGCCTTCCTTTAATTTTCAGGGCTGATTATTTTTACTTCATTTCTACCTATTAACCAATTATCCATAACAGATGCCGGTGTGTCTTGGTTGCTTTAAAAGGCTTTGGAGGGAATTAACTTTCAAAGGACTTCAGTGTGTGATTCTACTTATTCACACACTGGTTCAAATGCCTATAGAGTGTGTATTTGTCTGTACTTTCACATATATGTAGACATATAATAAACATCTTGATAACTCTTGGAATGAAAGTAAGCTCTTCCCTCTGTTTTAATTTGCATTGCTATATAAAGTTTTTAAATTCTAAATTTTTACATAAACTTTTAAGATTTAGGATTGAGTTTACTGTGTGTCTTGTACAGGATTAAGTTTGACATTTGACCCCAAGCATATCTTCAGAGCACAGCAAAGTGAATATAAATGTCAGGGCTTTTGAATGCCTACAGGGGCTGCTGACAAATTTCCACATTCCTTTTTTTTCTTTTTTTTTTTCTTTTTCTAAAACTTATTTTAGACTTGAACAGAAACATGACCTTTTCGTAAAGGATTCTTGTCATTTTGTGAACTTGTACTGCTCTACGGTGTGGGTGAACGGGAGGGCTCAGTGGAAAGTGTTTTACGCCAGGGTTTTCTTGGTTCACCTCTGCTTATTGCAGTCTCCCTACTGATCAAATCAGCCAGCTAGTCAGTGCAAAATCTGAAGCACTGCAGATGTCATCTTGCTCATAGCTTTGATTACCATGTGAACTGCACCAGTTTGGACTGTGTGTAGCTGCTGCCGTGGAGCTTTTTCTTTGGTAGAGCTTTCTGCCATGAGCCGTCTCAGACATGGTACTGACCACTGAATGTTCTCCCAAGCCAAGTGTTTTTCATCCCTGTTTCCTCTCTGCTGAATGCTTCCTTATGATGTCCAGGCGATACTAGTCCAGAGCTCGCGTACTCTGTGGTGCTGCTTAGTGCTTATCAGCATGGTCAGAATGGGGAACTTGCTGGAGCTGGTGTCTGATTATGTACAAATGTCTTTGCAGCTAAGAAACAGGGACCAAACAGTGTTTCTGTTTTGTTTTTTCTCTAGCGACCTGGCATGCCCTCAGGAGCTCGTATGCCCCATCAGGGGGCTCCCATGGGTCCCCCAGGCCCCCCGTATGTTGGAAGCCCCTCCGTGCGACCTGGGATGCCCCAGACCGTGATGGAAACCACCAGAAAACGCACTGCACCACAGCAGGTCCAACAACAGCAGGTGCAGCAGCAAGTGCAGCAGCAGCAGCAAGCCAATCAGAGCCGAACTAGGAGGTGAGTGTTCCAGAAAGAAAGTGAGGGAGGACAGTTTGAGGAAGAAAAACCAGTATCTTTACTTTCTTTGTGATTGGTCTTGAACAAAACTGACTCTTACTAATGTTTGGCTTTGCAATTAATACTTTTACCTTGCGGGTGTATCAGGCTTTAAATATTACATTTAGCCTTTAAAGTTAATGAACTTTTCAAATATAGTACAATTACTGTATTTTTGTTATGCATTCTGAAGAGTTTCTCTGATTCTCGACTGGCTAACAAAACAGTTTGTAAAGGAGACAAGTGGAAAAAGAATTGGGGTTGATCATGTGAATAGTTGTACTATAGTCATTCAGGTGAGTGGTCATAAAACCTACAATTTTCACAGGCATTCCTACATATAAAGTAAAAAAATAAGCATAGAAAATGCTTGCACAGAATTGGAGGTATTTTTTAAAGGAACTTTTTTTTTAAAAAAATGTCCACTTTGTGCAATGCTGAATGCAAGTATCAGACAGTTCTCCATAAATATCTAGGGTGCAGTCACCCTAGAGGTGACTAGACCACCTAGGGGTGGTCTGCCTTTTGCAAAATTATTATAGGTGTATGTATAGACTCAGACAAGATTCTGGTGGTTTCATCATACCTAGCTGTAGGTAAAACATGACTCTCTTAGCTTAGTGCTTCAGGAGCCCTGCTCTGTCCAGGTCATATGCCTTGGATCAGCAAGCCGGACTTGGGAATGATTACATCTGGGATGCATCTGGAAAGGACACCAATCCTGAGAGTGTCAATAAATTGTGGTTGAATAAGATTGAATACAGGAGGAATGTGTGTGAGTGCAGCACCTGAGCACAAGAGATACATATGTGTTATGGAGGCCTTGCCCAGCACTAGCCAAAATGCACATGCCACAGCTCCTGCCAGGAGGTACCCCAGGAAACCGCACAAGTAATGCCTACAATACCTTCAAAGCTACAAGGTAGATGCAACCTGAAAAATTGCCACTGCTGGATAACTAAGGCAAACTTTAGTCACTAACCAGTTTCCAGGGATCATTAAAGAACAATATTTTCTAAAATATGGCCTAACTCACAGAAGGAAGAAGTTTCCCCTCTCCACTTCTTAACTTCTAGTGCTTCTAGTTCAGAATGCAGCAGTAATGTAATCACTGCTGTCGTGAGTCCAGCCCACACCAGTGTGTCTGATATGCTCAGGAAAGTTTCTCTGTGCCTTTTACCATTCCTTCCCTCTGGATAACGTGTTAAATGGTTTCCCCTCATTCATTTCCACCTCCCTGTCATTTCCAGCTGAATTTTTTCTGTTTTTTCAGGCAAACTTTTCTGGCATGTTGGGCCCAAGTCTGGGAGTAACCGAGTCCTGTGTTTTATGGCACAAACAGGCTTAGAAGGTGTAGTTTTCCTTTCTTGGCAGGCTTGGTGGATACAGAAATCTCATTTCTGCAATAGACTCTTGGAAAACTGGTCGAGACCCAAGATGTTGGGGGTTTTGGTTTGTCTGTTACTGCTTTTCATCTGCCAGCCTTTGAGGTTGCTGCAGGTGGGAGGGTAGAGACTGCTCAGGCATTACTTCCAGAGTCTTTGAAGCATTTCAGTGAAGTTTGGTTTTGTGAGCTGTGGAAGGTGTTGCAGGTTCATACTACGCAACATCCCAGTCCCATTACTCCTATGCTTTTAAAAAGGGACATTGTTCACCTGTGAAGTTGGGTGTGACATTCTGCATGAATTTTCTGCCCTCAAGGAAGATGTAGTTTGCACCTCCAGGCACAAAGTGTTTCTCAGGTTTGGCTTATTTGGGAATCAGAAGAAGGTAAGAATCGGGTATTTCAGGTCAGGTTTATTATTAGCAAATGTAGAAAGTGAGTAGGCCACATCGATGCATGTGGAAACAGCTTTTATGTGGCCATGGCTGATGGAAGACTTCCTGCAAGAAAACAGGGAGGAGGGGCATCCTTCTGACATGGCAGAGCGGCAGCAAGCAGTTCACTTCCTCCCATTTGTCTGTCACAGATGGAGTGATTAATCTCCTGCTTCAGATAAGGGCCTGACAAATTACAGAGGTGAAGAACAAGGCCTGAGTTCTCTCTTGTCCCTGTAAGAGAAAGCTATCTGACAGATTTGGTAGGCACAGACAGTTCCTAGAAGCTGAAGAATTCAAAAGACAGTGTATTTGGCAATATTCCTGACAGTACCATTTCTTAGGCACATAAATAATTATGTTTATGTGCACAAGTACGTTTTTAAGAGCGCAGATGCATAAATGTGCTTATATATGCGCTGTGCGTATATATACGTTATATACATGTATATTATATACATATATATGCACTGAAGGCACACACATATCTTCCCACGTGAGCATTCACGAAGATGAACAAATATGGAGATGTAAGCCCGCTTACCTTTGTATATCGCTCATGCAAAAAGCCAGTGCATATACATAGGGAAGGGTGTGTGTGTATGTGTGTTTTCATACATGGTATGAAACATACACATATATGTATATTTTGATCAGCACTTAATTTTAGGCATGAATGAACACGTCATCTGTTTGAACAAGTTCACGTTCTGTTTACAGGCACCCTACCACTTCCACGTGCATACGCATAGGTATATCCATGCGCAGTTCCACACGTGCGAACTGTTGTCCTGCATGCTTCTGTATCTATAGACAGAACGTGTGCATGCACTTGCATACATTGCTGCCCTGCACCGTAGAAGATGCTGCGATCAAAGAACTTGCACACTTCTTTCCAAGATGCATAACAGACAGCCCTGATTTGTCTTAGCTAACTACCTCCCCAGGCTGCTGAGAGAAGGGGTCCTGGGTCCTGGGCACGGGTGAGACCCTTTTGCTGATGCATGCACAGCTGTGCACCAGCATGTGGAGATGTCAGGATAATTTAGCAGGTGGCCTCGTTACTCCTAGATCTGTCACCATGGTAACGTGTTTTTTTCTTTAAAAAATGTACAGTGCCAAGAGGAGGAAGATGGCTGACAAAATTCTCCCTCAGAGGGTGAGTCGCTTTCATTTCCTATTCCCTTCACAATCAGTTCAGCATCTTAGTGTAATTAGAGGGATTTTAGAAAATACTTTCACTTTTTGTTTAAAAATCTAATTAAAAAGTAAGTAGGCAGTGGGCGAAAGTCAGTGGAGCCAGGCTGGGGTGGGGTGGGTGGGAGCGTGGGGCCCAGCCCGGCCCGTGCGGCCCTCGCCCGGCGCGGGGTTAGCCGAGCCAGCACTGCCGCTTGCTGGATGGACGGTGGTGCCGGGCTGCGCGCTGCGCGCCTTGGCGCTGGGGCCCGCTGGGTCTCAGGGATCTGTCTGATCGGGCTTTGAGGCTGGCCACAAGCTGGTTCAGAGCGCAGCTGTGCCTGGAGGAGACGGGCTGGTCCTCCAGTGTCTCTGGCCCAGTACAGCTGCCAGGTTCTGATTTTCGAGGCTCTGTCCTCGTAGGACCAGAGTGACCCCACGTAAACAACAGCGTTCGAGGGGCCTTCGTTGTCCAGAGAGTTATTAGTTCTCTCCTCCCTGGGGATACGTCTAGCTTTTAGTGCCTGCCTATGCTTGATCCTCAGTGCTTAAATCTTCTACTTCCTTTTTAAACATTGGAATTGACCTCTGCTCCTCCCTCTTCCATTATTCCCACACTTTTTGTTTCATGTGCACTCTTCACTACAGTCCCCCCCAAACCTACTTGGTCCCAAAAGAGAGGCTTCCTAAGTCTTCAAAACACACACCTTTATCACATCCTGGTCCCATTTTCCTTGGCTTGTTGTGCTTTTCCAGGGCTCAGAGCCCTCTGGCAGGTGTGTAAATCTCCATGTCCTTTCCAAGTTTACCTCTTCGCTGCTAGTGTAAATCCGTACGTACTGGCAGCCTTCAGGTTACCTTCTGTGACATTCCATGGGTACCTGGTGCCAGCCACCTGAGGAGCTGAGCCCACTTTGGTACTCCTGATGTCATCACTTCTTTCGATGTAATTCCTGCCACCTACATAACTGCTCACAGGTCAGCCACTGGCTCTCTCTTGCTGCTGTCTTGAAAGTACTGAGCTACCATTAAATTCATACCTTTGAACTACTGGTAGCCTCCATGGTGTTAAAGTCTCATTTCTGCTCTGCTTGGAGTGTGCACTTTCTTAAAATGAAAGCTGCGTTTCTTCTGCTGTCAGTTCTGTCTGTCCCACACAAATTGTTTTCACAGACAGTTACACATCCTACATCCGTTATGGTGTGGCTATCTCTTTAAATATATATCCATTTTAAGGCACTTCTTTCTTAGTTTTTGTCTGGTGCCTTTATAAGATAAAAAGGTCTCAGAACAGAGGTAAACAGACTTCTTTGGCATCAGAAGACTTGACAGAATTGTAGAACGTTAGGAGTTGGAAGGGACCTCAAAAGATCATCCAGTCCAAGCCCCTGCCCGAGCAGGGTCACCTAGATTAAATCACACAGGAACTCGTCCAAATTGGTCTTGAATGTCCCCAGGGAAGGAGACTCCTCAGTCTCTCTGGGCAGCCTGTCCCAGTGTTCTGTCACCGTCACAGTGAAAGTTTTTCCTTACATTCAAATGGAACTTACTAGACTCCAGCTTGGACCCGTTGATCCTTGTCCTGTTATTGGCCATCCCTGTTAGAAGAGCCTGGTCCATTCTCCTGACACTCACCCTTAACATAGGTCAAAGAGGTGACCCCTCAGTCTCCTCCAAGCTCCAGAGCCCCAGCTCCCTCAGCCTGTCCTCATCNTGGTCATCTTGCTGACCCCCAGGTTCCAGTCACTTTTGCAGCTCTCCAACAAGCCAATCCCCAAACTATCCTGGTCCCTG
>VXBZ01007640.1:0-27306 GCA_013399135.1 Heliornis fulica | reverse complement strand
CGGTTTACCTCGAAACCAGCACACTGCTGCAGGACAATAGAAGCTGAACACTTTCTAATGAACACAGAGGTGAGGCTTGGAGGATAGCAAGTAGCAAGCAGTGGCATTAATTTTGAGAAATGGTTGCTCAAGAGGTTATTACCTAATGTTCATGCATACTCAGGCCAGCAAGGAACACTCTTAACCAAAAGAAAAAGAGTAAAAGTTAATGTCCCGTCTTTTGTAATGTGTAATTAAGTTGTAAAACTCATTTTTACAAAATATTGAGGTCAAGAGTTTAGTAGCATTTAAAGAAAGATTATATATTATAGGGATAATACTAAATCAAATGGGGTGAACAAAATTACAGGTAATACACAACCTCCTTGCTGCAGGCATAGACAATTCCTAATTAATAATAAGATGGATTTTCCCCTTGCTAGTTTATGCTGTAAGTGCTAACCACTGGGTTTCCTGACACTCCCTCTCTCTGCCAGGAACAAACTCCCCGAGACCATGACCATGCCAGCAATCCACCAGTTTGCTCAGTTCCCAGCATACTTCTGGAAAGGATAGCACCCAAAGAAAGGCCCATCAAAATTGCAGTGACTTTAAGAGAAAGAAGCCATCTCAAGCATGACTGGGAAATTACAGCCCATTCTTGTAATGCTTGTTTTGTCTGAAAGATTGTAAATTTTTTTTCTGAAAAGGGGTAAACTTGTGGGAAAACATAGAAAAATTGTTCTTTAGCTTCTTCTACTGGCATCCATAAGAAATTTGATGACATCAGAAAAGGCAGTGTTACACTTCCACATGGTCATGTTTTTTTTTACTATGTGAATAAAAATTTAAGAAATTATCTGTGGGGTTTTACATACAGAAGGAACTGTGGAGCAGTGGACTCCAACAAAGAGTGTCTCAGGAGCAAACAGTCTAAATAAATAACATCACATTTTTGTTAGAAGCTTGTTTTGTGAAAAACCAAAACAAATGACGTAAACATGGTATGCTGAGGCATAAAAAATGAAACCAATTTTAAAATGGAAAATTCCAGTCAAGTATTTCCATTAGCTCCATGTACAGTTATGCTCCCAGGTGGAGGAGCTAGTGATAAAGACTACCAACAGAAGAATGTGCTGAATGGGAGCTGGTGTGTCAGTCTGGGAGACCTGGTCTCATTTGCAACTGTTGATCCATTGACTTCATACGTGGTTACAACTCCTTGCCAAGTCTCGGGATCCTATCCTGTTTCTAATTAACTTGGACTCCAGTTTCATATTTCCCCTATGATAACAGCATTATAATAAATCCCAGGGATTACGTTTTTAGCACAAAGCTCACTGTGGAGCTGCCTGGAAGATGTAATTGCGACAAGTAGTGCAGGAAGCTTCAGTGAAAGATGAGACACTCTACCTAGGAATAAAAGCAAGGCCAGCAGTTATGGCTCCAAGGAGGAAATTCAATGGGCCACAAAACATTATATTTGAGGGTGCTAAATTGATTGCTAAGTGGGTTAAGAGAGAAATTCCTCTCTCTCCCATTCAGCACAGCAGAGTGGAAGATTGAAGCAGCTGCCTAACAAAGACTGTGCTTTTTTCTCTGAAACCTCTGGCACTGCCTACAAGAAAGGCAGAGAAAGGCTCACTGCAGTGTCCAGTGCCATTTCTGAAGTGCATAAAAACTCCTCAGAATGTGCAGGTTTTAGATCACATCTACCAGCCCCATGCAGATGCCTCAGATGATCCATCAAACACCCCAGACGCTGATGTTCAGGCACCCAGATTGAGACCCACAGCTTCACTCACCAAAATAGGAGCTGAGACACCTAAATTTAGATGTAGATGTCATTGTCTAGACCTGAACCTGGACCCTGCAATGTGTTATCAAGTAGCTGAGTGATAACTGTTCTGTAATTAAAGGACATATGCTGTGACAGAAGAAGTACTTGCAAACCAGAGTGCAGAATCTCAAATGCCCTCAAATTTTTATGAAGAGGAACAGTAAATATTTGGTCTGTAAATGAGATTCTGGAAAAAGAAATGACAGTGAGGCTAAATATATCCTTTGAATCTTATTCTGTGAATCTCAGAAGACCTGACTCGGCAGTATTTTCTCAGTCAAAATTCCCACTGCTGCACATGAGATAGAGGGTGGCTGTAAGTACCGTTGTGGGCAGAGTGGGAAGGAGAAGAGGTGAGCTCTCCCCATGGGCCTGGAGAAAACCCAGTGAACTCTGTGCTCGCTCTACACAATAATTTGGGCCTCCACACTCCCTTCGGTCAAGGGGAATCTGATCTTGCCTGCCCATGCTGCAGAGCTGTCTCTTTTCTGCCTCCTCTTCACCATTTACTGGAGCACAAGGAATTGGATTACGTTAACCTCTGTGCTCATGGCAGGGAGAAGGAAACACTCTCATTTCTCTTCTTCCCCACTGCACAGGTCCCATGACATCCTGGCCCTGGGGGGCTGGGCTGGCTTCATTAAACCCCAAATAAGCACATTCAGATTTGACTCAAGGCTTTTACTACTTAAACAATTTTCTGGAAAGGGTTAATAAGCAGTTTGAAAATCCTGTATCAAAGACGTATGACTGTATACTGGGGATAATGCAAACCATTTTATTTTCAGATGGGGTTGCTCCATTGTATTTAAATTCTGTGACCTTCAGGGAATCAGGTTAGTTCTAGCTTTTAGTTTATAGATTTTGTGTTTGGTATTCAGAGTTGACTTCTTGCTTGATTAGACACAGGCAAATGCTAGCAGCTGCACTACCACTGTGGAAATTAAATCCTGTGCTGTATTTGGTCAAAAATGTCAAGAGCCCTGGTAGTTAACAACAAAGAGCCCTTTTTATCTTCCATTAGCATTAAGGTAAGTTAGATGCTATTTTATTTTCATGTAGCAAAACATAAAAATGTCATAATGTGGGACATATGTAATGATTTGAAGATGACTGTCCTTATTTACACTGGGTGTGCTACTCTGTTGTTAATTCATTATCACTATCATCACAGAAACAGCAGACAAATGTTCAAACAATTTGGAAAAATATTTGCCTGCTAAAGGAGCCATGCACATTGTCCTGGTAACACTGCAAATACTCACTAAAAATTCAACCGGGTCAAACAAAGTAAAATTCATATAATGTGTCGCACAAGGACAAAAGGAGGTAAAGCAAATGTGCAGGACCAAGACAAGCTCAGAAAATGCAGTGGTAGTGTGTTTGCTCCGATGAGGAGAACAGCCTGCACTGCTGCTGGCAGGAGCTGCCCAGCCAGCTGTAGGGGCATGAAGCATATCCTGAGACCACCCAATAGCCACCATGGATTGCTCATGGTGAGTCAGAAGCACAAAACAAGTGTGCACCACCTGAGAAACAGAGATGTTCCAGCTAGACCTGGTGGACCTGAAGCTGTCTGCTCTCAGGGGTTGCCAATGCTGAGGGCACTCTCCGAACTGGCTTAAGAAAGATAATGTTTAAGGCTGATTTCAGACTGCTTTTGATCTCATTTGCTTCCTCTTCTAGGAAGGGGCCATTGATGGGTCTGCTCATGGGCAGGGAGATGATGCCAAGCCAGAAGCGATAGGTGAAGATGTCAGGCCAGGCACTGAGTGCCACCCATGGACAGGTAGGGCAGTCATTGAAGGGGCTCTAGTCTTGCCCTGGGAGATATCACTAACTTGCCCCAAAGACATTTATCAAGGTCTCCTCTCTGTAGTTGAGCCTCATCTTATAGTCATGGTCAGAATCTCAGGGAAATAGCACTGCTATGCAGCTGTTTCATGCTCCCAGCTCCAACATGAGCATCAGCTTCAAGTCAGACCTTTGCCTTACAGTGTTTGGTTTACAAATATTACCGACTTTATCTCTGAGTGAAGAGCGATGAATGTAGTTTGCAGTCAAAGTAAACACCTTTGAAAAGACCTTGGCTAGTGCATGGCTGTTATGCATCAGTTTGGAATGAGCTTGACAAGAGAATACACATTGGCTTCTTCTCTTGATGCACAGTTCAAGTGTAGACTTGAGAGCTTGTTGACTGGGAACATTCAGATATGGATCAGAGAAAGAATGTTTTCACATAGAGCTTCCTCCTCCACCTTTTATATTCTTCCTCTAGTATGATTTCCAGATATTTCCACAAGTCATCAGCAAAAGTAGTTGCTATGTGGTGAAGAATCTCTGTTTAGAGTCTTTAAGAGTCATTCTAGACACATATTCAAAAGATTTTTTTGATGCTAGAGGAACATGATCTTTTTTTTTTTTCATTTATCAAGTTGGGATTCAATCAGTTCAATCAGCATTTCTTTTTAGGAGTTGCCAGTACAAACAGAAGTGAAGAAAGATGAACCAATGCCCTAAACATATGCCTCTGTATTTGAAGAGACCTGATCTTTCAGCAGTGCTACCAAGGTACCCAGTGCACTGAACTTTCAGCAAGATGAATAGAATAAGGAGTGCTCTTTGTAGAGAAAGGTCATAAAAGGCTGTTTTCATAATTACAGCAGCTCTCAGAGATCTCCTCCATGTGGGAATGCAAGGGATCTTCAGACTCATTTATCTTCTTGAGGAAGATGAGGCAGGAAAGAATTAGCTGGGACTCCACTGAGGCAGGGCTGTTTAGAAAAGAGTTGTCACTCAGAACTGTCTGCATGCATCAGGGAGCCCAAAGGACCAATGTGCTTTTGTTACCAGAGCTATGACTGCTGTGCCAATCAGAGGTGGTCATCAGTGGGATTGTGTGGGCTGTAAGCTCTGAGATGTGAAGCACGTGGCTCTCCTAAGACTTGTTCTACTATCGTCTGTAGACATGGCCTGGTGTAAAAAAATGCTCTTTTTATTACTTTTTCCACCATGTCCTTCCCATCTCTAAACATAGGAACATCTCTCTGCTGTGATGAGTGAGGGGTTTCTCCCCATTCTGGGGGCTGAAGGTCTGCCAGCTCAGACACACCTTTGCAGGACTACATCAGGAGTTACTTATCTAGAGCACTATGAAGAGGCAGAGAAGGAAATCCACCAAAAGACCATGTGGTCTGGAGGCTTCTCCCACTGGACCATATTTGTAATTCCTTGTAGAGGTACCATCTCCCCATCATGGTGGGTTGGCTTTACCTCTGAGCAGCTTTCAGGCACAAGGAAGCACCACCTACTTCCTGCATGCCCATGATTCCCTTCTTAAATGTAAGGGATCATACATGGTAGTTTTCCAACTAACCATGTCACTCTGATTTGTAGCAACTGTGGTGAATGTAGCAGTGCAGCAGGTAGAGCAAAACAGCGGTTTCCTCTCTTAGAGCTGACAGATAGGTTTTTTTGACCTGCATTAGCAGAATCTATACAAGCTCATGCCACCATTCAAAGCCAAGGTCCACTCAAAATATGGACAGTGCATATGTTGGTGGTTTGCAGGAGAATTGTCAGAAGTAAAGTGAGGAGTTAGGAGAAAAAAAAGCACAAAATGACACAGCACGAGTCAGGACTCAATGCTTGTCTTTGTGAAAGGCCTAAAGTGGGAGCAAGATTTGGGGCTAAAAGCTGGTGAAAAGGAGCAGGAGATGAGAAAAAATGCCCCGTCATTTAATCTTTCTCTGAAAATAAGCAGGGATCTAATAGCAAGAGATGAAATTTGCCAATCAAAGTGTTTCATAGGATCTTGTGTTGCCTAACCCATGGACTAAAACATTTTTTGGAGGACTGGCTTGCTGTTGGTGGCCCACTGAGTGTGTTTCCTGGATGGCCCAATCTACTGGATTTGTGCCTGGGAATTCAACCGCACCTTGTTTAAAATGGGCCATGTAGGTCTTCGATCTAAGTGATTGCTGGCTGATTTATATAAATGTTAATATTAATAGAGAGGTGAGGGCTTTCCTTTTCCCCACAGAAGACTGCAAAATAAATAATAGATGCTAATGTTGATGATTTGGAAATGAAAGCTAAAGTAAACTGTCGATGAGAGTTACATAAATGACTCTCATAATTTTGTTTTGAAGAACTCAAACTCTTAGCATCAGCCAGCTGGCATGTTCGAAGTCTGTCAGCAAATATTAAAAGCTTTTCTTTGGCAACAATACCAAAATATTACTGGTATCTCTGGCACGTATTTCAACTGTAAATGTTATCACAAACCTTAAATAGTCCTGAAATCTACTAAATGGAGAGTTTCATTATGACAAGCTGACACAACCTCAGGTAGTGCTTGAGCAATGAGGATTGTATTGGGTGATTTCCTGTCAATCAAATAAGTATTATAATAAGAGGCATGTTTTCCTTATACAACTCGGTACTTTCTCTTTGGTGTTTCTGACCATACAGTGATAACCTCCTCCCCTCTGTCTCCTGCAGCAAGCCCAAGGCTGAACTGCTGCATCACCTAGTCAGGTTTGCCTCAGAATAGTCCCTGAAGTTTGAGACCTCCTGAGCCTTTTCTGTATGAGCAAATAGCACCTATGCCAAATATCATGCCATTTGGGGAAGGTTGTCTGGGCAGCACATGTGCTGAATAGTGATGCTGTGGATGAACTGAGGATTTCTGGATGCATAGTGGCCCTTGATGGACATGCCAGGTCTGTTGTGCCAGCACAGATAGAGGCCCACCCACTCAGGATACGACTGCCACACAGAGATCCTATAGAAATAAAGAATTGTCCAAAGTGTGCTTAAGATTTGAGGAAGATGAACCTGTGAGAGGCTATCCAGTAGCATTAACTGTTCCAAATTCCTGGAAAAGATGTCTCTTGCAGCTAAAGGTAAGAGAAACCTTCTTGTTACCTTTTTCTATGGTTTTGGATGGGATAGGCTTCATTTTTTTCTTAGTAGCTAGTATGGGGCTGTGTTTTGGGTTTGTGCTGGAAACAGAGCTGATAACACAGGGAGGTTTTCGTCCCTGCACAGCAAGGTTTACACAGAGCCAAGGCCTTCTCTGCTCCTCACCCCACCCCACCAGTGAGGAGGCTGGGGGGGCACAAGGAATTGGAGGGGACACAGCTGGGACAACTGACCTCAACTGACCTAAGGGATATTGCATACTGTATGGTGTCATGCTCAGCAGACAACGCTGAGGAAGAAGAAGGAAGGGAGGCACATTTAGAGAGGTGGTGTTTGTCTTCTCAAGTCTCCATTAGACGTGATGGAGCCCTGCTGTCCTGGAGATGACTGAGCACCTGCCTGCCCATGGGAAGTGGGGAATGAATTGTCTTGCATTTCATGCGTGTGCAGCAGTTTTTGATTTACCTGTTGAACTGTTTTTTATCTCAACCCACAAGTTGTTTTTTTTTTCTCTCTTCTGATTTTCTCCCCCATCCTGCTGTGGGGGGAGGTGAGTGAGAAGCTGTGTGGGGCTTAGCTGCTGACAAGGGAACAAACATGATACTGAGTACTGTGTGCAGTTTTGGGCCCCTCACTACAGGAAAGATATTGAGATGCTGGAGTGTGTCCAGAGAAGGAAACAAAGCTGGTGAAGGGTCCAGAGCACAAGTCCTATGAGGGGTGGCTGAGAGAGCTGGGGCTTCTTAGTCTTGAGTGAAGGAGGCTGAGGGGAGACCTTCTCAGTCTCCTTGCCTTAAGCACAAGGATGCTCACATACAAATTCTGTGGTGAGTCTGGGATTGACAACCACTGAATCAATGAAGGCATGGAGATGCCCACTCAGTTAGTCCAGCCCTTGTGGCAATGTAGCTAATTGCACAAGGTCAAACACCAGGAGTCCCACAAGAGCAGCTGCATCTGTACAACAACCTAGCAAACCCTAGCAAAGCTCTGGTGCAACAGCACTTACCCAGGTGTGGCAGTTTGATCCTGTCTGGAGGCCAGACTCACACGGAAGTTGCTCTATAACTCCCCTCTTAGCTGGACAAGGGAGAAAATACATGTTGAGAGGATTTGGAGTAAGGAATAGGACAGGGAGAGATCATTCTGCAATCAGTGTCATTGACGAAATAGACTCAACACTCTCCTTCTCCAGCTAAGAGGGGAGTGATAGAGTGGCTTTGGTGGAAGTCAGGCCTCCAGCCAGGGTCAAACCACCACATTTTCTTACATCTTCTCACTCCCTTCTCCAGTGGCAAAATGTGGCTGTTTGCATTTTTCTCTCTCTAAAATGTGATTCCCAGAGGTGCTGTGACCAGCCAGCACTGGAGTTTGGCCTTGGGAGCACAATGGGGATTTACTTTGTTGGACCTTCAAGAAGCTTCTAGCTGCTTCTTAAAGAAGCCACTTGCAAAACCACCACACCTGGGTGGCGCATGACTTGCAGGATTCATAATGTAATCTTTATAGCTCCATGATACTCAATGGTGAATCTAGTAAAAATTAAAATTTTGTATTATTGCGGTATAAAAAGAAATAGTGTTTGTGATGCACAAGAAATACACTGCCAGGTACAATTATTTTTAGATAAAAAGCAATAGAAGTTGTTGGAAGATGTAGACTTTGTTTTTTCCTGTTTTTTCAAACATCAACCTGGCAAAGGTTTAGGTATATGCAGTTCAATATTCCATGGTTATGCAAAAGGACAACATTATGGCATCATGTTTTTTCAAGGCTATCTAAAGAAAGAGGCCAAAAGTGTGTCTAGTTTTTTTTTTCCTTGCAAATTAGTAATGTGGAAGATAATAAAATATTTATATTACATAATAGGAACCCTCTGGTTATGCTTTATTTTTGGAAATGTTATAAAAAAAGCAAGAGCTTCTCTGAAATGAGCATTTACTGACTTCATGGGAGATGTGACATGGATTTAGTAGAAGCTGTGAACAAAGCACCAGACTGAGGTGGCAAGTGGATTTCTCTGGAGTTTTGTTGCATTGTACTTGCTGCGAACCAGCATCACGTGGAGGATTATGTGCTTTCTGCATTTTCTACGAGGGTAGTTTTTCTTTTTGGCCACAGAAACGTGTGTCTCAGCTATGGTTTGAAGGTTTTGAACTGGCATGGTGTGTGTTTCCACACTGAATTACCAGTGAGTAGCTAACACTCTGCCAGGGAGTGATACAAAAGAGGGAAACAGAGCTGAGCCTAAGCCTAAGCATATAGGTGATGCTCGCAGTTTCCAAACAAGGTTGGAGGCTGAGTTTGCTGAACTCTTGCAAATGAGGAGGTGCAGGATCACTGTTTGCAGGTGATTTTGGAGTTAAAATGTTTGTCTCTCCTAGTGTTAAGTCTCTGAGTGCAAAATAGATGTTGAAATGTTCTCTTGATAGCATCACATCATTACAGGCATACTTGTCCGTTCCCAAAATGATTCAAAAATACCAGAGAAAGATAAATACAATGTTCCTGACATGCTGCCTAGGTATTTATTGGTAGCTTTGCTACATAACAGTGTTATGTTACACAGTGTCATTACCTGCCTACTGAAAGGGTATTATCCTTGGGAAGGGTTCAGGCATCCTGCAGACAGATTTGTTAGGTGAATGGAAGCAGGAACGCTTTATGAAGAAAGGTTGGCAGAGAGCCCAAACCTCCAAACTGGAACTCCATTGGTGATGAGATCAGGGAGAACAGGCTCATGCAGAGTGTCCTGTGCCATTTAACTGGTGTTATTTATTCGACTAAGAGTCCCACAATCCAAACAGCCTAATGGTTTGTTATAGATGTGCTTACACAAGGAGACCACGCTGGACTATGTGGGTTTATGCATTTGCAGGGTTTCTCCCCACCACATCAGCAGCTGCTTGTCTGAGGGCTAATCACAACAGACTGCGACTGGCCAGACGGGCAGCGGCCAGTGGGAAACCCAGATTGTGCGACTTCTTTGGCCAAGGCTGTCATGTTGGGTACTGATGGCCAGCCTGCACAGAGCTGCTTTTCGGACCAAATTAGGTAATGGTAGAGAGACAGGGATTGCTAGTGACTGCTTAAGAACTTATATTATGTTTTTTGCACATTCATTTGCGGAAGAATGTTCCCTGAACCTGCTAGGGCCAAAGTGATTCCATCCACAGCTCCTGTGTTAAGATTCAAAGTATGGGGAAGGGAAGAAATTGAGACAGGAGGTTTTTGCTGGTCCTTACATAGTTTGTGTATACTAGCACCCAGAGAAGATGCTGTTAATTTTCTGCTTATCCTCTGAGATCCTGGAGAAGGAAAAATGCTTGCTGTATCCCAACATTACACAAGCAACAAATATAAAGCAAGCAACAGCTTGTATTAGGACAGTGTTAGATTTCCCAAGTCCATGGGAGCACTCAGCTCTTAGTTGTTAATATCTGCCAAAAATTATAAGAGATAAAACTCAGAATATTTGCCAAAAGCAGAGTTGTCAATCACTGCCCTTGGCTGTTGGCAGATGGATGGTGTGTGGCAGAGACAGGACAAGGACAGGCAATTAACTGCTTCGCTTCTGGAATTCATCAGCATGCATACCCCTACTTCTGTACAGTCACTCAAACCTGCCACTACTGGTAGCCCATACAGATGTTTTGAAGTCTGGTGAAGCAAAACCCATATCTGAGTGTGCTCAGTACAGAGGTACAGTGATGAAGGGAGAATTCATATTAATGTATAAAGATGCCGCACATCATGCAGCTATAGAAAAGCTGGGAGGCATGCTGGAGAAGTGATGTATAGCATCCAAAGGAGGAACACATCCAGCTGTTATACAACATATACAGCTATATACAGGATACAACATACACAGAGTATTCAACTTCCCATAAATATGAAGCAGCCTTTATATTTTGTGCTGCTAGACACCTACATGGCCATGGATCTGTTGTTTTCTCATGCAGATATCAGTCTTTGAAGAAAGATTGAGAAAAATGTGTGACATCCTGTTTTGCATCTGCTACTACAGTGCTGGGCAGTAAAGGAGCGAGAAGAGAGCCCTACTCTCCATGCATGGCGGAAATATACCTAA
The DNA here is from genome assembly GCA_013399135.1 of Heliornis fulica. Lineage (NCBI taxonomy): Eukaryota > Metazoa > Chordata > Aves > Gruiformes > Heliornithidae > Heliornis > Heliornis fulica. The sequence continues at coordinate 16,471 of VXBZ01007640.1, read as the reverse complement.
TTGGGACACGAGACAGCTTGGAAAACTCCCCGGCAGCTGAATTTGCTTCTAAAATTGCCAAATGATGCCAAATCAGAAGAGCTCAGGCATGCTCTGCCTTTTCACAGAATCACAGAACGTTAGGAGTTGGAAGAGACCTCAGAAGATCATCTAGTCCACTCCCTCTACCCGAGCAGGATCACCTAGAATAAATCACACAGGAATGTGTCCAGATTGGTTTTGAATGTCCCCAGAGAAAGAGACTCCAAAACCTCTTTGGGCAGCCTGTTCCAGTGCTCTGTCACACTCACAGTGAAAAAGATCTTCACATGGATCTTCCTGTGCTCCAGCTTGGAACCATTGCCCCTTGTCCTATCCCCAGCTTTCTGCCCTTCTCCAGTAGTTCCCACTTAAGTCCACTCACTTCCCAGGCAGGGCTATCTGCATTCCTGCTAGCAGGAATTCCTATCAGCAGTGTGTCAATGTGCAGCTTCAGCCTTGCACAATTAAAAGTTTAAGAGGCTTATGATGCAGAAGGGAAGTTCCTAAATCAAATAAAAATGTTTTCCATTTGCTTCAAGCTCTTCAATAATTTGTTCCAAATTTCATGTTCTCCATTGGTCCAATTTACACAAACTCACACTAATTAGCTGCAGAGCTTCTTTTAAATTTACAAAAGCAATCATTCTCTCTGATAGCACTATGCTATGCCCAACTCCCTCTCAATAGACTTTAATGACACAGTAACCATGGTTACTGTATATAAAATCTGCAGCCACAAAATGTGGAAATACAGTGTAATATAATTTTCTCTGGAAAATAAAGGGTTTGGGCATATTTGCATTAATTAGGACATCACATTAAGTATTTCATGTCTGCATTCTTTATGGAAATAAAAGTCATAACAGACAAAATGATTCTTGAATTCTATTCAGTGGCAAACAGTACCATTGGGAAAGCATTTTCCCTGATAAAATGGGACATTTTAACTGGACATCTATAAGTGCCATTCGGGTAAATTGGAGTTATACCGTGTTGGAAACAAGCCCAGAGATCCGCTGTGATTGGAGCAACCGTATGGCACAGAGCTCACACTTCTAATCAGAGGAGTGGTGACTGGGAGAAAGCAGCAAAACCTCTCATCTGTAGAACTAGAAGGATAACAGGGGAAATCCAGGGACTGACACAGGAAACCAGGGCTCATTTTGTCATGTTTTCAGGCTTTTTGCTTCTCTGTTGCTTGTTGTTACTGCTTCTGTTTAACAGGTGTAAGACAACCTACTACACAAAAATCAAACCTGCTGCTAAATGATACTCTGAATATTTTGGGAGCACTGCAGCCCCCTCCATCAAAGTTCCATATATCGTACAACTCTTTTTGGATGAGGGTTGAGGATCCTCAGATGTCACTTCTCCTGATGATCTGTATCAAATCTGATTGTACTGGTGGGCTGGGATGTGATACAGAGCATTTTGTCTCTCCAACTTATACTTTTAACATCTCAACTTTGTACTTTGTGGGAAAAAGGAAGAAGAGGGCCCTCTCTGAAGAAAGGACGAATCAAAAGGCAGCCCTGCTTTAACTTTGCTCCAGCTGTATTGTAAATTGCAACCGCTGGAGCCCGCCCAGGGAGATTGTAGAGTCTCCTCTGGAGACATTCAAAACCTGCCTGGATGCATTCCTGTGTGACCTACTCTAGGTGATCCTCCACTGGAGGGTGGGTTGTACTAGATAATCTTCCAAGATCCCTTCCAAATCCTGATGTTCTGTGATTGTGTGATTCTGTAGAGAAAATTCGAACTTACTTGCCTGTAGTGACTGAAAAAATCTTAGTTCCAAAGTTGGTACTCACTGCTCCATCTCCTCCAGGGAACAACTTCAGAGTGGTCCTGAGAAGCCCATCTTCTTATTCCTATCTGCATGAATAAGAATGTGATGCCTTAATGAGTGGCAAATAGCGTAGAAGTAACATTTTCCAAGCAATACAAAAGCAGTTACTTTATTTTCCTCTGAAGCATTCATTAAATGGCAATGGATGAGGAATGTATTTATAAAAAAGGTCTCTTCATGACAAACGGATGCACAAGAGAAAAGATTAAATTAATTGAAAAACATTTACTCTGAATAGGCCATTTAGCTCTAGCCTCAAGCAAACCACCTCCTTATCAGCAGGATGTGGAAAGATGCTCAGAGTTCAGCAGTAGCTCTTGTTCTCCCAGCTGAAGCCTAGCTAGAGAAACACAAAGGATGAGAGATTAACCCTAGCACACACACAAAAGGATGAAAGGTTGGTGAAAATCCTCCAGTTCCTTTTAGGTCAGGCTGGATCTCCACAACAACCCTGTCCAATTAGATAACTGGAGCAGGTTTGTTCTTTGTGCCCACCCTTGTTGCACCCTTGTTGCAGAAACAGAAGTGAAGGAGAACATTTTTATTCCCGTTCTGAATCACAGATGTAACAATATTCCTTTAAGGGAAATAAGACTGGGTTTCTTTTTTGCTATTGTGTTATCTTTTTTTTTGTTTGGTTTCGATCTTTTTCCCCAAAAAGCAGACAAGATAAAATCTGGAACATCAGTTTTGCTTTTTGCTTTCATACAAAACTCTGATTAGGACTCTCAAATCTAGTCAAAGGTAACACAGAAATGCAATTAAGATTTACATGTATATGTTCTTTATAACCTTGGACTCAATTTCTGAGATATATTTTGTCTGTGCAGAAGGGACAAAACAAACAGGACTCCTTTCTGAATCTTGTGTGTTTTGAAACTATTTTCCTGACAGCACAGAGCATCTTTCTCAGATATTTGCAAAGTACCTGTCACCATAGGAACAAAATTAAACACCAGAAAAGCAAAGAAAACCCCCTATTTTCTACTCCTATATATATTCTGTGATTCTGAAGAAAAAGAAGGACCAAGTAGAGCACCAGCTCCAAACTTCCTTCTAGGTTTGAGTACCTAGCAAAAAGTACCAGTGACAACACCATCTTCCCTCCCCCACTTTCTTTGAAGAGCATAATGTCACCAAAGAAATCAGAGAACATATTTGAGAAGGCAATGACTATGTCCCAGTCTACATAGCATCATTCTGCCAAAAAGCATGGTAAAATCCTAGTCCTCTTTGAGTCATTGCAAAAATTACCATGGATAGAAATCTTTTGTCTTTGTTTATGTGAAATGCAGGTTTAACATGCTCTCCAGCATTTGGACATGAATAAGTATTTCATGACTGCCAGCTGTTCAGACAGAACTCAGAGGACTCAGTTGAGATTTCATGGACCCTCTGAAGTCAGAGTGACAGACTAATGTTGGCTCCTGCTCTGTGGATATGTCTCTCCTCACCTGTCCTGGTCCAGCTCTGCACTCCACAGAGAGTGGTGGCAAAGGCATCTCCCAACCTATCTTACCCAAACACCAGTGCTGACGTGTCTGCTCACTGAACATGTCCTCAAACTATTCTGATGTTCTGAATAATTCAACCCTACTAAAAATATATGTAATTTTAAAGAATAATTACAGACTGCTATTATCCTTTGAAACTGAGCGAGTATACCCAAATTATAATAAAAAAGGACAAAAATATAGAACTATGAGTCCCTTCTTAGCTTTTACTGCTGTTTTTGAGCTATACTTTTCCACATGCAGTGGGTTCTGCACCTAATAGCAGCTTGTGGTATTATATATTGTGTCTTTCTCTCCGATCCCACTTCCATGCAGAAATGTCAGCTAGGCACATCTTGGAAGCTGGCTGTCTAAAGATTAATACACATTATTAATATTATTAACACAAGATACTTGTTTTTATGGTCAAAACCGGTGCTGACCTCATCGGGAGCCTTGCCTGAAGAAGGGCTGCCACACAGAATTTGGCCCACAGTGTTACTGAAGAGAACCTGACTAGAAGAGTTGAAGGAGTAACCACCACATCCATACCTGTAGTTGTGTTGAAGTTCTCCCTCCTCCCCCACCAGTGCTGCACTGTATTTATCCTTAAAAAAAAAACAAACAAAAACCAAACAACTATGCTGGCAGATCTTTTTCAGTTGCTTGGAAAGAAAAAGGTCCTCTCTTAAAGCCACTGCATTGCAACATCACTACTCCCAGCTACTCAACATCCCGTGGCACTGCATGAAACGCCATGTCCACACAGGCCTACCTTAGAGCATTCCAGCCAAGCCCAGAGTGAGTCATCTTCTGAGCTTCAGCTGGCTGGCTTGGGAGGGATTTGCAGGTGTGTGTTTGTTTGGATTGCAAGGAGACTATTTCAAGTGGAGACAGAGTGTTTCATTCCTGCTCCTCGCTCCCATACACGCAATATATTTGTCACTCCTGTCAACAAACATTTGTAAACTAAAAATAATGTGTTAAATGTATGTACCATATTACAGTGCTTTGGAAGACGTTGAACCATCTCTGCTTGCAGCTTGAATTTTTTTCTTGGCTGTCTCCCTCCTTTGGCAGACAGCTCTTACTGAGCCAGTTGGAAAGAAAGACCCATCACTCTCCCCTCACCCCTTCTCAGTTTACTCTCCATTACGTTTATACTTAACATTCAGAGAAGAGCAACATCTTCTGAAAGTCCAAATATTTTGTAGACAACCTTAGGAAACCTGGCTTGAATCATCTCTTAGGGGAGATTTGTGAGACCCTATTTCCCACCAATGGAAGTTACACATAAGCAAACAACAGCATAACTGGGAACAACTTGGGTTAAACAAATTCGGTCTTCATTTCAAGCACAGTCTTTCTGTTCACTCTGTGTCAAATTTGCTGAAAGGCCCAGACTCTCCTGGAATAATTGTCTCATCAGGTATACAGGATACAAGTTGTAAACTTCATTCTGTCATGTCAAGAATAAATTATACCCAGACAGCTGCTGAACAGTGAGTGAGAATAGCATCTGGTATGTGTATTTTGCATGACTATTACAAGCAATGTCTATATGTAATCATTACTGCTCAGGTAGGAAGGACAAGGTCAAATCCTTTGCATTGCTTGGTCTCTTTCAAAGGCCATGAAAAATGAAGTGTGATCATTATTCAGCATCACCTAAATATCTAAATATTTTCATGAAAATCAGGTCTGATTATCACAAAGTCTCCCCAGTAATCTTTCAGAGAGGCATATGAGAGAGGCAAAAAGAGAGGTGGAATAGGCCAAGAAGGAAAAGAGACTATAGGAAACAAGGGAGGAGTCAAAAACAGAACTATATGACCATGAGCCAGCAGTGTACTGTTGTGGCCAAGAAGGCCAATGACATCCTAAGGTGTATTAGAAGGGGGATGGCTAGTAGGTCAAGAGAGGTCCTCCTCCCCCTCTACTCTGCCCTGGTGAGATCACTCCTGGAATATTGTGTCCAGTTCTGGGCCCCTCAGCTCAAGAAGGACATACAACTCCTTGAGAGAGTCCAGTGTAAGGCTACCAAAATGATGGAGTGGAACACCTTCCTTATGAGGAAAGGCTGAGGGAGCTGGGTCTCTTCAGCTTGGAGGAGACCGAGGTGTGACCTCATTAATGTCTATAAATATATTACAGGTGTGTGTCAGGAGGATGGAGCCAGGGTCTCCTCAGTGATGGCCAGTGATAGGACAAGGGGCAATGGGTCCAAGCTGGAACATAGGAAGATCCATGTGAATGTAAGGAAAATCTTTTTCACGGTGAGTGTGACAGAGCACTAGGACAGGCTGCCCATAGAGGTTTTGGAGTCTCCTTCTCTGGAGACATTCAAGACCAATCTGGATGCGTTCCTGTGTGATATAATCTAGGTGATTCTGCTCGGGCAGGGGGCTTGAACTGGATGATCTTTTGAGATCCTTCCAACTCCTAACATTCTGTGTTTCTGTGATTCTGTATAACTGTATGAATATTAGCTGAGAATTAAAAATGGGATAAATATGAAAAAAAGAACAAGCACAGAATGCAAAGTTTATAAATTAAATAATAACAGATCATCTTTATTATAAACAGCTGTCTTCAGCAGAGACACCAAGAATCTTCACTTCTGAAACTGCCTGACCTCAATTTAATTGTACTTTAAGCATCCAACAAGGTGTCACAAGTGGAAATACAATACAAAACTATTTCTATTTTTATTAATTAAACCAAAATGACATTCCATTGTTATTCTGTTTTCTTTCCTATTAACACGGAAAGAAGAAGATAGCCAAAATGATTTGATCTTTTTGTCTCTGATTGCATCTTCTGCTCTCAAAGAAGATAATATGCCCTCAGGGGGTTTAAGTATTTGATTCATTCAGGACCCCAGATGTAGAAGCACTAAGATCCTCATTAGCAGAACAGAATGAGAATTAAGGATTTTAGTGATGATTTGACTGAAATGGACAGTGCTAGCAGGTGCCTCATGGGCTGTCACAGGAGTTAATGAACGAGTGGCAATGGCAATTTCAGGAGTTGTACAGTGAGATGTCATTTGGCTCCATGGCACTGGTTCCAACTATCTTATTTTCTTAATAGTTCTGATAAGCCATTGGGACCTTCTCTTGCATTCCTTCTTGTCAAAATATGTCATGGAGTTAGATCACTCACTAAGACATCACATGAGAGATGCATGGGGATACTAAACTCTTCTCTCATGGTGACTGATAACAGTACTCCGATCCTGTGCATGTCATGCTAGCTCAATAGCAGTAGCAACACACAGCCATTAAAACAGACAGGACATACTGTCACTTGCTTATTCTCTTAAGGATGAGTTTTGTGATTGTTTTTTCTTCTGTTTCATTTTGACTTTACTTGCTTTAACACTTATTTTGGTAGGACATGTCAAGTTGAGATAACATCAATGTGTTCTCAAGCATTGTTGCTATTAAAGACTGTGCACTAATTTTTTTAAAAGGCATATAAAACCAAAGACAATTTTTAAGCCAATTCCACCCCCCCCCCAATCCCGCCCCATCTAACTTAGATGCTAATATAGTTTCCTGATCCTGTAACTGGCTAAACAATGATGAACCATACGGCTAGGATGAAGCCTCCGCTTACTTTGAAGGGTGTTCACATTGCAGGACCATGGTCAGTGTAATCTGGCTCTCAGTTGCTGCCAACAAGAGCAACATGCATACTGCAGGGAGGCTTATGGGATGCTTTTCATGCGAGCCTGTGCCCCTAAAACCAGGCTTCTGTCGCTGAGTCTCCTGATCATCGAGCTATTATGGTTAAGAATAAGAGGTCCCTTTCACTAATGTCCTTCCACCTTCCTGAGATATTTCTGGTCAAGGATGGTATGTGGGAAGAGTCAAAGGAGAAAGCTCGGGACACCTTTTTGAACAAACCCACCACTATAAGAGCACTTGCAGGAGATCATTTCTTACAGCAGAAGAAGCATAATTTGGAAATAATGATTTGCAGTTCAGACTGTTCACATAGTTATGCAGAAAGAAATAAAATTTTACAAGTGAAAGGAATGAAACTCTACTATTGTGGGATTAATGGAAAACACCAACAAGATATTAACTCTGCCTGAAATAGGTAGCAGACACTTAGCATGCTGGAAAGCATTTCTATATTATTTTAAAGGAACGGCAGAAAATACTGAAAAAGTAAGCAAAGGGGATTGAAGATTAGCATTGACATGTAATATTCATAGCCAGAGAAAATAGCTATTATTATTTATGTAGGAAAGTTAAAGAATACAGGATTCCTGTAGACATCCAGCAATGTTGTTTAATAATGAGAAGTAATTTCAATCTTGCTCCAATCACAGACAAATTAATCTCAAGTATTTCTAATACTCAGCTGAAAAATAATGAACACACAACAGAATAACTCTCACACTTACACCCTCACAGACACACACAGACATACTCCTCTATCCTAATCTCCAAGGATTGAAAAGGCTTTGGTTTGTGACCCAGCTCTCAGGTTGTATTTGGAGCTGTTCCTGAGACAGGCCGAGCAGTTTGGGGCCGCCTTGGACCACCCTGGATGGAGCGCTATAACCTGCCATTGTCCAGAGAAGGAGATTGGGGCTGGACAGGCAAGGTTTAGCCAAGGAGTCAGGTTCACAAGGAAACATCAGAATTAAGATGCCTAGAATATGTTTGGGGAGACCTTATTGCTCTCTACAGCTACCTGAAAGGAGGTTGCAGTGAGGTGGGGGTTGGTCTCTTCTCCCCAGTAACAGGTGACAGAACTCAAGGTAATGGCCTCAAGTTGTGCCAGGGAAAATTTAGATTAGATATTAGGAAGAACTTCTTTACTGAGAGAGTCATCAAGCACTGGAACAGTCTACCCAGGGAGGTGGTTGAGTCCCCATCTCTTGAGGTGTTTAAAAAACGGGTAGATGCAGTGCTTGAGGACATGGTCTAAGGGTAGACTTGGTGGCGGTAGGTTAATGGTTGGACTGGATGATCTTATGGGTCTTTTCCAACCTTACCAATTCTATGATTATATGATTCTAATATACTTACATGGATCAATGTGTTTTCACATACATTTTTATTTCCTGAAATAATTTGGACTTGAAAATTGATTCTTGTCTAGAGGCATCTCAGTTATCCCTTTCTGTAAAGTCAGTGTTTTCATTCAGAAAAGAAAGTATTCTGCACTGGAGCAGTCTGTACCTGCAGATCTGCACCCCATGGAAGGGACCCATGCTGCGACAGTTCATGAAGATCTGCAGCCTCTGGGAAGGACTCATGTTGGAGGAGTCCATGGAGGACTGTCTCCTATAGGAAGGACCACATGGTGGAACAGGGGAAAAGTGTGAGGAGTCCTCCCCCTGAGGAGGAAGGAGCAGCAGAGACAACATGATGAACTGACCCTAACCACCATTCCCCATCCCCCTGTGCTGGAGGGAGAGAATTTGTTGGTGAAGTTGAGTCTGTGAAGAAGGGAGGGGTGGGGGGTAGGTGTTTTAAGATTTAATTTTTATTTCTCACTAACTTACTCTGATTTGATTGGTAATAAATGAAATTATTTTTTCCCCAAGGTGAGTCTGTTTTGCCCATGACAGTAATTGGTGAGTGATCTCTCCCTGTCCTTATCTTGACTTACAAGTCTTTCATTATATTTTCTCTCCTCTCTTGAGCTGAGGACGAACAGTGCTAGAAGTCAACCTTTTCTATGCTACAAGAATAAATTAAAAAATATCCAAGGAAGATTATAGTTCATCATAAGGGGATCTAGTAGCAACATTGGACACATTAGGCACCTTCATTCTGTGTTTTTGGATACAATCCAGTTGTTCTTTTTCCCCAAACCTGCAATTATTGATGCACTTAGAATGAACCCCACAGTAATATGCCAGATGGGTGCTGTGAGGTGGGTACCAGTCAGGCTAGTTGCATGCCAAGCAGCTTCACAGCTTTAATTACTACTGTAGGCCATATCCATGCAGATACTTGCTGGTATGATTAGTGAGAGAAACAATATTGAAAAGTTAACAAAACTGGTCACAATGCTTGTGTCATTATTATTGAAGTGGACAATTGAGAGGACAGATGTCCTGGTCCTACTTAACTTAGCAATCGCTAATATGTGTTGGCAGTATTTCAAGACCAGACAGCTGAACAAAATTCAGTATCTTTGTCCTCCTGTAATGTTTTATACTCATAAATATTTATTCCAGTAAGTGAATGCTTTGCTTTTACAAGCACCTATTCCACAGAAGAGGTCTTCTTCTGCCCATTGTAGATGGAGGTGAACTGGTGTTTCCATAGGAGTTCATGCAGATTTTTTCTCTTGGAGAATTCAGATTCTCTGAATTTTACATCCCTTTTATGAGCAGGAGGTCATATGCTCTGCCAACTACTTATTGATGTAAATCCACAATCCTAAAGGGGGAGATTTTCAGAGAAGTCTGTGAAAGCAACTTTGCAATACTTGCCTGGTTCTGTATCTTATTAGCTTCTGCAGGAAATGGGCCAATCTGGCTCATCATTACTCGAGTATTAAACTAAATAATGGTCTTAATAACATAGCGAAATATATCCAGAGCCCTATGGTGCAAAATATATTAGATTATTTCAAAGACAGGACAATCTGAGTCTCTGGAGAAAAGCAAATGTAATTAAAATTATTTCTACTCCAAAAATTCACTTCTCATTACAAATGTTGCCATGGAGTATTCCCAATGCAATTTTTATTCAGAGTTAGAGAAAGAGATATTTGCCTTCCTGAAAACTGTGTTATATAGAATAAGATCATGTATGCATTGCCTTGAGTGAAAGAAGAATGGAAATTAGATGCTAGGTTGCATCAGATGACTTTCAATCTTCAAATTTATATGGTCTAGGTAGGAAAATGTAGTATTTACTGAGGCAGAGAGAGGAGACTTAATCACATGTGACTTCAGAGTGCAATTATATGGTATTAAATGCAGTTATTAAACATTTGTGGAAAACACTGTGTTTAGGATACAAAGAAATACAGATATAAAAGAGATGAAGACTAAATAAAGTCCTCAGGTCACTTACCTTGCTGAGAATATTTTATTATGTGGAATCAGGGCCATCAGTAGAAGGTTGTCTTATCTGACTCTACCTTCAATTCATTTCCATTTTATTTTCTTAATTTAAATATTCAGAGAAAATGAGAATGAATTAAATAGATTCACAGGAACTGTGAATACAAAATGTATGTTTTTCACTGAGTTATAAGAGGAGTTTGCCAAGGAGAAAATTTGCTTATACCCTTTACTCAGACAGGATATTTAGATAGGAGTAGGTAGAAAATAAAGCTTGACACTTAGTTTTGCTCCTCAGCGAATAATACATGGAGAGTTCCCGCTCTGGGTGGCAAGAACAAGATCATGATTTCTCTAAAAGTGACTACAAAAGGGGATGTTGATACAGCAGGGGAAATCTACAAGGCAATAATTACAAAANTTTTCTTAATTTAAATATTCAGAGAAAATGAGAATGAATTAAATAGATTCACAGGAACTGTGAATACAAAATGTATGTTTTTCAGTTGATACAACTATAATTGAAATAGTTAAAAGTACTTTGCCTGTGGGAACTCTGAATAGGCTTGAGATAGACAGATGGCTGTCCTTAAAAAAAACCAACAAACCAAAACAAAACAAAAAAAGACAACTGTCATTTCCAGATAAGGCCAACAGGCTTAGCTTTCTGATATATAACTGAAAAAAATGAACTATATCTAGCCATACTAAAAATACCCTATATCGATGCAGTGATGTCATACAGCTCCTTCATGGCAAATCACTGAGGGACTGGCAATAACCCAGCAGTAAAAGTAAATATAGACATTAGCAAAAAAAAATTGACAGAGGTCAAGCAGGGCATTTGCCTTTTCTTGTTCCCCAGCCAATCTTGTTGGTTGTGTCAACCACACCTGCTCTCCAGTCCTGCCTCTGCATGTCCTGACCTTTGTCATCTCACTGCTAAGCAATGAGCAGGCAAAGTCTGCACCCTCCCATATAACTGTTCAAGGAGACTCGTAGAAGTGCTTCCCCCTTTTCCACTTCTCCCTCATCCTCTAAGCATCAAGATGAACAGATGCCCCATCATCCCGACTGGAAATTGCCTCCCACAGATACTGCATACCAGTAAGTGCTTTGAGGTTCTTTATTTCTGCATTTTCTGTCCTCTTCTCCTTTCTGGAGGAAGAGTGTGAATGTGAGAGAACAGCAAATGAGAGCCCTTCACTGTGATTAGGATAAGCAGCCTTCACTAAACATCAATGCCCTCCATGCTGAGGACCTTGAGATGGTGCAGTTGGAGATGCCCTTCTAGGGAGGGTACAGACTGGGCACCACTGGGCAGGGACAGAAGTACAGACCCCTTCTCCTGGCTGCGCTCCCACTGTGTGCTTGGTGTCAGACTCTTTCCATGATGCAATTGCTGTAGCCATGCTACATCAGTAATTTCATGAATCAAGAATAAGCACTGTACAACATGGATTACTTTCTGCCAAGGTATCCAATGATTTAGCAAAAAGAACATCAGTGCAATTCTTAAATCCACCTGCACCCTTTCTGCAAAGTCTGAGAAAACCTTGAATTCCTGAACATTTGAAAAATAGATACTTACAATAGATAAAATTAATATTTCAACAGAGAAAAAGAACCATTCTGGTTATGCACTAATCTGGAGTGCAGGAAAGAGTTTCCAGCCCTTTTTGCTCCCAAAAGATGTGATGCTTCATTGCTACTGTTAGAGAACCTGACTGCTTTGTTCATTGCTGCTTTATGGCACGTGGTGGTCCTGTGTTTGCAAACATGGAGGTGCTGTGGAGAGACCTGCTTGTAGAAGAACACCTAACCTTGTGTTAGAGACCCCATTCTGCTTGAGTGAGGTCTGGCATTAAAGAAGGGAAGAGTCATTGCCTTTCAGCCCAAGCTGGTGACAGCAGAAGTAAGAGAACAGGTGATGCACAGCTCATGCTTTTCAAGCTGTAGGAACAGCTTAAAGTACAGCCAAGAAAAAAAAAATACAGTACTGCAGACACAACCCCCAAGCTCTGGGAAAGGCAGAGGCACAGCAGAAACCATGGGTGCTGCTGGCATCCCACAAAAGCCTCGTTCTATGACTTCAGGTTCTTGTGAGGAAAGTTTGATGGGACCACTGCAAAAAACCCAGTGGTGACATGTTTGGGTGACACACACCAGTTAATGTTTGGCATTTCTGGACAGAAGCAACAACAAATGCAATGAAGACACAACACCACTGACTGTCAGTGTTTCTATTGTGTCATCAAGGAGACAAGTCATCTATTTAATTAATGTTGTATAAGTATTATTTGCTTTCTGTAACATAAAACTGTTTACTTGCAATGTTTTAAGAGTTGTCCAGCTTATGTTTAGTTTGTGACATGTAGATGAAAGTCTTGGGAGCAGTTGTTTGCATGTAGATATTACTATGGGTATGATTTGTGTACCTGCTGAATTCTCAGCCAGAAAAGCACACAGGTCCAGTACTGCTACAATAAATATGCAAATATACAATGGGAATGGCCTTCATTGCCTTCAGATGTTAATACACTGCAGAGTCCAGACATTTATTATGAGAGTCACTGATGAAGGAAATTCTGCCAAAGCATTTGTTTGTGGTTAAATTCTGCTTAATCTGATCCCACATAACAGAATTTACTTCATCTGTCAATTACAGCATGAGATGATCAATCACAGAAACTTGTGTGATGTTTTAGGAGAAATTTAATCTGGTGAATGACATAATATGAACTGCGAAGTCATCCACAAAGTCAAAGACAACACATTCACAGAGCATCAGGTGAAGCCTTTTTGACCAACAGACTCAAGTCCATAGAATCAGCAGGTCTGGGAGGGGATATGTATGGAACTCTATGGCACAAAAATATACTCAAGATAGAAGATCATCAAGATATATTATAGAATAGTAGAGTCTCCTGAATTGGAAGGGACCCATAGGATCATTAAGTCCAACTCCTGGCTCCACACAGGACCAGCCAAGTAAGAGCATGGGAATGAGGGCATCATCCAGATGCTCTTGAACTCAGTCAAGCTCAGTGCTGTGACCACCACTCTGGGGAGCCTGTTCCAGTGCCCAACCACCCTTTCAGTAAAGAGCTTCTTCCTAATATCCAACCTAAACCTCCCCTGTCTCAGATTCATACCATTCCCTCAGGTTCTGTCACTGGTTGCCAAAGAGAGGAGATTGGCACCTGCCCCTTCATGCCCCCTTGTCTGGAAATCATAGACCACGATGAGGTCTCCCCTCAGCCTCCTCTTCTTCAGGCTAAACAAACCCAGGAATTTCAGCCTCTCCTTCTCAGACTTACCCTCCAAACACTTCACCATTCTTGTTTCCCTCCTATAGACACTCTCCAACAGTTCTATGACCCTCTTGTACTGTGGTGCCCAAAACTACACCCAGTGCTCAAGGTGAGGCTGCACCAGCGCAGTGTAGAGCAGGACAATCTCCTCCCTGGATTGGCTGGAAATGCCATGTTTGATGCACCCAGGAGACAGTAGGTATTACCTGGGCTTAACAGACCCCTCTCAGCATTTATCACTGGGGAGGGTAAACTTTTAAATTTCAAGTATGCCTATATGAGCTGACATCAGCACAGAGTCACAGAACCCTGTGGGCTGGAAGACATCTCAGGGGGTTTGTACTCTCTATCTTCTTCTCAAAGCAGGATCAACACTGAATTCAGACTGAGTTGTTCAGGGCCTTATTGAGTCATGTAATCCTCCAAGGATGGAGCTCTGCAGCTCTGCGGGGCAGTACTGCAGTGTCACCATTCAGGAGGAAGGCTGATCAGACTGGCTGTCAATGCTTGCCTTGCCCTGCTTTTCTTTATCTGTGATGCAGTTGTTCTTCTGACCAGGTGGCTATGCCTTATTTGTTTTACTTCTGCTTACCTTGCTGTGCTACAGCAATAGTTTTATACAGGCAGCTGTAACAAGCAGTTATTCTGTGTAGAAGAAGATATTTATGTTTCTAACATAAAGATATAGTACAAAGAAATACAGACTTGGTATGACAACAGAAGGCTTGAGAAGTGCGGATGCAGGATGCTGTGGATACAGGCAGAGGGTGGTAAGGCATAGGATACAGGCTGGAGCTGGAGACCCAATGCTGTAACAGTTCACCCACCCTCACTTAAGGAAATGTTGACCAGGGACTAGATAAAACCAGTTTGGGGGGACAACAAGTGAAAAAAGAATGAGTATCTAACATATATAAAACACATCATATAGTAAACTTGGATGTAACATGGACTTGCAGACCAACGAAGAAAGAGCAAGATATAAAAATCTGTTAGAAAACATAAAGTTGGCACCCTAGGAGGTCATAGAGTGAAGACCAAAACTCCACTGATATCACATTCCTGGCAAAGGTCTCCAGAGGCTTCACCATAACATCTCCACAAGCACCAGACTGAATCTGAGGGACTGAGAACCCATAGGTACAGTGGAACAGGGAGCATAACACCAGCAAAAATGGTAGGAACTAGAAAATTTGTATAAAACTGTTTTAATGGTGTTGGTGTTGATATAATTTTAAATAAAATATATTTTTATTTTTTATTATTTTTATTAATGATGTAATATGTAAATCTGGGTCAACGGTTATTTTTTATAAATCTATTAAGATTATAATTNTTATTTTATTTTATTTTCTGTCAATTACTTCACTTCTACATTACTTTGAAAAGAATATGACAGCCCAGGCAGTAGAGACACAGATCATCTTATACTGCATCAATTCAGCAGGACACAAGCTGAACTTTGCCAGATGGTACTTTAGATGTAGTGATCTTAGGGATACATTTTTTCCAGCAGAACCAGATCTAATTTTGACATTACAAAGAAATAGCTTGCAGGTATCCAAGTTTAGAACTGCCAGAAAGAATGACAGGCATACTGTTTATTTCATCATCTTATTTATTGCATGTTGTTAAAGAGCTTTATCCTTATCTCTGCTGGAGGTGTAGGATCAGCACCACTTCAGAGAATCTCAAGCCTGCCCTGGGCAGACCTTGCAGAAACCCACAGAAACAATGAAATCCTGGATCATAAGTAGCACAACACCTACCTTATTTCATCTCACACTGCTGCAACTCTGATTCCTGATGCTTCAGACTATGAAGTCAGAGTTCTGCTTACTTAAGCCCTTTGGGATAATCCTAAGGCCACTATATTTGAGGGAAGAGTGCTTAATAAAGGTGAGAGAGTATATTGCTGTTGAAAGACTCTTGTACATAAAAATGAACTCACCTTCAAGCCACAGTTGCAAACAGCATACAGAGTATTTTGTTGTATGAACAAAAGAAGGATTCAAATGAGAGGAGATGTAAAATCCCAGATGGTCAGTGAGACAACTGGAATTAACAGGCACAAAGTCAGATCATTTCTGACATTAAAAGTCTATCATAAACTGGACACTGGATGGATGTTTCACCAGTCTGTATCTTCACTAGGGGTCTGCACAATGACAAGGACTTGTCAGGAGTACTGGGATGGTAAGTGCATTTTTAATTATTTGAAAGAGATTCTTCATCACATCTGATTCAACAAAAGTTAAGTGGCTTTCTGGCTACAAAACGGCCTAACAACCTTCATTTGAGATTGCAAAGGGCTCTTCCCCAGAAGCAGCTGTGCACTGACATACTCTCTGGCTATCCCATTAAAATGATAAGTAAAATATATACAATTGGCTCCTGTCAAACTTATTTTCAGAAGAAAAACCTGACAGTGGAGTATGTATTGGATGCTCTAGTTTGAATTAGCCTGAAATGTTTAATTACAGAATTCCTAAGAAGAGAACAGTGAGCAATATGCTTCCCTTCCAGCCTGACACACATAGTTCAGCACAGTACGGTTCACATGATGGGCCCATGAGCTGATGCAACATTTAACTGCTGCTCTGCTTTCCTCCTGGTAGGAAATGCCCAGAAATAGCACTAACACCACTAACACCACAAATTGCACCTGCTACTACAGCTCACTTTAATTTCTACCGTTTTCAGCAAGGAAGGAAATCTCAGAGGATCAGTGCCGGGGTCTTTTAGTCCC
>VXBZ01007639.1:16047-38547 GCA_013399135.1 Heliornis fulica | reverse complement strand
TGTAAATCATACCTTTTAAGCACAGGAATTACACTTTTATGGAAGGGAGAATTCTTTTTCACAAAATGGCATTTTAACTGCACTTTGACAGGAGAGATCACTGTATGCAGTGTATTTTGCTGATGTGCCTGAAGACCAATGCTTTTATGAGACATTATTTGTGGTTTCAGCTGGAGTACTTTGCCTTACAATAAATCAATCACTTGTTAACAAAAAAAACCCCAAAAAAAAAAAAACAAAAAAACCCCAAACCAAACCAAAACAAAACAAAAAAAAAATCTGATGTGTAAGCTTTATAACCAGTGAAAAAGAAAAAAGACATGTCAGGGTCAGACTTTCTACCACTCTCATGGTGAGTTGAGCAGTGTGACCACGTTCAAGTGGAAGGTCACGTCCCTTCACCAGCAGCTCAGTCTGCTATGAGGGGTGCTGGAGATTCACAGAGGAAGTCGCTACATAGAATGTCCCTCTGCTGACCAACCGATATTCCCAATGACTCATGGATATGAGTGAATTGTTGCACTGCCTGAGGCTACTGTGGTCTCTGAGAAACCAACAGCAATAATGTGCACTTGTGCAAAATCATTTGTCTCTTCATCAACTCCCAGATCTGCCTCTGGCTGCCTCTGCCATGTGGGCACTATTGTGAGGCAGGTAAATGCTCTCTCATGTCACAACAGTCACAGAATCATAGAGTCAGGGAATGTTTTGGGCTGGAAGGGAACTTAAAGATCATCTAATTTCAAACCCCCTGCCATGGGCAGGGACATTTCTCGCTAGACCAGGCTGCTCAAGGAACCCATCCAACCTGGCCTTGAACACCCCCAAGGAGGGGACAAACACCACTTCCCTGGGCAACTTGTTCCAGTGCCTCACCACCCTCATAGTGAAGAACTTCTTCCTAATGTCCAATCTAAATATACCCCCTTCCAACTTAAAACCATACCCCCTCATCCAATCACTACATGCCCTTCTAAAAATTCCTTCCCCAGCTTTCTTATAGGCCCTCTTCAGGTACTGTAAGGCCACTCCTCAGACCCTTCTCTTCTCCAGGATGAACAGCCCCAACTCCCCCAGCCTGTCTTCATAGACACAGGTTCAGAGGAGGTTCAGAGGAGGGCCACAGGGTTCAGAGGACACAGGTTCCAACAGTTTCATGTCCTTCCTATGCTGAGGACTCCAGGACTGGACACAGTACTCCAGATCCCTCAAGCTGCTGGCCAAGGACCTTTTGATGCAGCCCACGATAGGGTTGGCCTTCTGGGCTGCGAGAACACATTGTCAGCTCATATTGAGCTCCTCCAAATCCTTCACCACAGGGATGCTCTCTATCTCATCATCTCCCAGCCTATACTGGTGACAAGGATTTCCCTGATGCAGATGCAAGACCTTATACTTGGCCTTGTTGAATGTCATGAAATTCACAGGGTCCTACTTCTCCACTGGTCCAGGTCCCTCTGAGTGATATCCCATCCTTCTGGTCTGTCAGTTGCTTCGTATCATCAACGAACTTGTTGAGGGTGCACTCAACCTCACTGTCAATGTCACTTATGAAGATATTAAATAATACTGGTCCCAGTATGGACCCTTGAGGTCACTGGTCTCCATCTGGACATCGAGCCATTGACAACCACACTCTGGATCCAACCAACCAATCAATTCCTTATACACCGAACAGTCCACTCATCAAATCCATATCTCTCCAGTTTAGAGAGGAGGATGTTGTGGGAGACTGTGTCACAGGCTTTATGGGAGTCCAGATAGATGACATCAATTGCTTTTGTGTCTATTGATGCAGTCACCTCATCATAGAAAGCCACTAGGTTGGTCAGGCAGGGTTTGCCCTTGGTGAAGTCATGTTGCCTGTCTCGAATCACATCCCCGTCTTCCATGTGCCTTAATATAATTTCTAGGAGGATCTGTTCCAAAAACCTCTGAGACAGAGGTGAGCCTGACAGGTCAGTAGTTCCCGTGTTGACCTTTTTGCCCTTTTTAAAAATGGGCATAACGTTGCCCTTCTTCCAGTCAACAGGGACTTACCCTGAACGCCATGACTTTACATACATGGGTGAGAATGGTCTGACAATCACATCAGCCAATTCTGGATTCTGGGATGCATTTCATCAGGTCCCATAGCCTTATATATGTTTGGGTTCCTCAGGTGGTCTTGAACCTGATCTTCCGCTATGGTGGGAGGGTCTTTACCTTCATGTGCCCCATCATGCTGCCCACTGGCCCAGGAGGGGTGAGGAGAGATGTTGCTAGTAAAGACTGAGGCAAAGGAGTACCTCAGTCTTCACATCAGTTCATATGACATCACTGTTTTCATTCACCAGGGCAGGTACACTTCCATTCACCTTCCTTTTCTCATTGAGGTACACAGCTTTAGAAGGCCTTCTTGTTATTCTTTGCATCCCTTGACAAGTTCAGGTCCAGCTGCACCTTGGCCTTCCTGACCCCATCCCTACAGAACCTGGCAGCATCCCTGTATTCTTCCCAGGTTATGTGGACCTGCCTGCACCCCCTGTGCATTTGTCTCTTGTTCTTTGGTTTGATCAGCAAGTCTTGACTCAGCCACACAGGTCTCTTGCCCTCCCTGCCTGATTTCCTACATCTGGGAACTGAGAGCTCTTGTGCTCTATGGAAAGTATCTTTAAAGTTCTGCCAGCTCTGTTCTGCTCCTCTTCCCTGAGGACCATTTCCCAAGGAATCCTACTCATTAACTCACCAAAGAGAGTTGGCTTTCCTAAAATTGAGTGTCCTAACTACACTCCTCACCTGTCCCATATCCCTCTGGATCTTGAACTCTACCAATGTGTGATCACTGCAGCCAAGGCTGCCTCCAATCTTGATGTCACTAACAGTCTCACATGCACTGGTGACCATTAGACCTAGTATTGCACCCTCTTGAGTAGCGGTGTCTATTACCTGGGCTAAGAAGTTGTCTTCTATTCACTCTAGGAGTCTCCTGGATTGTCTACAGCTTGCTGTATTACTTGTACAACAGATGTCCAGATGGTTGAAGTCCCCTAGCAGGACAAGAGCTTGTGAGAGTGAAGCCTCCTGTAGCTGGAGAAAGAAGACTTCATTTAAGAGCTCCTCTTGATCAGGTGGCCTATAATAGACACCAATCACAAGGTTCTCTTTGTTTATTTGACCTCTTGTAGCTATTCTTCAGGGACAGCTCTTCACACTCTATCCATTTCCTGATACAGAGGGCAACATTTCCACCCCTCCTTCACAGCCTATCCCTTCTGAAGAGTTTGTAGCCATTGACTGCCATGGGGTTCATCCCACCAAGTTTCAGTAATAGCACTGAGGTCATAGCTTCCTAGTAACATGGTAGCTTCCAACTCCTCCTATTTATTGCCTAAGATGCATGCATTTGTGTGAAGGCACCTGATCAGGGCTGTTGGCTGTGTTTCTTTCTAAGTGGAACACCATCCTTCAGGTGTTCCATGGAGATTTCCTTGTTAGCCTCTACTACATCAGGAGTCCCCAGCACACCTCTGCAGGACTTCAGCTGTACTGTAACATCCCCAACATGCCCAATATACCATGAGGCAACCCGTGGAGGGCTCATAGCTATACCCCTTCCCACCAACCATAGTGTGTCCCTTTACACTGTCATGGGCAAGCCTGCTCTATTCCCCTCCCTGTTTGCATCTAGTTTAAAGCCCTGTTGATGAGCTCTGCAAGATCCCGGAAAGACCCTTTTTCCTCTTTATGAAATGTGTTTTCCATGTACACCTGTAAGCCTGCTGCCAGATAAGTCATCCCATTGTCAAAGAACCCCGAAAACTGTTATGATGGCACCAGCCCTAAAGCCATTTATTAATAGACTGGTTCCATCCAATGTCACTGACTGTAAGAGTAAGGAGGGAGGAAAGAAACCACCTGGGGCCCAGATTCCTTCATTAGTCATCCAAGGTCCCTGAAGTCCCTCTTGATCACCCTTGGACTATGTAATGCAGCTTCATCACCCTCCACATGGAAGAGCAGTAACGGATATTAGTCCAAGGGACACACTAGACTAGGAAGTTTCCTAGTGATATCCCTAGCCTGGGCTCCTGGGAGGCAGCAGACCTTCCTGTGAATAGGGTCTGTCCTGCATATTGGTTCCTCCATTAAACTGTTCTGCCAAATGTGAGAGCAAGTCATTAGATAGATACTTAACTTTCTTTCCTCCTGAACAAGATACAATCTTCTCACTTTCTTCTGTGGATCTGATGCATTTCTGGACCATCTTCTCTCCTGTCTTTTTTTTTCTTACCCTTTCTCATTAGGCCAATTTTTAGAAAATAATAACAAACCTCACCTTGAATGCTTATATTGGTTCTAGAAATGGAAAAAAATCCAACAGATCTGGGTGTGAACTTTTCCTTACTCAGTCTCCATCAGTTTGCACAACATGAAAAACTTTTCTCAGCATTGAATTATGAATCTTACTGCAACGAACCACAGAACTTTTACTGGTTGTGTGAAGTCATTGTCTGGACCAATGGAGAACAGCATCTGAATTTATAGAGAGCAGTGGCACTTGTTTAGCATTCAAACAATGATGCAGCTACAGGCCTTGATTTTGAGTCAAGATGAGAGCACATTATGTGGGAGCAGGTCAGTAGTTTTACCTGCATGTCTGCAGGGGGTCTTTACAATGATGGATATTAAACTTTGGGATTAAAGTTATTAAAAGAAATTTTTCAGAAGACAATGCAGACTGAAGAGGTGTGCCACAACTCTGAAGTAGGTGAACTCCTCCAAAATCTTCTGGATAGGAAATGCCATCTTATGTGTCTCACTGCTCTACAGGTTTTCCATGCTGTCCATCCTCTGCATCAAAACATCACATCCCTTTGGTTGTTCAGAAGGTTCCAGATTCACTCATCCTTCACAGTTTCCTACACAGATGTCCTCAAAATTTGGGAGAGTGACTGCGTTAACAAGAAATTATGACTCTTCAGTACTAACAAGGGCATATCTGACCACTTTTTTTACCACGGTCTTCCACATACCTGGAATCAGCACACCAGGTATGGCAAAATAGAAGAACCATTGGGATACACATAGTTAAACAAGCAGGAAGGTAGCGGAGAATGGGAAAGCACTTTAGGACTTCTGTGAAGTACGGATACGTACATACAAACATTAGTCATCAAATACTAGTCACCAAAACAGCAGAAAATTGAACATTTTTCAAGGCAGACAGGAAAAGTCACATCAAAAGGAAAGTAAATTTACAAAGAAAAATACATCAAGTAGTGCAGAAAGAGTAAACATGAACAAACAGTCTGATGCAGGCATGATCATAAATATTATTGTTGGAGATCCATGCACCATGCAAAAATTTCTTTTAGCATTAAATGTGAAGCTATCTGTCTAATTTCTGTGTGTATGTACCATAAAAATGTAGCTCAGGTTCATAGCCTTTCAAAAATGAATTCAATTAAACTCACTAATCAGGCTGATTCTAGATATTTGCATTTCACCTATGTAAATTGATTTTCCAATTGGCTAGGCCGGCTTCTCTGTTTCATTTCACTTGAGTGTATAGAAAAGATACAGTCTTCTATTTACCATGGAAAGGAGAAACATTCCTTAGTCATTTTATACTTCAAAGTTTCCTATGAAAAATACATAATAGATCTACACTTTGATACTGTTACTGTAGGAGAAGTTTAGTTAATCATGTTAATATTCTCTTTATCTCTATTTTTAAACTTACAAATATACTTTTAGTTTTCAAAAAATATTATGTTGTTGATATCTGATGTAAATTATCTGGGGAAGGGGGGAGATGTGAGGAGCAGCTTCAATATCTGGTCAAAGAGGTTAATTTCTTAGAAGTCAAAAAATTTTTAACAGCTACTCTTTCATGTTTAGTATGTATATGGTGCTGTGTTCAAGGGCAAGAACAGATAGATAAAATGAGTTACACAAACACATACACAGGTTTCACATCACTGATTTCTCTTGCAAGTTAAAATCCAACATCCTCTGTCATGGACATTTGTTACCACACAGTGAAAGTGTGATAACAATACCCAAAGAACCAGTTAGCCTTTGGCTAAAACAAAACTCCTGAGGCTGGCAAATTCAATCCCAGGCTAGAGGTGCACTAGGAAGGGAAGCGAAAAAGCATGGACTGTCCATCATTAGCTATGACAAAAACATTTTTTAATGCAGATATGAGCTGAATACCAAGGCCAACATGCTGACTTTTGCAAAACAAGATCATGCTTGGCTTTAGATTATGTAAATATTGGTGGTTTGGTACAAACATTCATATGTACTTTTCTTTCAGTTTCAGTTTGTACAATTTGATCATTCCACAAAAGGCTTTTGAATAGAGACATGTAGGTATCTTTTCACATAGGTGGAAATCTGCAGCCTGAAATTTGCTTACAAGCAATCACACTGAGCAGACCTTTGGATTATGCACTGAGGGAATTCAAGGCTTGTGCAGAGTACAAGGCAGGAGGGATTAAAGTGTTTGCCAATCTCTGCACTGTGCCTATGACCTCAGCTGAACTGCAGTATTATATGTATGGGGATGAAGCTCACATGCAGATCAAATCTCTATACTACCTAGAAATGTTCCCAGAGATTCAGCCAAATACACACCTCCATGACATTTAATTACAGCAAATACAGAATACAGAATATTGGGAGCTGGAAAGATCACTCAGTCCAAAGTCACTCCCTGCCCATAATGAGCTGAATTGTAGATTCATAGATGTTAAATCCAGAAAGGATTGGTATGACCCTCAACTCTGACATCCCTTATAACACAGGTTGTGATGATCTGACTCAGATTCACATGAGCATTAAAACGAAAGGACCTGTGAGTGGTAACCTACAATGCTGAGAAAAGCGGTATAGCCTCTGCTACTAAGAAGCCTTCAGTCAGCTCTGAGTCAGGAACATTATACTTGTATGCTTGATATTAATTTAATATCTAGATTGCTGACTTTAGCCCCTAGTTGTTGTTGTTGTTATCATTATTATTGTTATTATTGTTATTTATTATTATTAATACTATTATTAATATTATTATTTTTATCCAGGAAGTATTATAGTTTTCGGTATACTTAGTATTTTGTTTGTTATTGGCCTCAGGTGACACATGAAAGGACAAGGATCACTCATGTCACCAACCAAAGGGCCCAAAGAACATCTTTACTTCATTTCTACTGCATAGAGTAAAACATGTTTATAACACCAAATGGTTCAGGCCTCTGAATTTACAGTATGCTGTAGAGCAAATTTAGACATTAAATATATGAATATCCTACCACATAAGTTTGCGAGATATTTCCCTCATGTACATGTATCTATCTGTTGAAGCAGATGAAACCCTGGACCCACGGGGATTTTTTAGCTGGTTTCACTCTTTGTAGGGATTTTCTCCAAAGTGGTCTGTCACTCTTGGTGCATCTATTTCTGTGTAAAACTCTTTTATATGAATGCATGTTCTAATGAATATAGGATAGAAGTCAACTTTTTCACCCAAGATGTGTTTCAAGGCACAATCAGGGGTTTGGAAATACTTCGGGCTACAAGCTGGAAGGGAGGCACAGTTTCTGTGGCATGCTGCCACATCTCTTTTGATTAGGAAGCTAATGGCTGGATAACTTCTGAAAACAGGAAGGTATGACAGCAAAACTTTATTTCGGTTAAATAGCTCCCATATAAACACAGGAATTCCACTGTCATCCCTGCTCCTTACCCTCAGCAGGTTTTGCAAGGACAGACTGGCTGGGTGACAGGTCCAGCAGCTGTGTGCTGGCCACAGGTTAGTGTCAGCAGGTCTCTTACCTAGCTAGCTGGCAGACAAAATAAATTATTTGAAAAGTCACAATACAACAAGTGTTAGCAGCATTTACTGTTACTCTGTGGATCAAGTGAATTTTAAAGAATTTTCATGGAAACCTAAGGAGAAGCTTCCGACACACAAACAATCCCATACACAAAATGTCTGCCATCTTCCCTTACTGCCTACGGTTTGGAAGCCAATTAAATGGCCACTCCTTCTCACGGTGTGTGAAAAGAACAAGCATTAATTAAGCACAGAAAAATGGAGGAGGAGGAGGCAGCCAAAGGGTGAGGGCTATAAGCAGTTATGGGTGAGGGTGGGACACCTTCTCCCTTTGAGCAGCATGGAGGGAGGAAAACCCTTCATGAGACATGTGGGTGTTCAGGATTAGATTTTAACCATAGAAATCAGTGGACAGTTTGGAGGTCATCCACCATAAGCTCAGCTACCAGCACGAAATTGAAAAGCCCTAAAAATAGATCAATTCAGCATATCAGCAGTGATTTTTAATTTGTTCTTGTGTTTGTTGGAGGCGTAGTTGCTGCTCTTGGACTGTTGAGGTCTGCAGTCATGAGCAGTGCCATTTCAAATGCTGGTGGCTGCTGAGTTCCAAGCATCATGAAAAAAAACCCAAAGATAATTTTGGAAAAAAAAAAAGAATCCTGTTCTGGTTTCTGGTGAAAGCTGTCTCAGACATTTTGCCTCTCTTCTCACAGAACAGCAACAAGTATTTTGGTGAAGGAATTCAGCTGGCTGAGGACATTGGGTGTGCTGCTTCAGGGAAGCCAGGTAAGGAGAGATGGAGGGTGATTAGAGCTCTGAATAAACATAGAGGAAGCTTAAATGATTGCAGGGTGTTGCGAAAAGAGTGGTGGCACTAATGAGAGCTGAGTTCAGCTCCTGATCTGCAGTCACTGAGGAGAAAATGGATCACCTGGAGGAAACTTAGCATCAGGCTTAGGGGTGGCAATGGGCAAGTTGGTGGGAGAAGTTCATAGGGGAAGGGCACATCTCATTTTCAGTCATGAAGTAGGATGGCAGCAATACTGTAGTGCATGACTCTGCCTGCAAAGCAAATAGCATACATGGCAGTAGAGACATCTCTACTGCCATGTATGCTGCCACAGCCTTGACATCTCCCTAGCATATACAGAGTTTTCAGTAGCATCATGAACACAACTACCAGTTAAACATAATTTGACTTACATACTAAATCCCCAGTGCACAAGTAAAAGTCACTAATTCATATATATTAACAAAGCAAAGAAAGCAAGCTAGAGAAAAAATGGAGTGATTGCTGAAATACAGGCAGTGAAAGAAGTTATTGTATGAGCTGTTACTTATTTGCTTTGTCTACAACCTAGTTTCCCCTAAAGTTCTCAGTGAGGTTTAATGTAAAGTATGAAGGATTATTAAAAATAAACAAAATAAAGCTTGGAAATACAATTTCTGAAAAGACCAGCTAAAATAATTTTAATTTAAATGATCTGCTCCCAAATCCCCATAAAATTCAATCTTTGCTTACAAAAAAAAAAAAGGACAGACACCTAGCATTCTTCACATGAAACGTTATTTCAATTGATTACATCATTTAAGTCCTCTTTTAGCCATAAAGTTATGCTTTCAATGTATTGTAGTTTCAATAAATCAGTGATGAGAAATTGCAAATATTCAGGTGAGAGTCGGGTCACAGAAAACCAAGAGAATAATCAAAAGTATTATATAAGTTCAATTGTCTCATACAAAACTTTAAAATATCAATGGGAATCTGATATCTTAACCATCTTAATCTTAATGCCTGCAATTAACTCTTTCCTATACAGTTCATAAATTGCTGGTTTTTAGACTAGGTTTGTCATTGCTCCCACAGACTCAGCTGGATTTGTACACAAAAGACTGAAAATTTTCTATATTTCCACCATTACGGGCCTTAAAATTCTGATATACTCTGGAAAGTACCTCTAACTGATAAATTAAAACTCCATCCTCAAAGTTGCCCTTAATAGTTGTATGTTGTTTAAACATACTGTGCAAACTGTGACTCCTTAGAACAATTACACAGATCAGTTGCCTATATTTTTTTATAAACAATACTGAGATTAATTAGTTGGAATGGCTTCCTTTGCTTCGCCTCTGATGTCATGAAAATGCTATTACTAGCTCTTCCTTGGACAGAATAAACAAGCATATCTGATATGCAAGCTAATATAATGTCCTTTATTTACACGATTGTAAATCCTGTTAGCTCTAAAACAATTTTGAATTTAGGAGAGGGCCAAAAAGGAGAACAACAAAGGAGAGAAATGACCTCAGTGATTCCACACTGACGTATCTTCAGTCTCAGAACTGGCATGAGAAGGTCATGTTATCAGTTGGCTTGGGAAACCTGAGTAATGGCTCTGTGATTTGGTCCGCAGCAGGACATAAACAAATATTAATTGTTTCAGGAGTTCATAGCTTTTACCTGTATCTTAGTCAAGTTTCTGCATGGTATGAATAGGGTTTCAGACATCTTGAATAGAGCTAATCCATTAAATAGATCTAAACTGGGTTTTTAGAGGTTACTCTGTGAAAGAACACTGTATTCATTATCCAGTTGTTTTAGGCCTCTGATATAAAATCTATGAGCATTTTTTCTGTGGCTGCACAACATCTGCTGCAAGCATCTAAATGGGAAAACTGACATCTTTCAAAAATGGAGACAGGCTCCTCTCTGAAAATATTGCTGCAAGGTACATAAAAGCCATTTGGTGGTGTATTTGTGAGGGAATGCTGACCAAGTTTAAGCTCAAACGTGTTATCTAAGCACTCCTACCAGCATATTTTAAAAAAATACTGTAAAAATTATGAGCATTTAGCACACTATTTTCTATTTAAATATATCTTTCAGCTACATTTCCCACTTGATTATAAGCTTAGTTGCAAGATCAACAGTTAAAGGTTGCTAATGCAGAACCAGGTTAGAAGCCGTAGAATGAATGGCAAAACTCCTGTTTACTTTAGTGGAACTGAGGTTCCAGTCCAACCTTTGTCAAGGAAGAACTCACAGGTAAAGGTTGAGAGCTTTTTCTTGTAAATGCTGGGTTTGCCTCACTCTTAAGTGGTTGAAACAGGACTTCACATACAGAAGCTTATTCTTATCACATTGTGGCACTTTATTGAAGTTTACAGAATACTCCAAATGATATAAGGCTGAGAAAATAAATTTGTGTTCAAAGATATCCAAACAGATCGATATTTGGTTAGAGCTGATCTATAGTAACTTAACTCATAGTGGTCTTGCATTATTAGATATCCAAAAGCAAAGAACAGTCATCTTTCCTAAGGTCTAGCCAAGCTAAGTGTCATCATAAGCAGTTGCCTGGAGAATATTAGAAGCATGACAACCATTTCTACATGTAGGCCAAGTATTTTATGACTGTATGCTGAACACCAAATACACTGAATAAAGCCCAGTAGAGCAACTCTACTGGCCTATGTCCCGTGCCCTGTTTGTAATAGCCTTATTCCTTTCAGGCCCCTCACAAGGTGTGCCTGTGTGCCTGCATTCTGTGGTACATGCATGGTAAGTTACGTGGGGTCTTACTCATGCATGCTGTAGTGTGTATCTGTTCTTGTTCAGTATGTCTTGTCTTTTATCAGAGAAACAAAAATTACTTCCAAGGGCTGGAAATAACTGTTTCAGTAAATGCATTCCTATTCTTTTGTGAATATGTGATTTATGGGATCAGACTTACCATGGTACATGCAGGACTAACTTTACTGAAGTCAGTGGCATTCATCCCATGATTTGGCAATCTTCCTTTCTAAAAAAGGCACATGAAAATAATAATAGAAAAAGTAACTAGTTACTTCATATTAAAAAATAATCAGCCTGATTTATGTCTTTTCTCCTTCCTTTCGCTTCATTTTTCTATGACAAAAATAAAGTAATAATGAGTCATACTTCACCAAGAAATCAGAAATTGTTCATGAATTAATTTTGAAATCTTACCAAAAAACTGAAGCAACAAATTTAAGAACTTGCAATTTTTAATTGTGTGCAATAAGTATTATCCTATTTGAGAAGGAAAATAAAGAGAAAGAAAAAAAAAAGAAGGTTATTTCAAGTGTAAAACTTAGTGTGACATGTGACATGTTAGACTTATGAGTGACCAGGAGCTTCAAACATAACAGAGTGAACAAATTAATATTGGATTCAGTCTGTATGTCTTGGCTGTGAATTAGCTTTTTCCTTCAGGACTCTGACTCTTGAGTGTGCCCTAAAATAATACCAATTTTGATACATAATAGCATTTTGATAAAATTATCAAAGCCTATACTATCTACAGGAATTAATACAGGTATATGTGATTGCAATGTGCTTTTTATATATTAAAANATGGCCCTATCTAAATGCACTTATTTCCATTTTCCTATGACTGGTTTCTATCCCAAACAGTTGCCTAATTTGCAGAGTCTTGTAAGATTTTTTTCAGTTACAAGGAAAATTGGATGATAGATTTAAGTGTTTTTATTTACAAAGTCTGTTTGTCTGAATGAGACAGGAGACAATACTATATTTACTGCAGTGAGCCCCACTCCAGCCAGCTATACTTTCCCAAACTTGCTTGTATAGTTTTTTATATTGATTTTACATTCTTTGGGGATTTTTTTGAGTCTCTTCATTGTCAATTCTAGGGAGTTGCTATTCATTGTTTCTGTTGGTGCCTTTTACCATTGTAGTATTTATACTCATCAGAAAAGCATCATTTAACTTTTCAGGTCTGCTGAAGGAAATCTGTCTGTTGTAGTGATTATAAGTTTTAGCTAAATTATTGTCTTTATTAAGGTAAGTAAGGTATCTTAACTTACTTAAGTTAAGCACTTAGCACAGTAGTTTAACTCTGTGTTGTGAAGGAGATGTTAAAATATACAGTCCAGAAAGAGTGAGAAGTTGCTAGAAGCTATTGAAACTTCAGGGAGTCCATTCCACAAGCAAAGTTGGTATTTTTGACAGGATTAGGTTCTCTAACATTTTCAGGAAGCACTTACAATATGAAATGTAATGTTTTACCTGGCAATTTGTATGTGTAAATTTTGCTCTTTTCCATAGCAGACTAATTTTTTATCCATATGTTTGTTTTCCCATTTGTCTTATTTTAATACTGTATATTCTTTTATCAGATGATGAACTGCATTCTGTAACCATCTGAATTTTGTGGATTTTGCACTATCCTGACCCAGTAGCAGCTCTGATGTAGCAACCAAGCACACTGTCCTAAAGACTCGTAATTAGTGTAGGACATTATTAATTGATATGCCCCTGTTGCACTGGTCTGATGTGTGATCAAGTCAAGTGTTCAGCTATTCTTGTCTTGCAGCTCAAAGGATGCCAGACTGGAGACATACTGATCTTGTGTGGAAAAAAATCCCACCCAATATCTCATTTTCTTGGAGGTATAACAGTGACAACTTCCCTTCTCTCCTAGAACATTAGTGGACACAAGGGAACAGAACTTAACAGAGTCAATGTTGTTCACTCAAGACTATTGAGTGGTTAAAGCAGAGGCCTGAATCTAGGGTTTAGTCTGTTGGGCAAGATCCCTAATACCCCTAATTCTCCATCTGTGGAGTAGAGATAATACATTTTTCCTTCTCCTAACTTCTTGCAGCTGTTGCATATCTGTACTATAAGCCTTCTTTTATCTGTTTTACTACATGCATACATAATTTAATAGCTTCCACAGTAAATGCAACTTTGACTTTCTCAACACTGCTTGGGGTTTTGATTATTTTTTCCTGCCCAAACAACTGCAAAATCTGTCTTCCCTTCATTATTAACTTCCCTTTAGGACCATCAGTTTCTCAATCCAGAGTGAGTCACTCTAACATCTGTTAATTTCTGGTGAAAATAGGTGTTCTGCTACTCCAATTGTTTAAAGTGTGAGTAAGGGACTATTTACACCTGGCATATGATCCCTTTGCACTGCCAATATCAAACCCATGACTTTAATTCTTTTAAGCTACTGCTAGTGTATCATCTAACCAAAAACATTTGGTCTCAAAAACTAAAGGCGCCACTGAGATATAAAATATTCTTTCATTGCTATTTATATTTTTATTGTTATGATAAATACAGTGGTGAGATCAGGACAGATTTATGTCTGACAACAGTTCTTGGAAAGTCAGTTTGTATTCTGAGAGAGCATAAAATGCTTTTCTCTATTTTGTTTTCCATTGAGGCTAGCAAAAACAGCAAGTACAGGACAAATTCTAGGGCATGGTGAGTTATGACTTTTCAGTGACACACATTGTCACTGAGACACAAAGAATAGGATTTTGAGGTGTGAAACAGGACACTAAGGTTGGGTTAAACAAAAAAAAATGCCAAGGGATTTACATATAATTCTACATCTTTGAACCTTATGTTTCTAGGCTGTTTTTAAAACATATTTCTTAACACCATAAACTATTTTAAATTATACTTGGATTGTACTGTGTCACATTCCTGTAAAGATGCCGGTAGCTGAGTTAGCAATTTGTTGCTATTTAGGGAAAATTTTTTGACTTCTTTATGTTTCTTCATCCATCTTCATATCTTCTTTCTGAAATCCACTTGTGCCTGATTTTTTCATTGCATGATTTCAGCCACAGATGCTATAATTTTAAGAAATCTCAGTGTATGGGAGGGAAATGTCACCTGCTCAAGATTGTTCCTTCAAATACACAAAGAATTTGAAGACTAGGGAAGGTAAAGAAGGTTAATACAACTCAAATTTGGGCCTTGAGAAGACTGGGGGCCAGGTTGTGTACAGTCACAAGTCACAGAAGTGTGCCCATAGATGGCTTAAGGTTGTTTTTATCTGCTCTCATCTGAGGGTTGCTTTGCAATTAGCTGACTGACATACACTGAGAACCCTACAATTGCCCTGATGTTCACATTCTGACCAGTTTGAGGTGAGCAGTGAAAAAGGGTGACCAAGATAACCCTGCTTACAGGCTTGCAGGAATAATCTGGCAAGCTTACACCACATATGTATACAGGTTATTAGTACTGACACCACCTGCTGAAAGTAAATTGCACTGTTTTTGGAAAACATCCTTTCAAGTACTTGAGATACTCATAATCCTTATGTGGTAACCTTACCTATAGCCATTCTGCCTCATTTGTTACTTTTAGGATATACCTATAAATATATGTATATACATATGCATGTAAACAATATAAATAACCATTTGCATTTTCTGTGCTGAATTTGATTGTGATTCTCATTCTCATTTACTATCAAATAATTTAGTCACACCAATAAAATCTTCCAGTCTTTTCACACAGTTCTTTGAAGAGCAGCTGCTTCCTCATGGTGCTTCTGAACACATCATCAAGCTACAGATTACAGGCCTACCAACCTTTACCTGTAAGAGTACCCTGGCCTACATTCTTGACCTTTCTCTATAAAAAAAGGTTGTAGATCTAGTGTCAGTCCTTGGTCTGGTTAACACCAAAGATTATGGATCCCTGTAAGTAGTTTTTCATTAATCAGTAAGTGCCCTTTGTGAAGGAAAGAACTAGACCAAATTATTAATTATTCTTTATGATTAATTTTCTTTTAGATTCCTACCGTTTCTTCTTTCATCCTGTGCCCTCCTTTGCTAATCTCCTCATTTCCATTGGGTGAAATGTAAAACTCATTGAAGGAAGAGAAAGGATAAATATATTTCCCTAAACTGTTTGTGTGAAGAAGGATTGATTAGGAGTATGAAGCAGCAGAGAGACTCTCTCATCGGATGAACCCAATGGAAGAATCTTTTTTGACTCTCAGGTTGTAAAAAACCTTTCCTCTGACTTCTAGAAATGCTGAATTGGATGGCAGATGAAGCCACAATAACCCCTGAACAGAGCTGGCTCAGTTAGTATTTGTTGTTCTCACATTCAGTCTCAACCTGGTGCTAACTAGCTTAGAAATAAAAACACCTCATTTTTTGGGGCTTATTTTCCCCAGTCCTTTCAGGCTTTTGGAGCTTCCCAGATATTGATCGAACTCCCAAATATTTGCATTGGTTCTGAAAATGGACAGGAAATTATTTAGAAAATATCAGTCTTCCTCACAGAATTTATGCCTGGAATTGGAATAGTAAGAGAGTTGCAGTCGTAGCATTTTCATCATTGTATTTTAGTAGCCTGGACAACTCAGAAACAGGAACTGATCTTTTTTATACCTTTCTATATGAAATTCTAGCTCTTATCCTCTGGATGCCTCTTTGGTTTTTAAAGCATTTTCTGCATGTATCTGTAGACTGCAAAATTGGCATGTGAGTGTCCATTTATTAGAAAAGTAGTAAATCTCTGTAAAATATTCTTTTAAAAGGTACAGACAATACATATTTTCTTAAAGACTTGCTCAGTTTCTTTGTGAACTACCTTTTACCCTTTACTACTGCAGATCTTTTAACATGTTTGATAACTGGCATGCTACCAGCTCCCTCACACAGACCACCCACCCTTCACAGTGACGTCAAGGAAGTCCCCACGTTTGCATTATTCAATGGCAAGGAAGCCTTTGCTATCTTTGCCTACACAGATGGTGAGCAAAAGGATAGGAACCTTTGGATTGGACTGCATCCCTTGACTCTGATTTGTTTTCTCTTCCCAACAGAACCTCTCTGTAATAAAGAAATCTTCTGTTTGGTATACTTGCAATGAGAAAATAATGTTACAATGAATGGCAGGTGCTTTAGCTTTCAACTGATTTCAAAGTGCGTCATACTGCTAGAAAAAAAACACAAAAAAAAACAGATGAAAAATGCATGAAACTGTAAAAACGCTTTCACAAGTCCTGCTGTGCCACCACCGTGAATGTGCTTTACCCACCTGAGCTCAGTGCACAGGACTGCCTGTTTCATCTCTTTCCTTTTTACTCTGCTACTCTTTTTTTGATGTCCCTGTAGTGCCCTAACCTGTGTCCATGCAAACAGGTTCACAAGATCTTCTATGAGATCTAATGGCAGGAGAAGCAACCAGCATTCTGATTTCCTTCTTTGTACTCAGCATCCTCTGCCATCTGCTCCTGGGCTCTTCCTGATGTTTTTATGTTGCAAAACTCTTTGAGACAGGATGTTTTCCTTTTTATTTGTTAAGAGTTTAGTGTAGGGTAATGATAAACAGGAATCTGAAGTTATGATGGATATCAAGTTGCTGTACTTTCCTGACATTGTGGAGTGTGTCAGTTACTCAGGTGTGTGGCTAATACAGGCAAGGGAGAGAAAGGCTCCTGATAGCTAGACATCAGTTAATACTTCAGAGTGGGAATGATATTAAAACTAGTTTTAATGATTTAGTGTTCAAATATCCCCCTATTTTCAGCTAAGAAAAGGCAAGACCTGTACATTCAGATTAAAGGATGCCTGAAATATGAAAGGTTTTGAATAATCCTGTAGAGTTAGAATGAAGGGTGTATAGAGCAGGCTCAGACCAAGTCTAACTTGCTGAGTGTTCACTATCTTAAATAAGAAAGGCTGATGTAAATGTATGAGAAAACCAGGCATGCCTCATTCCCCTTAAGGGTTGGAAAGATTCTATGGAAATATAGTTGTTTGGGTTTTTTTTTTTTTCTTGATATCATGTTTCAGCTAATGAACATTCCCTTTCTGTACAGAGAGCTGCTTGGTCACTACATATTCATGTTAAGTGGCACTAAAAGCTGAAGATTAGATCTGTAGAATGTTTAGGACAAAAGGCCATAGCCTAAGAAGAAAATAATCTAAATTTTTAACTTAAAATAAATTGAAAAATTACACTACAGTTGTGGGAATATACAGGGAGAGAACAGGTGGGGACCTAAGTAAAAGCTATCAGGACAGAGCCCATGAGGTGGTTTGTTAGAAGGAATATGATAAAGTTCAAGAACCCCACAGACTGATGAGCCCTGACATCTCTCATACATGACCTCTTTTTATGAAAATTGAATTGTAAAACTTTATAGATTTCGCCTTTCGGAGTATAGCACTGTTGAAAGTTATTTGCAACAGAAATTTTGTGAGACAGTAGGGAGCAGAATAGAAGAATCCTGATTTACTTTTCATGTTCCACCCATTAACACATGCTTTATCTTCCTTGACCAAACAGGAAGAATTGTTGAAACTTATTACACCAATTAGGCATACATTAAGGAAAATTTGCTTCTAAGGCTACAAGTAAACATAATCCACTTAAAAAAAAAAAGCTTTTGCATAGTAAACATTTGTAGTTACAAATAATACGTTTAAGTCAGATCTACATATGTACCTTGGACAGATCTAAGTTTCAACATGCATAGTTGCATGAAGAAACATAATTTAGGTATATAGTTTTTATTTACAAATAGGTGTGAATAAATTTTAAGCATCCTGCTGAAAATGTGAACTTTCTGTTTAAATGTTACTGGCTGAATAAACACTGAAAAAAACCAAAAGCTACACTTAAAACACACAGTGAAATCTAGGGCTTGTAATCCTAAAAAATGGTATCTTTATTAGTTTATTTTCCAACAGGAACTTCATGCAGAGAAGATTCAATGGTGTAACAGAACCATGTAGACCTGGTTTCATTCTCATTTCAACATGTTTTTCCGCAATCTGTTTCATGGTCAGTGGAGAGAAAAGCCCAATAACTCAGCTGCCTTTAAACAAAAATCATCCTTGAAAACCATCTATCTCTCCATTTAATAGAGACAGAATCTAGAGCTGATAACTTAGGCATCTTACAGATAACCTAGAAGTCAGAGGAATGAACCCAAAACTAAATGGATGCTACAGGAAACCTGAAGAACAAATTGCCTTTTCCCAGATTCAAAACCAAACAGAAAGCACCAAATGAGTTTATTTCTATCTTCTAGAAATCCTCCAGCTTCTCTCTCAAAGAAATAATTCATTGCTAAGTTCTGCAGGTATCAATAGGCAGTTTCACTCAGTCTGTGGTGACAGAAGAAGGCATGATGTCACATTCTGCCATTCTACTTTGATTTCTGGTCAAATATCTGCTAATCAGAAAAACGTCTGAAAAATAACCAAGTGGGAGAAAAATTCTGAAAAAATCTATAAGTTTATTTCTACTTAAGTCTATTTCTTCATAAAATGTATTTCAAGTTCTGGTGAAACTTGGATCTTTCCACTAACTTTCAATTATTTTTCCCCAAACAAACAGTCCCATCTTTCAAGAAATCTCTATTTTGGAATTATTCTATTTTATGAACAAAAAATGTGGAAGGTGATCCAAATCTGACATTTTGGAATTGATTTATTTCCATGGGATTGAGTAAAAAAATCGAATATTACGTACTTCACATGTTTCTTCCAAAGCCTTAGTAACTACTTCCAAACTGAGAACTGAGGGAATTGTTATGTCTCCCCTAGAACATAGAAATAAATATTTCTGAACCCTATCTGACAGCAGATCAACATGTGTACTGAGCTGCTATCAGGCAACCATTTCTGTTCCTGAAGACCAGCAAGATTTGTTTAAAATCTTGCCTTGTTCCTATCCTTTGATCTTTGTGGGAGCAGTAAAACTGCTCCTGCTTTTTTTAAAAAGCAGTAACAAGCTTCATATCCTGCACTTATCTACCAACCAGGTAAATGCAGCACAGAGCAGATGAGCTGGCAGTAGTGTAGCAGTAGTGTAGCAGTAGTGTTGGTACACCCACAGGAACCATCTTGGTCTAAAGACAACATTTGTCCAGATTGCATAATTTCTAATGTGTTTTCATCAGTATGTGAAACACATTTGATGATTAGGAGCTGAAGTGTGGGACCTGGGAGATCTGTCTAGAAAGAATTCCTCAGGCCCCATCCTAGGCTCTTTATGCTTCTTCCTCTTAGACTTTCATGTTTCTGCTCACTGCTCACAAAGAGCAGTGAACCAGTGATGCCAGAATTAGCATCTCCAGCTTTTTGTACCACTTGCTCCTTCAGAATAGGATGCATTTACCAGCCAAAGGAGATCCATGACCAATGAATAGGAGTCAAGGCTGCTCTTGGCTTCTTCCAGAGAATAAAAGGATCTCAAGAAACTGGAACTTGAACTTGCATTTTAAGAGCCATATCAGTGATTGCCATAGCAAATAAATGCATAATGTAGCAGGATGTCCCTTTTACAGCTACGGTTTTCACACAGAACTGCCTTCAGCTGCTACAAAATGGTGAGCAAATTACATTACTTTTTGTTTTGGAATTTGTCAGCCAAAAATATCCTCTTGCTCCAAAACATGTTACTGGTTCATTTCTCCTTGAGTCATTTCTTGCATCTGTGCCGGATAAGGATAAATTGCTGCTGTTCTGATTTGATTGAAATTACATTTAGACTGCCAGAGGCTGTAGCAAAGTGAATGGATCAGGTTGTATTTCACTTATCCCCAGACAACCCTAGTGGGTTCAGCAGGTTCAGAGGGAGGCGATTAAAACCAAATTCAATCTTCGTCTTTCTTACAGGGTTATGTGCAATGTCACACATGCTTCTCTTTTTTTCACACAGTTACTCCTTGTATTACACTTCTGCAATGCATTCATTTCAGTTTAGCCACAAACACCAGCTGAGAAGGAGAGTGAATGCTCACTCTCCTGGTATGATGTATACCACGCTCAGTTTGAATGTTTGTTTATTTTTGCCCTGCTCGTCTCTAAGAAGCATAAACAAGTTGCTATCCACATAGTCATGAAACCTGGTTTAGAGAAAAGCCTGTAAATCAGGTATCCTAGGTTGCATTTAATAATTCTTCTAAATGTATACTTTCTTTCCCAGTCATTGGCATGGTGCTCTAACAGGGGATGTTTATCAGCTTTGCTCTCAGAAGACACAAATTTGGGCTGTACAACTTGAAGACATATTTTCTTAACCTTAAATAGCAGGAGAGCAGAAGTCAACAAAGTCAGAACCTCACATGACAAAAATTGATGAATTTGATAAGAACGATTTATAACAGCCAAAGATCTGGCACAGTATCAGAGCAGACTGCGTAGCACAATTTGAAGCAAGGTTTCCTTAGGTAATGTACCAAGCAAGGAAATTTCAGTTATTCATCTCCAAGGAGTTGGCATGCAGAGTTTCTTCTACATCAAACAATCCCTATCACTGGGCTGAAAAACTAAGACTCAAGCTTGAGGGCAAGGCTGACAGCCTTGTTTGTTGAAATGTGTGCTTAATTTTCAAAATGTCCTCCCCTAATATGATGAATTTGATTCTTCTATGGAAAATCTTCTGCCAGAAAGATTGCTTAGGATTCCATGGGAGTTCATCTGAAACACATCCAAGATAGACTTCAGAGTCTCAACATGCATACAGTATATTGAGCTAACTAGGGTGAACTTACGAAGGAAAATTAGCGTGCATCTTCCATCCTGAAAGTGGCTATGCTAAAACCTTCATGTGCTATTTTCTGTGTGCGAAGATAGAAGTTTCAGATGGCTGAGGGAAACATGTTGGTTACAGAAATGACACATAGCAGAAGAATATTTGAAAAAGTTTGAAAGAAAAATATCCTAATAGCAATCTGGGGTGACTGGAATTCCCATTTATAATCTAACACAAACAGCTAGGAAAAAAGAGTTGCTGAAAGATCTAAACACAAACCTTCTCATCTTTCAGGGGGGACACAGTATTTCTACAAATAAATTGCTGGTAAATGTGGGAATAAATTGCCCTTTAACTTCCACAAACAAATATTTAGAAAACAAACATAAATAGCATTAGGCTGTTTCCATCGTTTTATTTGGTATCTTTCTATAGTTGTGTCCCAGAGAAAAATAATCTTTTATATGCCACAGTATAAAGTGATACATATACAGAGTTTTGCACCTGTCAATGCTAAAAATGCCTAGATGTCACCCTGAAAGTGCCTGGTTTATTTAGATATTTTAAATATAAAGCAATACTGCTATTAAAATAGTAAGTGGCATTTAACAGATAACACATGAAGGGCTGCAAGCTACCTGCCTTTTAAGTTGCCCCTGCAGATGCGCTTTCTAGTAGAGACACGCATCTCTCTTGCTCCATCATATTCTCTATGTTAAACTGCTGTTTCTTGAATTCCATAACTTAAGAAAAATGAGAATTTACATTAGTAGTAACTCAGTATATGGAAATCAGCATAGGTTCTTCTTCAATGCAACAGCATGAGGTTTATTGAAAATTTTCCCAAGATGTGTATTCTGATAGTGTATTAATCACTCCAGAAGCATGTCCTCATCTTTTCCTGTGGCTTTTTCCCTACCAGGCTCTTCTTTTGTATCTTGTGAGTAATTATACCTTCAGTGCAGCACTGCCCCCAATGCAGTTGCATAAAACAACTCTATTGTCTCTGGTGTTCTGAGCACAGTGCAATAATTTGTCATAATTATAATTCATGTAATAAATCTCTAACACTATAAAAATACAAAAATGATACTAACTATAAATATTTTTAGAGTCATCTCTCAGAAGAAAATTTTGATTAATGATGCTTTCCAGTAATTATTGCCTACCTAATCTGATAATTTCTTAGCTAAAAATTGGGTTTCCCAAGCCAATGGAAAGGTTACACAGAGATATGTAGTGAAAAATAGTGGATATACACAGATATAAATTAAATTCTATATTAAAAATACAGATGTTGATAAATTAAATACTAAGATAGTTCTTATAAGCTCTGATATGCAGGAGCAAAATATTATCCAGTTCTTATTTACATCCTGTA
>VXBZ01007639.1:0-15652 GCA_013399135.1 Heliornis fulica | reverse complement strand
TTTGGGAACTGCAATTGTTAAATGGGAATGTAGCAAGAAAGAAAAAATTGACACTCGTAACATGGAAACTGATAACTCCAGATATCATTGAGCAGATCCGACAGACACTTTTCTGCTGGAGTAAATCTGCAGCATTTTCACTACATAAAATGAACTTACTTCAAAATGAATTCTGGTTTATTTTATATGGTATGATTAGGAATGTTGAGTTTCATGCCACAGAACATGTTTAATTTTTGACATAAATAAGAAACATGACTACTTGAATAACCACAACTTTTTTTTTTTTAATGTCATAATGGAATTCGGTACCAATTCAGTACGAATTTGGTACCCTTCCTAGATAATTTGCATTTAACAGAGAATTGCCAAGAGTAAAGTAAGGATCTCTCAGCTTGTCTGGTACTATTTCTTGTCTCTTTCGAGAAATTACAGACTGTTTTGCCTTCGTTTCCCCTATCTTTTTGTTTGTTTGGGTTTTGGTTTTTTTTTCTGTGCTGGCAATTAAAAAATCCAGCTTAGCTTTAGTATCCTCTCGAGAAGTTGTTCTGTATCAGTCAGACTTTCAAGAATTCAGTACCCAAAATGCCTGCTTAACTATAACTAATATAAAACTAGATTATTTTTTTCCACTGAATTGTCATTCTCAATAGTATTCGTGTTGTGGTGGAAATCTCTTCTTATGTATAGGGTTCTTAAATTTTCTTAACTTCTAGATACCCCTCTGTATCACTAATAAAGTGCAAGAGAAAGAACCGTCACATAAAATGGTGACGATTTCCTAGTATTCAGCTTTTACCAGATTGTGTTTTATTATAGGGTGCTGTTGTGGTTTTTATTCTCCATAGTGCCTCCTCACCTACATTTTATGGAAATCTTCCATGATGCCTTCTCAAAAAACTTCTTTCGGAGTCCAAGGCTAATTGAACTAAGTACTTCTTACTAGAGCCTAACCTAAACTTTCCCTTCCTTAGTTCCAGGCCATTGTTCCATTGCAGTTGTAAATATTTCCCTTCCTTCTTTTAAGATAAACTTTTAAGGAAAACATCAAGCTAACAAACAAAAAAAAAGAGAAATTAATCTTCTCTTCTTTATAAGCAGTGAAATGCCACGGTGCAGTTCAACTGTGGGCAACTTTTAATATTTGTGCAAGAGAGCAGTCCATCAGGCAATTCATAACAGAAAAATAATTTTACATGTCATAAAGGCTCTTTAGCCTGAGCAACTGAAAAAGTCCCAGGGACAAAACTTTCTCAAAATCAGAATTTTTGCAAATGAGAAGTTGGCAATACATGCTGGTAGTATGTGAAGAGACATTTCTCTCACATACATGACCTCAAGTCTGACATTAACATCTAGCCACAGAATTAATATTAAAAGAATACAGTTCAACTTTTCTATTTAAATTTTACCTTCTGACATATTGATTAAGGGAGACGAAAAAGAATAAAACATCAATATTGGACATACAACATAATGTAATAGCAAATGGTGTAACTCTTAAAATATGAGTGCAAGTAGAGAATCATCAGTGATTTGCTGTTTGTGAGACCTTGGAAGCCATCTTCCTAGTTCTGAGATAACTACCACATCTTATAAATGACCTGGAAGAAGATACCAAATCTTTGCTGACTAGTTTTACAGACAATATAGCGACCAGGCAAATAATGTAATTAGTGAAGAGAGCTTTTTACACAGAATCACAGAATATTAGGAGCTGGAAGAGACCTCAAAAGACCATCCGTTTGATAAGAAAGTAATAAAAAAAATCATACAATCAAAGGATCAATATGTCTAGATGGGCAGCCCTATACCTAGAAATACTCTTGCAGGATATGGATGACTTTCCTGGGGAAGGGTATATTGGGTAAAAAGAGTAAAATTTATAGCAGACAGCTAACTTGGATATGAGCTACCATTAAGATGACATTTCCAAAACTGCTGTTATTATCCTTGGAAAAATAAAAAGGGGAATCTTGACTGTAGATAGAAAAGACATACATTAGCTCTGTATTTGGCACAACAACTAGGAATATTCTGTCCAGCTGTCTTGGCCAATGTGGGACAGTTGTTGTTATCTGCATGTTGATAAATTGGAGAAAGCTCAGAGCCGGGTTACAAAAGCAATTGGAACATGGAAAACATAAGACTGTGACAGATTTATAAAAAAAAATGTGATGACAGCAAATACCAGCCAATATCTAAATGAGAAATCAGAGTTAAAAAGAGAAAGGATACTAAAGCTAGTGAAATATAAGCTAGTAATGAGCCCTTTTAAACAAACAATGGTGGTAATAGGTTATAGAAAGGGTTTAATAAGAATGACTGTGTATTTTCCACTACTGGAATTTTTAAAGTCAAATAGTTTCCACGGACAATGAAATTAATTCATGGGGCCCTGTGCAACTTAATCTAAACTGGTCCTGTTTTGAACAGGGGGTTGGACAAGATGACCTTCTGAGGTGATTTCTAGCCTTACCACATAAATTACTCAGCAATCCTATGGTTTCTGCTTTTTGGCGGGTTGGAGTAGATAACTCCTATTGTCTGTAAGGTAAGTCTTTATTTGTTTGCAGTGTAGTGATAGCAGCAGCACTGTAGCTGCAGGGAGCACAGCTCATCAGAGCTAATTTATCCAGGGAACACTATTCCTTGTCCTCCAGTAACCTGAGGAAGATCTGATTTTCACTTTTCCAGAACCAAGGTGTGTATGTGTGCCAGTGGAATCCAGATGCCTTGCTAATTTCAGTTTAGCCTTTAGCTTTTATATTTGTTTGCTAATAACAAACTATAACTATTTCAAAGTCAAGTTAGCACTGGCATAGAATTGAGTACAGGAAATACCTTTCCACCTTTAGTTCCATTAGAAAGGGAGGAATAAAGCAGGGCACAGTACCAACATACCATTACCAACATGGGAAAGATACGTTCCCAGCCTCAGGAGATTACAGAACTTGTTGTAGATAAGATGTAAAAGGTCTGCAACAAATAAAGGGAGAGGAAAGGAACTGCATTCAAACCCACACATACATACCCTAATGAGTTGCTTAGTGAAGTATTTCTGATCCTGTAACATTAAATTGCAGTGTTAATGGTTCACTTTGTTAGTGTTTACTCAGCATTCTGATAGCTATTATCACAGAATCGCAGAATTGTAGGGGTTGGAAGGAACATCCAGAGATCATCGAGTCCAACTCCCTGCCAAAGCAGGTTCGTACAGCAGGTCACACAGGTAGGCGTCCAGACAGGTCTTGAAAGTCTCCAGAGGGTCCAGAGAATGGAGGAAGAGGACTTAAGAATGAATGTAATACTCTTTTACATTTTGTAGGGAAACAAATACAGGAGTGCCATGAATCAGGGCCAGGTTGAAGGCCCTGGACTTTATGGAAGAATGCCAAGCACAGCTTTACTGTTGGGGTAGAAGGGGTCAGAGAATCACAAGCTAAGGAAGATAAAAAGATGTAGTTTCTACTAAAACTTCTTATTCTTGCCCTTTGCACTTTCCTGTATTGTTGTATGGTTTATTATTTTTCTGTTTGGTAAATGATGGCAATAGAATTTTTTAGTGTGATTAGATTACACCTTGATGCTCTATTAATACTGTTTTTGCATCTCAAATACCCACATTTGGGAAATATTTGTCTAGCTGTTTGATAGATGATGGATAATCTCAGAGCTTTTTCCCTTTGAAACTTTCGCTTATACCCATACAAATCACTATCAGTGAGTAAATCCAAACCAAACAGATCAGCCATAAGACTTAACCTTCCAATTAAATATATCAGCTGTTGTAGCCATAATGCTAAAAGGGTAACTTCCAGATGATAGAAATTAGTTAAACAA
Organism: Heliornis fulica; assembly: GCA_013399135.1. Classification (NCBI taxonomy): domain Eukaryota; kingdom Metazoa; phylum Chordata; class Aves; order Gruiformes; family Heliornithidae; genus Heliornis; species Heliornis fulica. Next base: position 11,809 of record VXBZ01007639.1, on the reverse strand, counting down.
TTACTGTGTTAGTTCTAACTGGCCAAAACATCTGTTCTTTCTAGATGTGAAAATCAGTTACTAAAAGGAGTAAGAAGCAAGTGAGGAAAACAAAACATTCAGCACTAAAGAGAATTAACTCCTACAAGAGGACCATGTACCTGCAAGGACCTAAAGGTCTGCTACAGTGTTTCAGGCTGTTGTATGTTGTATGTCCTAAAGGGTCTCAGCACCAGTTTTGTAAGCATTCAGCAGATCCCAAAGGGAAGCAAGTTAAATGTTCATCTTACCCAGATCACTTGTCATTCAATTTTTAGAATGCAGCAGAAGAATTTAAAATCACTGTGCACAGGTTTCACAAATCCTTTCTTTAAAAAAATATTATGTCATTTCACTGGGAAAAAAATCAGCCTTTTCCTAGCCCATAGTACGTGCATTAAACAGAACCTGAGGAGAGTGGTGATACCAGCAGCAAGAAGAGCAAGGAAGCAGGTTCCCAATGTGGAGCACTGAAGTAAAACTGCCCACTATTTTCTTTTTGCTGCAGTAACAACTGTTGAAAAGCACAGACTTTAACTGAGGTTTCTGCAAGAAATCTAGGAAGCTCTTTTTTAGGATGCATTTTCTGTTGTTGAGAGAGGCTCCACATGTCCAGGTTGGAGGTGAGGTTGCTGTAGTTAGTTTGAAGAAAATAGGAATAAATGAGTTCTTACTGATAAGAGCAATTATAAAATTATCAAAGGAAAGCCAAGAAGGTGTTATATTTTGTGCTTGTGTGGGAAAGAGTAGTGCTAATGTGAGAAAACAGAAGGAAGAGGTAAGAACACAGTGGTTTTCATAGCATTTCTGTGAGCTGAAGGATAGAAATTAACCTGTCATTATGGCTGACTATAATGTTAAGAGCTGCAGTACCTATTTCTGCAGCTCATACAGTGCAAACCAGCAGGGAAACAGAGCAAGCTTTAAGTACGTCTCCATTTGCACACTCAAGCAAAATTATGGGGTTCAGGAGAAAGACAAGAGTTGCCCTTTATCGGGGAAGAATGAATCTTAATAATAGGAAGGGAAGAGCTGCACGAGCATGAAATCAAAAGACAGGATGCAGTGAAGTTTAACTAAGGGACTGTGACTCAGTATACCTTTTTTCTAGGAGGGGAGGTTATGGTTGACCTTCTTCTCAAGAATGCTGGTAGATAAATAGTCATATTAATGCACTGTTGGGAGGCTCTAAAAAAAGAAATTTGATAAGAATGAAGGATTGTGCCAGAAGATGACTGAATTTCCAAATTCAGAATTAATTGAAATCTCATAGTACACATATTTATCAAGAGTATAATGTTATGGAAGAATCTCTGATTACAGACTAGAATGGGGTCCTTTGAGGAGAACACAAACATTTTTTTTGGTGGAAAGGACAACATAGAGAGTACATCGTGTACTTATTTTTTAAGTGCAGTCACCCTGTATCTCAAATGAGTTGAAATAGCATGTGAGAATGCACAAAGTTCTTCGGCACACAAGCTATAACCCGCAGTCTCAACAGAAAATGTGCCAAGCAACTCTTTTTTCTCTCTATTGGCATGCACAGAGTTTTGCCTTCACCTCTTCATATCGCTTCTATCTTCATCACATTTAGACAGCTGGTTCTTGCTGGACAGTGGCTGTTCTAGCAACGGCCACCACAGGCCGTCCTCCCCTTTTTCTCCGGCTTTCGCGCCTTGGGGTAACTTCACAGAAACGTGGGCAGGCTTGTGAAAACACTCGTTATGTCTCCTTCCTTAGCTAGACAGACCGTTTATTTTAGATAATGCTACTGCTGAGGATGAAGGAAATGGAGAGTGTCAAAGTGTTTCATGGTGCTTATGTCTTCATAAACACAAGATTTACTGACTAGATATAAAGCAAATGGAAGGTGAAATCATGCGTCACAGAGAGTTAAAATAAATAGAATTATGAGCATTCATTTTTTTACAAAAGAAAATGAAAAGGGACTTCTGTGCCCAAAAGCTTGTCTGTTTTTCACTCAGCTAATGTTAGCTAGTCTAATTAGAGCTACTACTTTAAGTACAAATTATCACCTTTTTGTCTAAAACAGGCAATTTTCCTCTTAGACGTGCACAAATGCAGCATTTGGATAAATAAAGATTTGTGAACAGCTTTTTGCTTATATATGAAAGGGCATAACCCCCATAATATTTTTTTAAATAAAGAAAAATTATGATTTATTATTATGAAAAAGAACATATTTATTATATAATATCTTATACACAAGAGTCTCTGCTTTGTCCTGCTCTTAGTACATGGCTGAAAAGAGTAGGTGAAAGGTATGGGATGAAAGGTTGTGAGAATCAGTTTCAGCAGGCTACATAATTTTTCATTTTGGAAGGTAATGACTCACAGTAAGTTGACTTCTCTCTGCAGAGGGAAAGAGATACCACCCCGAACTCACCTGCACAGGCAGTTGCATTCAGGCTATCTACTACCTGTTTTGCTTGTAGGTGGAGACTTAGGTTCCATAGCCTAAGTGATTATGCCACTGTGACTTGAATGGATTAGGTCTGGAAATGCTCAAACACTCTACACAGCCCAAGAAGCTGGCAATTATTTCTTTCTAAAGACAGTGTAGCTGTCATAGCTATTCCCAATGAAGCTCAGCTCTGCTGCTGTGGTGGAGCTAATGGGAAGCTGTAATATTACATGGAGTTCAACGCTCTGCAGTGGGAGCCTAGGAGGCAGGATTAAGATTCCTAAAACCTTTCCCTTGCAGTGTTCTGTGGGAGCACAACTCTGGCAGTTTGGCAGTGTTGGGAAAATTAAGTCCTTATGAGGATGTTTTTAAATGTCTAATGTGAACTTTGAGGTCTACAGAATTAAGGTCATGAACTTTTACACTATGAAATCCAACTATTCAGTCTGGACTGTTTAATTTCTGTGTAACAGAAATCTCTGTAGTCTGTGGACATGTAACTGCACTATCACAGATTACATTGAAAGAAGTAGTAATTATTAGTAATAATTAGTAGTAATTATTTTCTGTATTTAAAAACTGCACATTTTTCTCAAGATTTTTTCAAGAAAGAAATATGGCATATAGTATACTGTATATATATACAGTATATATATATATACACTATATATATATATAGGCCAATACTGTAGGCCTTTCTAGACAGCACAGTCTAATATTGAACCCACTTTTTGCCATCTATTAATCATTAATTCAGGAGTTACAAACACCAAGCAATACTGTGCTACAGCATAGAAATTTTTCATCCTCACTTTTGTGAAACTTTGTGAATAAGTAATGTAATCATAGAAATTTTTATTTAATCAGGAGTGACTTGTAATCCAAAGAAAGATAAATTATAAACCAAACACCCTATCAATGTATATATTGCCGGAGCCCGCGATTACGGCGCGAGTCCGGGGTGAAAGTACACATCAACGTGGTGCAGATTCAAATCCGTTTATTTCCCCTCCCACACATCTTTATATACACTTTGGTCCCAGTGGCCGGGAACATCCATCAAGAGTGAACTTATCATTGGTTATAGTTTTCCGATTACGCAAGAAATACTCGGTGCTGATTGGTTAACGCATAAAAGCCCGCGAATCTCAATCTTCTCGGTCACTCCCCTTGTAGACTTTCTTTGTTCCTAGGGAGTCTTCCGGCTCTGAGGCAAGGACAGGATTCCTTGCATGTGATCAGGGCCCCAACAATATATTAAATAAATTTCTAAGCAAACTTCTCAGGCTATTCATTTTATAATCAGTTTCTATACAATTTACAGTGTACATGTGTCTGACAGGAAAGAAACTGTCAAAACAGTAATAGTTACCAAATGCAATTATATGCTGAGTCACAGATGTTAGTATATATTGCTCAGTGGATCTGAAGCAATGACTTTCTGAAATCAAGGAAACTCTGCAAGGTTTAGATAGATGTTGCAGCAGAGACATGTCTAAAAAAAAAGTACAAAATGTACTAATTTTTTTAATTCACCCTGACAGGGGTTGTTACCCGTAGCTGCAGAGTGCAGAGCTGATACTGGAAGGGTAATGAGAATTGCATAAAATGCTTAGTGGTCTGAATTTGCTCTTCTAAAAGATTTGAAAACAGCACATGGGGGAGAGAATGCAGGTAAACTAAACGCTCTATGTATCTCATGGATCACTACTCTACCTAGTTGTGATGTAGTCATAGACCAAAAAGTCCAGACAATGTGTATTTCAGAAAAAAAGTTTAGCTATGAATCAGAGCACAAGGCTCTTCTATTGAATGTTAAAGAATTTTACAGCACACTTGTGTTGCATTTGTATAGCATCACAGCAGCAGCAACAGGTATATTCTTCTGAATGGGATACCTAAATGAGAAGAAAATGTTCTAGGTACATGGGTATTAAGCAGATAGTTACCATAGTTACATAGTTGCGATGGTTATGTATAATTCCTCATCCCTTTCAGCCTGCAGCAACTAAAATAGAATAGTATGTTATGATGTTCAAATTCAGGTGAGGTGTGAAAGTACTCAGCTTCTTAATCTCAAGAGGGTTGCATTACCTTATACCAGACCATAGACTGTCCAGTGTGCCAGAGGAGACAAGGGATAACCCTACAGAAACAGGGTGTTCACCAACTAGGTAGTGACACTACCTTTTATCTTCTCTTTCTAGACATTTCAGAAAAATTGAATTATTCTTTAAAAAACCCAAAATTAACTTCAGTAATTTCCATGACATCTGGGCTGTTCTGCATTTATTACTTGGCATGGAGGGACAGACACTTTGCACTTCCACTGCACCCCTTGCTGTGACCACAACACACCCCATGCACCCTTTGGAATTCCTTTGAAATACCAGCACAGATTCAACAGATGCTAAGGAAAATTTTACTACACATAACTTTAGGAGTCTTCAGTGAAAACTCTGCAATCTGAGCTGGCTTTCTAAAGTCCGTTTTTATCCAATGCAGAGAAACAAGCACCTAAGAGAGCTGGCTATCTAACTTCAACAGACATCCTCCTTTAGATAGGTCTGCAGTAGAGCTACCCTTTCCTCTTCCAGGTAAAGGAAATTCAGACAACTGGCCCAGGTATACTTTGCTTCACAATAGAAGACTATGTTTGGCCATATCTCTGCTATCAGAAGCTGATGCTACAGTCTTTTTTATATATATCCCGGCCACACTTTCCTCTGGATGGCTTCTCAGCTCCTCCACGTAACCTTCCTTACTGGAGTATCCTCAGTGCCTACTTCTGGGTGTGGACTCATTGCCAAACATTCTGCAGAGATAATATCACTGCTGAATCTGCCTCTACACTTCTGCCAACTCTCTTAATTTTCTCCATTCCCAATCATCAAATGGAGTTTTTTTTTTAATGCTTGAGCTTTGACTCCAAATCTAACTTCATGATTCTGAAAAATGTGTCAGTTTCCTGAGGGGAAATTCTCCATCTTGACAATCTGAAATGCACAGCAATCCTGAACTAGTAGAATTTAAAAAGCAGAATGTTATGTTTACACAGAATAATCCCTTGGGAGGTGTGCATTGAATTGATAATGTCTGATCAAACCCAAAACTAGTATCTCTCATGTTTTAAAATTATTCTGAATTCTCATGGATCGCACTGCACTCAGCCAAACTTCTTTGAATTACTCTCAGATGATGGCATTTGCAACAGTCGAATCAATAAGTCTGGGTTATGTAAAGACTCTTACTTGGTAATGAGCACATAACTGTTCTTTCGGAAGAAGATTGCCCTTGGTTTTTTGGTAATTGTCTGCTCAGAGTACTTACACCAATAAACAGGTAGATCAGCTCTATCAATATGTTTATAGCAAGATAATTAATTGATTTCCTAGCTGGCTCAGGAATCAAACTAGTAGTTTAATTATTTCTCTTTCTTTGCTTTCTTTTTCCTTTTAAAAGGAAAAAGAAAACAAACATTCCTAATTAGTTCCTTCTCATTTCAAATTTTCCCAGGCTCTAAAATGTCTCTACATCCCATTCACATAAAAGATCCCAAGTAAATTGTCAATAATAATCAGTACCACCAGCATTTCTGGCACAAGATCTGACTGGTGTTGGAGTTTATCTATTCTAAAGCACACACAGAAATGCTATATAATAGGAACTTGGGAAGAAATGCACGGTTCTCATTAATCTGTTTTCACATTAGTAAATTTTAATCCTGACCTGAAAAACTATTCTTTTTTTATTTCAATTTAATAGCAGGCTTTTATAATATAAAAAAGAACCTTTAATTCTGAAATAATAGTTACTAGATGAAATTAGCACTGCTTGGTTTTTGCATTCTTTTTCAAATTTTCAAGGAATAATTGTTCTCGCACTTTCATGACGGACAAAAAAAACCCAAAGAACTGAATGGGCTGTCACATTTCAGCTGAAATAAGACTGACTCTGTATTAAGTATACCTTTGTTCAATGTGATTGAGCAACTTAAAGGTATAAAATGTAAACCCAAAAACCTTCCCTGCCAAAACATATCTCATCCATGTCAGTTTGTGCCAGTTTTCAAAACTACTTATACCTTTGATACATGTTTTCTGAGTGTAGCTTAGTAGTGTTTTTCTTTTAACTCTTCCTACATTTGGTCTGGAATAGAATTATTTAGAAGCTGCTGTTATAAAAGCTTTCATTTTTTTCTTCAAAGGATGTCAGTGGGATTTAAATTTGCAATTCTGATGTATGTTAAGCAGCAGACACAGAAGGTTTGTCAAGAGTATGTCATTGTCACAGGAGAATAAACAGCATAGTATAAATGACAGTACTCTGTTTATTATTTACCATGCAAGAAAGTATGCTTTCTTTTATGCTTGATTTATTTATCTGAGAAGGTTGAAAATTGCAGTAGCACATAGTTCTCAGTAGAAATTTGCTTTTAATCACATTTCAGTGATGCCTTTATAATAATATCAGCTAATTTTCTGCATTTTCACACATCTCACCCATACTGTCGTAAAACTTTTAATGAAGCAGTGGTAGCACAGTCACTCATAATCACTCACAGACTGCCTGAATCTTCCATAACAGCAATCCCACTTCTAGAGAAGCAGAGAAATAGATTTTCCTACATTGGACTGGATTTTAATACGGAAAGAATTCTTTGCAATAACCTTTATGACCAGATTTATCTGTTGTATCACTGAGGCTCCTGATCTTAATGTATCAGTTGTTTCTTGCTGACCAGAGTTTAGACAGCAGCAGGTACCATCTTACAATTTACTGCCCTAGTTTCTGGGGGATTTTGAGGAAGATCATACCAAAAATTCCTGCCAGGATATATGTTTTCACTCTCTGTAACTTAAGCAGTTTATTCTTTTAGGTCGTTATAACCAAGAATAGTGAACATAAGTGAACATAAGGCAGGGTACCTGCCTGTATTTAGATGTCTAAATGCAAGAATATGCATGCAAATTATTCTAAGTTCTCATTACTGTCAGTAAATCTAGGAAGAGATTCAGCTGAGCAGATATAAAAGTTTGCGTCAGGCAGAGCTAAGTATAAAAATGTCTTTAACTGTCTTTACAGGGGACTTCATTCAGTGTTCTGAACATACACACCAAGTGCCAACTGGGATGTACTGAGGTATTGTAAATAACCATATAGGGACGGGCACATGTGACATAAGATCCAAAGGAATCCTCTGCCCTTCTGAACAAGCAGCCAGGTGTCTCATGGAAAGCCTAAGTGTGTCATAAATAGCAATAGACAGCAATTTGTGTCCTGGTGGATTGAACCATTGAGCTCCTCTGGCTATACTAGAAGCCTTTGTATTGAGTTCATAGCTAGAAACCAAATTTTAAATATCTACTGTTTAAATTTGAGTTCCACTCATGTAGAAATGTAACCAAAGAAGAGAAAGTAGCATAAACTTACTATCTGAAAAAGACCCTATTTCCTGGGTGGGTTTGCAGCTGCTATCACATGCAATCGTGATTTTGCTGCTATTGTCATGCAAGCATACCAAGCTGGTTTGAATGTGGGCATCACAGTAACCAGTATTTTTAACCATCTCTACCAAAACGCATCTGTTGAAAGAGTCACATGAAGTTATATTAAGATTCTCATCCAGTTACTGCTGAAAGTAACATCAATAACATTGTCAGAAACTGGATTAGACTTTCACTAATCACAATATTTTCTTGTGGACATTGATATGATACAAAAAAAAATAAACTCCTTTGGTTCATGTGTTTATGTGGTACCATTGTCACAGCACCTGGTACTAGCCTTCTTGTCATACCGGTAGCTATATTACTGTTCCTATTTTGTGGAAGAATTGAAATACAGAAGGGTATGGTAGCTTGTCTCAAACTCACGAAATAGTCCACAGAACTCAGAAGACATGAACCCATATCTCTAAAATGCCCTATCCAGTGACTTACATTGCATGATCTTCCATTTTTATACATGTAGAAATAGGCTCTCAATTGATGCTTTTTTTTTTCACAGCAACAGAAAAATTAAGTAGCCAGAACTTCACCCTGCATTACACAGACTCCTATATTGGCAAGCAGAGCTTCTCAACAAACATGAAAAAATCCATTTTGGATTTTCTATTTATACAGTATTCTTATCCTAAAGCATCAGCTATTCTTAAAAACATGGAATATTCATTAGGTTTGAGGAAGTTTTGGAGTTTTTTAATGTGTCTATAAAAAACTATAGTGCAAACTCATCCTGTTTATTCAGGTAAGAGGTCAGCTCTATCAAGTTCAGTGCACGAAACTGAATATAATATGATGTAGTTCTTAAAGCATATTTGGGAGAAGCACATGAAAACCTAGACACTAGAATAGTCAAGTTGGAGTCACAAGGTCTGCAGTATTAGTTTTATTGCTTTTAATAGGTACTTCAATATCAGAGTAATTGAATAAGTGGATAAAAGAAGCTTTGTAAATTTAGCTATGAATTTTAAACTATGAAAGAACTTAGAGTCAGAAGAAGCATATAAAAATAGCAAAAGAAAGCAAATAACTTCCACTGTTATTGGCCAAAATTAGTATGATTACAGGAAGTCTAAATACACAGTGATAAATTGAAATATCTAAGATGGCAAAACAGATTACAAAGGGCAATTCAGCTTGTCTCCTGACAGGAATCTAGCAAGCAAATAAAATATTTTTTTCAAAAATACTGTATTTAATTTAGCTCACTGCAAGCTTGATCCAGATCTCAGTCATTACATTGATTTAAAACAGTGTCCTTTAACTTCTCTAGGCTTTGGACCAAATCCTCTGTGGACATAGCAACTCTTCTAATAAGACAAAACTCAAAGGAAGAAGCAGTGCTTTTTTAATCAAACTAAATGATAATTTGGCAAAAAACCCCAGTCTAACAGATGCATGACTATCTTCAGATCTGTAATATAAGCAGCAAAGTACTTGATAATATAATTAAGAAGATTCAGAAGAAAATGTCAGTGTCTGTAGCATAGGAAAGATGTTGGCAATGAAGCTACCATTGATGCTGTAAACCCACTACCTTCAATTTTATACTGAAACATGTTACTGATGTAAGAATTCTTTTCACAAAACACCTATAGCAACTATGACTTCTGACTTTTGTCCTCAGCGGAGACTCACTTGAAGTGGACAGTTTGTCTTCAGAAGAATGTTCTCTTGGTGCTGTTCAGAGCACACTGATTGCAGATACCGGTTTTATGACACAAGATACACATCATTGCCTCCAGTCATCCTCTTGGTTTTCAGTGACCAGTAACTACATGGATAACTCACTGGTTTTGTTCAAGATAACCATACGTTCAACTCTCCACAGTATCATCTCCTACTGCTCTAGTGCCATCAAACCACTATTTCTTTCAACTTGTCTACTGAATACAAGTTAAATTAAAATTAAAATAAAAACAATTTATTGTCAGAAATTGTCATATCTGTTTAAGAATCTGCATACTCAAAACCTTAACTGTTTCTTCTACCTGTAGAAGTTGCTCTTAAAAAAGATATATCTTCCTCAAAAATTATGTAATCAGTCATTCCCTACAGCATGTGGATAAAGAAAAAGAAAATGAGAAGTTCTTTACAGTACAGTCCATTATTCTAGCCATATAGAAAAGCCATATAAAACACCAGATTTTCTGATCAGTAAAATCTATATGTTATTTGCATTGTCAATACCTGCTGATACAGTTCAAAACTATTACTTTTTTATCTAAGTCAGAGTGCTGCAATTCTTTATAAATAAAAGCTAGGACAGCAGAGCAGTGGAGGATGTCCCAACACATGGAAAGGGGTTTGGAACTAGATGATCTTTGACAATATTGGATGATATTCCAACCCAAACTATTCTATGGTTCTATGGTCTATGGTCTGCAACAGACACACAGTCCTTCGATCTCTTGAAGACAATTAGTATATTTTTCTGTATTGCTTCAAACGAAGCAGCTTTCTACCTAAATGATTACTTGTGTGGCTATAAATTGCATTTTGCCATTCAGAAATAATGAAGATTATTCCCCAATGGATCAAAAACTTTAAATATGAAGAATGTCATAATAGGACTAGAAAGTTTTGGTTATGTATTTGTCCTTCTGAAAGTCATCTTTTAGCAGACTTTGTTAAGCTTCTGATACATTTTAAGAGAGCATTTTGATTCCTTAATTGGCTCCTATAGCTATTTTCTCTCTCTGACAAGAAGAAAATATCCTTCTGTAAACACAGTTCTAAAAGCCATCATGTAAAGTGGTATACCCCGGGCAGAAAATGACACTTGCCTCATATAATTTTCTTCCTCTGACATCCACATCTGGAAAAGCACAAATTGAAAACATTTCTATTTAGGCAGAAGGGATGATAGATATTGTTGCTAGCATTCTGAAAAAGATATAAACATTACTATTTTCATATTTAGTGAGACTCCTTCACCACCAAGGAAAAGATGTTACAACTTTTCAGAAAAATAATCTCTTTTCTGTTCTTATTTTAAGATTTACACTGCAGATTTCAAGTGAGGTAGAAGGAATCAGTTTAGGAAGCTGGACATCTGTGGCTTGAAATTTCTCACTTGTTTTAATCTAAAATCAAAATTATGTTAATTGAAAGCATGTGGCAGTTCTTCGTTAACAAAAATATAACAGTCTAGGAACAAAATTACTGGATGTCTTGCAATTAAAAAAACATTTCTTACAAGAGTTGTGGTTCTTTTACAGACTTACAGGATTTTGTTCTCTCTAGTATACTGGAAAAGCATTAGAAATTTCTGATGAATCCCAGAACTGAATTTGACCATGATTCTTTGAAGTCTCCCCCAGTAGTGTTACAGGATTTTGGTCTCTTCACATATATTATGCAAATATGTCCCTCTTCATACAATGTCATTGAAAAGAGGAGGTCACGTATATGTTAGCATCCATTGAGCACACAAAAACCTCGAAGACAACTGGTACTTTGAGTAATTTAAAATGGAAATTTCCCACTTGCTAACACCTGGCATTTGCATATAAACCACTTTAGGAAAGGAGCAGCCAGACAAATGATTCTTAAAGGTAACACAAAATCCAATCAGGCCATTTATATGTTGTAAAAAAAAATATAATATTGTAATAAAAAGTTATAATCTGCCTTNNAAAGTTATAATCTGCCTTTCCATATGATTCATGCATATCTACCATATTTAAGATGGTAGATTCATGTTGTAGATACGATAAGGTAGGAAGAACAGAGATTTTTTTTTTCCTTTTCCTCTATGAATTCATACTGAACAAAAGAAACGTCAGTCATAAAATATAATAGTCATAGGCATGCTTATACATGCCAGCATAATTGGTAAGAGACAGCAAAAAGCAGA
>VXBZ01007638.1:0-11261 GCA_013399135.1 Heliornis fulica | reverse complement strand
CAAGGATGGGGTCTTCACCACCTCTATGTGTAACCTGTTCCAGTGACCAGCCACCCTCATTTTGAAAAATATTTTCTTAATATCCAACCTAAATCTCCCATTTTCTACTTTAAAACCATTACCCCTTGTCCTATAGCTACAGTTCTTCCCCAGCTTTCTTATAGGCACATTTCAGCCACTGGAGGGCAAATATAAGGTCCTCCAAGGCCTTCTCTTCTCAAAGCTGAACAATCCCAACTGTCTCAGTCTATCCTCATATGAGATGTGTTCCAGCCTTTGGATCATTTCTATGGCCCTCCAGACATGCTCCAGCAGGTCCATGTCCTTCTTGTGTTCAGGGCTTGAGCTGGACATGGTATTCCAGGTGAGGTCTTGCCAGAGCAGAGGGGCAGAATCACTGTTCTCAATTTGCTGGCACACTTCTTTTGGTGCAGCCCAATATACAGTTGGCCTTCTGGGCTGTAGATGCACATTGGTGGCTCATGTCCAGCTTTTCATCCACAATTACTCCAAAATCCTTTTCTTCAGGGCTGCTTTCAAGTCCATAATCTTCTAACCTATGGGGTTGTCCCAACCCAGGTGCAGAACTCTGCACTTGGCTATGTTGAACCTCATGACTTCTCCAGCTTGTCCAGATCCTTCTGGGATGGTATCCCATCACTCTGGCACATTAACCTGACCCCTGGATGACACCACTTGTGACTGGCCTTCATCTGTATTTGGCCACCACTCTTTGGGCCTGGCCATCCAGCTAGTTTTTAACCCATCAAAGGGTGCACCAGTCCTGGCCAGTGGCAGCCAGTTTCTCCAGCAGAATGTTGTGAAAAATGGTGTTGAAGGCTTTACTGAAGTCCCAGGAAACTGCACCCACAGCCATTCCCTCTTCCACCCATCATGGTCACCTTGTCATAGAAGGCAATCAGGTTAGTATGACCGGACCTGCCTTTTGTAAACCCATGTTGACTGGACCTCATCCTCTGGCCATCACGCATATATATATATATATGTGTGTGCTTAATATTTCTCATATATGTACATATATATACACACACATAAATTTATAAAAAATGACCACATATATAGAAATCTGTGTTTATTTAGGGAAAGACATGAAGGGACTTAACAGTAGGCTAGTCTTTTACAGAAGTTAACTGAGACCAGAACAATTACAATAGTTTTCATAGCAAATTCACTGCTATCAAGTTAAAATAGGTAAAATGGATTTCAGAATAGGAAACTGTGGGTGAACAGCTACTCAGATTCTGAGAAAGGGGTTATTTGAGTGACATCAGTAACATATCTAAAACTTGTTGTATGCTTGAATTAAATTCTAAAAGTTCTAGATGGTTAACTATACAAATTCATGTAAGGATTATTTGTTTCTCTGCAGGGAAATAAAAATGTCATTTGCATACATACACATTTACACATATATGTTATTTTTTAAAGCACTTCTAAATATTTTTTTTTCAGAATTCGCTTACCATCTCCATTTAGAAATGAACTGATAAAATTAAGAAAATAGATCCATTACTTTACAAAAGAAATATATGAGAGAGATTTAGCATACTGAAATAGAAGCCATTAAAAACATAGTCTTTTACAGATTTAGTATATCCACTTTTGAAATATGTGAAAAAGAAATTATTAGGATGTCTTCGTGAATATTTCTTTTGTCAGCAGAATGTATTACTTACATCACAGTATATTTCAAATAAATATTTATTTTAATAACACACACTATTACCAGTTCAGAACATAATGTATTCATATTTCTATTTAGACAGTGCTAAGACACAGAATGATAATCATATGCTCCCCTAATGCAAATAAACAGCCTGAAATTGTAAGCCACAATTCTCCAGCCTTATTAGACTCCTGCTCAGTAAAAGTTTTCAATTAGTGTTTTCTCTGTGTGTATGGGTATTTGGGCATTGGCTTCTATGCTATGAACAGCGTGATTTCTGAATCTGTTACTTTTGGTAAAACTTGAGCTTGAGCTATAAATTTGGCAGGGATAGATGACCATCTTTATGTCTTTACATCTCATTCAGATACGTCTGTATCTTCTTCCTCAATTTCCAGTTACACAAATATCTTCTGTTAATTTGTTATTCATACCTTTTATTAATTATATCTTGTTAGTTATTCATGGAATCAGTTGCATTGCTGAATGCAAAAGGGAAGCAGAGATATTCACAGTACAGTGTACTGAGAACCTCACTCCAGAACAGCTGGATATTTCCTGACGGAACTGTTGTCCAAGGACAGCACACACTGTTGTAGGGGAAAAGTGAAAAGAAAAGCAGAGAGGAGCTGTTTTGATCTGACTGTAACTGGCACCATTACCCATCCTTCACTGTAGTGCTTGAGAGGAGTTGGGAATGAAAGAATGGAATAAATTCTGGGACTCTGTGAGGAAAGTATTGTTTTAATTGTTTTCCCCACTATCCAAATGTATTTTATTTGGCAATAAATGAAATTTATTTTCTTCAAGATTATTCTGTTTAACCTGTGGTGATAATGTGATCTCACTTTCTTCACCTTGACCCATGAGCTTCTCCTGTTTGAGGAGGGGGAGTGAGAGAGAATCTGTGTGAGCATCTGACAGCCATCCAAGGTCAATGCACTGCAGATGAGGCCACATACTTGGATGCCAAATTCATTTTGCCTATTTAAAGGTTGTAGTGGGTCTTCATTCTGTCCCTTTCATCAGTTTTAATTGTGTTTAATGAGTATTTAATGTGTAAGGTTTTAATGACAAAAAATATCACCTCTGTTGTAGTTACACAGTGCTTAAAAGAGGGATGCCTTGCCTTGACCAGTTTGTAGCACAGCTTCATTTATAAAGAATATTTCATCTGATAATACAAATATAATTCTACCATTTCATATAGTCACCTGTAAATGACATTATATATATATTCTTTAGATACATGAATATGTGCCAAAGTATTATTTCATTCCAATAGAAGTAAGTAAAGCCAACATTATGGGTATTTTTTATGGAGTTCTTGATCAATTTCCAGGTGAGGTCAATGAGAGTTCTGTTACTAATTTCAAAGTTAAGGTAAGAATGGGTGAAATATCTCATCAGCCATTTAACAGAATAACATGTCTGCCATTCTTTTTTTAATCAATCACAGAGGAATGCTAAAATAACCTTACACAGCACCTGTTTTAAATACAGTTTATGACTGATAGCTGAGTTCACCATATACAGAATTAAACATCTATAAGCTGCTATATTTTCATATAGTAGGGTGAAATGACATTGATTTGCACTTAATAGGGATGATTATGCTACTGCTTTTTAATAAAAAATCTTGTAAAATTATTGACTTTTTTTGATACTTTCTCTGACAATTAAACGTTTTATAACAGATGGGTGCAGCATCCATAATATTCTCACAGCTACTCTTTGCTGGGTGAAAAAGTGGCTGTGTGGCTGGGCCCTAAAAGTTGTGCTGAATAGAGTATAATCCAGTTGGTGGCTGGTCACAAGTCGCGTCCCCCAGGGCTTAGTTTTGTGGAGAGTTCTGTTTCACATCTTTACTAACAATCTGGATGGGGGATTGAGTGCACCCTCAGTCAGTTTACAGGTGAGCTCAAGTTGGGTGGGAAAAGTGATCTGCTTGAGGGTAGGAAGGGTCTACAGAGAGATCTGAACAGGCTGGATTGATGAATTAAGGCCAGCTGTATGAGTTTCCACAAGGTTCAATGCTAAATCTTGCACATGAACCTCATGCAACTCTACAGGCTTGGGGATGATCAGCTGGAAAAATGCCTGATGGAAAAGAACCAGAGGATATTGGTCAATAGCTGCCTGAACATGAGCCAGCAGTGTGCCCAGGTGGCCAAGGTAGCCAACAGCTTCCTGACCCTTTTCAGAAGTAGTGTGGCCAGCTGGACTAGGGAAGCGATCGTTCCCCCTGTACTTGACTTTGGGTGGCCCACACCTTGAATATTGTGTTCAGTTTTGAGCCCTTTACTACAAGAAAGACATTGAGGTGCTAGAGCAGGTCTAGAGAACAATGAAGCTGGTAAAGGATCAGGAGTACAAGTCTTATGAGCAGCGTCTTATGAGGGAAATAGAGTTGTTTAGCCCAGAGGTTGTTTGGCCTCCTCATTTTGGACTCAGGGGAGACCTTATTGCTCTCTACAACTATCTGAAAGGAGGTTGAATCCACATAGATGTTAGTGTCCTCCCAAATAACAAGTTTTAGGACAAGAGGAAAGGGTCTCAAATTATGGCAAGAGGGGTTTAGATTGGATATTAGGATTTTTTTTTTTTTTTTTCCACTGAAAGGGTTATCAAGCATTGGATTGGGTTGCCCAGAGAAGTTTTTGAGTCACCATCTCTGGAGATATTTAAAAGACATGTAGATGTGCTGCTTAGGGTCATGGCTTAGTGTTGCTCTAGGCAGTGCTAGGTTAATGGTTGGACTCAATGGTCTTACAGATCTTTTCCAATGTAAACAATTGTATCATTCTATGTTTTGAGAACAGCTGGAGAAAGGAATCTTTTTTCAGCTGAAGAAGTTAGGTTATATTGTCAGAAAATATATCTGTTCATTTCTGATGTTTTACTTTGAAATTCTTTCTGGATCTAAACACAAATTGGACCATAACGTGGTCCAATTTGTGTTTAGAAATTTTCAAAAGAGAACACTTGTAAGTATATATACACACATATGTGTACAAAAATAATTCCAATCTCCTTGTACATAGTTTGTAAAACTTTCTGTCATCTACCCAGTTATATTCTTCTGAAAATAAATATATGCAAAGTAGTTTTGATTGTAGAATATCCGATGCTGATCTTCAGTCGCTAATTAATATAATGAGCTCTGCATGACACAACAGTAGCATTTACACTACTCACTGCTATGTACAAATTTTACAATATACTTAGGGATTCTTTCTAATGCCATTCTATACATATTACCTTATTAAATTCATATGGAACTGTAGATGCCAAGCTGCCAGCACCATACTTTTAAATGTAGAAAATTTTTTCCCAAGTAAAAGCATTCTGCTACATAGGTGTGGCTTCAGTAGAGAAGGATCATCTTCCCTTACCTGATAGCAACGTTCTTACCAATGGTGAATAACACCTTTGCCACAAGGACACGTTGCTGGCTCATATTCAACTTGTTTACACTAAAGATAAACCATGTCTACTGCTCTCCTGTCATCCATCAAGCTAGTATCTTATGATAGAAACATGTCAGGTTAAGCACAATTTCTTCATTGTGAATCACATTGTTTATTTCTGATCAGATTTTTGTCCTTCATGTGCCCAGAAATGGTTTCCAGGATTAATTTCTCCAACACTTTCCCAATGACTATGTTAGAGCTGACTTGCCTGTAGCTCCTAGATCTTTCCTCTTGAAGGTGGGAGTGATAATAGCTTGCTTTCAGTTTTCAGGAACCTCTGTGAACAGCCATGTCTTTTCAAGGGTACTTGAGAGTGACCTCACAAGGTATCCTGTAATGTCCTTTGGACTTGTTTTGTTCAGATCTCCCTGAACCTGATCCTTCTCTACAACAGGAAAGTATCCCTTGCTGTAGACTTTCTCTCTGATCTGCAGGGCCTGAGTTGTTTGAAGGCTGGTCTTGCCAGGAAAGACTGAGGCAAGGAAGGTATTGAGTACCTTGACCTTTCTGTATCCTCTGTCATCAGAGCCCTGCAGCATTCAGTAGTGGGCTCGTGTTTCTATATATTCTGGCATCTGTTGGGTCTCTTGATGCCTTTCTTGTTGCCCTTCACATTGCTTGACCAATTGAAATCTAGGTGGGTTCTGGCTTTCCTAACTCCATTATTGCACACTCAGTGTTTTTATATTCCTCCCAGGTCACCTGAACCTAATTCCACTTCCTCTTTACTTCCTTTTTCATGTCTGAGTTTAGTTGGAAACTTGTTGTTCATACATATCAGGTATCTCCTGACACCATGGCTTGACTTCCTTCTCTTTGAGGAGGTCTTTCTTTGCAGCAGTAATGCATGGAAAAAAACTTAAGAAGTAAGAAGTTTTAAAGGAGAGTAGATTTTTATCCATGTATTTGGTCTTGATTTTGGCACTAAGACTGGATAAGAATAGTCCTAAAATTCCTATCAGAAATTGAAACTGCTGAAATACTCAAATTGCTCTGAGAATTGAGAAGGAAATATGTGGTTCTAGAAGACTTTTTGTTCCCTCTATTTTAAGAAATTTAGTTAAACATTTTTCCTACTGGGAACACTTTGTAAATGTTACAAACAGATAGTCCAGTTCACTGGAATATCTGTATGTCAAAATAAAGTTAAAATTTCCTTTTTAGGTAAAATATGTTTCAAAATATTGTTTCTGTTGTTAGAAAAAAAAACTAAACCCCACAACAATTTTTATGAGATTTATACTATTGCTACACAAAGCTTCCTCCACAATATTATCGCTTACCACACCAAGAATCTTCCAGAAGCACAAAAAAGTGTGGTTTGTTCTTCTGCTTTTGCTGCAGCTGGAACATTCAAGTCTTGATCTATGGCTTCAGTTTCTGGGCATAATATGCAATAACAGAGATATGTGATAAATGTTAAGAAAAATAATGTATGGTTAACTAAATGTTATTTTTTTTTGTCCACTTGTAAAATGCACAGCTTTGGATCATACAAGTGTGCACAGAACATCTTCGTGCATGTTTTCCAAATACTTCAATAAGAAAGTATTTTCAAAAGTTAGAAGGATTGAAAGTTTTTAATACATCTGTGTAACATCCCATTGTTCATCATACTGTATGCTTCATCATGAAAAGAAGAAATTGTGAAGATGCATAAGAGATTATTCTTAGTAGGGCATTTCTTGTGGGGAAAGTGGAACAATCAGGCGAAGAGAAAAAACAAGTAGTGAGAGAGGAAAGGCACCAGATTCAGCTACATCAACTGCAATACAAACTGTCCGGGCTCTGAATTTTATACATGACTCAGTTCTATGAACTGTTCATTAAATGAATCCAAAGAGAAGCAGATAATATACACATACCATTAACTAATATTTAAGAAAACTTCATGAGATCGTGGTGTTTTCACATATTCATATATGCAGAATAGACTGAAAAGTGTGTATATGACAGAATATCTATATGAGGGGGCCAGGCAGAATTTTGGATGTTATTTTACCAAATAAAAGATCATCTTAAATTCTTGTTATTGTCACACATATGGAGTACATATTTGAAACTGTTTTATGCTGTGAAGAATGGATCATTAATAGTAATAGCTTTGAAGCATATTTAGTCATATTAACTTGCATAGACAGTTTGTACCCTCTAAGGTAAGAGAATGCTGAAATTGAGCAACTCACTGAATCACATTGAAAAGCCCTTAGTTAAAATAAAAATCAATAGTAATTTGAGACTGAACAAGTATGAAAAAAAAAACAAACAAACAAACAACCTCTAAAATTTTATTTGTTTCTGGTGTTTCCTATAGACACTGATGCATTAATCTTTATAATACAAACAAAACACTGAAAACCTGCGGCAAATTTTTTTTACTGCTTTTATCTCACTTTGTGCTACCACTTGATTGCACACCTTTAACACCTAATTACAGTGTTTTTCTGTCTCATACTCCAATGCATTCTCTGTAGACTTGCAAAGACAGTTTCAAAACTGTAATCTCAAATTAAATGGATAAGGTGAAGACATAAGGGAAGTTTTTAGGAATATTGCTAAGACATTGGTTGAGGTAAATACAAAGATGCCATGGAAATGTTTTTTTTATATTAAAATGGTAAGATCCTAACCAGTACTAAAACCATACTAAATTTTATTGGTTAATTTGTACTTCTGAATTAATAGCTAGCTAATCTTAAAACTTTAAAACAGCTTCTGCTGCTGTGTGCACTTGTCTTGAATCAATAGGATTTTGAAGGGCATAGTGACTTCAATGAGAAATATGGTTTTCAGGACACAGTTGATGTGCTCTCTACCAGTACCAGTCTATCAAGATAGAGAAAATAATTATTTCCTCTCATTTTTAAATTTGATGTAAATAGTTTTGTGTCATCATGCCTCTCAATTTTTTTTCTTCTCTTTATGCTCTTTTCTCAGCATCTCTTCTCCTCTGCCCCTGCTCAATGATCATCTCTTTTCTAGTCTACTTAGTTTAAATTTGACCAGTACCATTTGTTAAAAAAAAAAAATTGAGGTGTTTGAGAGCAGCAAATAGTATCAGTAGGTATTTTCACTGTGATCACCAATATGTAGATTATCTCCTGAAAAAGTTGCTTAGCTTTTTAGTTTTTCCTTTTTTTTTTTTCCTAAACAACAGAGTCATTTGTGCACAATAAATTTCTCAGTTTGGGAAAGATGAATAACTTAAGAGATTCAGGGCTGATCTTAATACAGGTCTAGAAGTTACACTCTGAATGTTTAATATTCAGACTACTCTGTAAGACAATTTATTTTTCTGTATGGCGAACAGAGATTTATTACACAGTTAAGTGAACATAGGTTAAAAAATCCCTACCTATCTGAATTGTTACATGCTGAACAAATACCAGCAATGTAGAATGAACTTGTTGAACAGGGTTGCATTTCCAAAAAATAGTATTTAAAAAAATAACTCCTCCTTTAGAAGGTTTTGGATATTGTCTGTGTCTTACATAATCTCTCTCTTTTTTTTTTTTGTCACTGAACGCCTGGATAATAAGGTATTGTAAAGTAGGAACATACTGTTATTTTATCTCTAATCTTTGTGGGGGTTTTTTTGTTGGTTTTTTTATTATTATTATTTTATTTTCTGGTTGTCTGCTGTCTCTTGGCCAAAAAACTTGAATTTAAAATAGAAAAATTTTAAAACAGACTTTAGCCTTTATTCTTTATGGAGAAGGAATGATTGAAAACTCTTTTATACTGAATTGTTCTTTTCAGACAGTAAGTATTTTCCTGAAAGTAGGATTTCTGTTATTACTGAGAATATCCTGGACTTTCAGCAATATAATATTTTGCTTTTTATAACAAAGGTACAATTCTGGACACACCTAACGGAGGAAGGAAAAAACGGGTCTCAGTGTCTCCAAAGCTGGGTTACTAAAAAACAAACCAGTGTTTTAGTAACTTACCTTTCTTAAGTGTTGTAGAATAAAAAATATTAAGGATACAGAAAAGCACCTTTTTCTGCAGCTACCATATGTTCTTATTGATATGTATCTAAAGCTCCGAGATTCCTTTAAGCAAGATAAATTTTCTGCTTAGAAAATCTACACATTTAACACAGTAAAAAAATTTAAAAATTCTAAGACATATACTTTTAAACAGGCAAAGTTCAGGTAAATCAAGTCCATTAAATGAATAGTCTTTCTTGACCTTAAATGTCTCAGAAAAGCAGAAGTTACTAGTTGAAATCAGTGAAAAATGAATTTCATTTAATTCATCACTCAGTGCTGAACATTGTGTTCATAGTTAAATTCAATTAAATTTTTCTGCCAATTAGTGTAAAGCTTTATTCTTTAAAAAGTACAACACAAACTGTGCCAAAAATGAAGAGTCCATCAACATTCCTAGCAGCTGAGAACTGAATGCTACACCATCTGCTTGGTGAAATAAGATAGCATATTAAAATTCAGGTGGAATACAAATTAAGTGCCAATTCTGATTGACACTCCTACAAGTTGATTTTTTATTATTATTATTTTAATACAGATTTGTCCTCATACTAGATACCACCCTTGTAACACGAAAGACACCTTTGTAATGCCAAAAGATCCTTTGAAAGTATTGCCTTTTGCCATATCCGTGAGAGCAGAATGGACAGGGATTTATTGAACATTTTTCTGTATTTGATTTCCTTTCAGACAATAAAAAATAAGAATGCAGTACATAAACGCAAATCAAAGTAAAATTATCTAGAACACATAACTTAATACATAAGTAACAAAAGGGAAGAATTAAGACTCTTATAAGAAAGAAAATTCACTTCTCTTGCAAATTATGAAATGCTTTTGGGTTTTATTAGTTTTCTGAGAAAAGAAATTGCTAACAGCAGATAAAGTGAGAACATGTTACTGTCAAAACTGCCTTTTCTGCATATATGCATTATACATTACACACTGTATTGAAAAATTATGTTAAAAGAATGTCAGAGTTCAAAAGTTAGGGATTTCAGAATTAAGGATGACAGAATCACGATCTGCCTGCCTCTACAAATACGATTTGATACAGTCTTTGCATACACAATCAGGTAATATTTTTTCCCCAAACTCCTGTCTCTTTCAGAGAATATTAATTTTGATACAGGATTGCAGAGCTTCCTTTTCTATTGGTACATGCACTTAGCCTGTTACCATTTCACTGTCATGGGACAAAGCAGATGATGCTTTTCTTCTTCCAAATACTATTGATATCCCAAATCGCTAGTAACCTATGCATGGCCTTTTCTACAGTCAGTTTGTGAACTGCCATCAGAAACTGATCTTTATAGCTGGTACCACCATGTTTCAAAACAGACTTTTCATCAGTGTTTCACTTTTAGAAAACTGCATTTAAAACTGCATTTTTAGAAAACTTAATTTCTCCAAAGGCAATATAAATTTTTTTTTCTGTAGATATCTTGTCCCCAAAGCAGAGTGAATTGCTTTTGTAGATATCATGTTCATTAACAAAAATATTATGATATGTAGTAAATTTAAATTAAACATTGCAATAAGGTTTTCACACTTTTGTGACATTTTTACAAAATTGAAATAAATTTAAAAGAAAATCAAGAAAGGACCTTTCATCTATTTAGTTTGGAAATAATCTACAGCAGAATTGTTATAATTGCTTAGAAAATATCTGTGCTTACAGCTGGTCTCTTCTTTCCTTCCACATCCACCACACATGCTTGTTTTTGAATACCTTGTGTGCAATACCTTGTGTTCAATATATTCATTGATGAACTGGATGAGGGAATAGAATTCACAGTCACCAAGTTTGGAGAGGACACAAAGCTGAGAGGGGTGGCTGACACACCAGAAGGTTGTACTGCCATTCAAGAAGATTTAGACAGGCTGGAGAGCTGGGCAGGGAGAAATTTAATGGAATTTAACAAGGGCAAGTGTAGGGTCTTGCATCTGGGGAGGAACAGCCCCAGGTACCAGTATAGGTTGTGGACTGGCCTGTTGGAGAGTAGTGTAAGTGACAGGGACTTGGGGTCCTGGTAGATAGCAAGATGTCCAATGGTATCCTTGGGTGTATTGGGAAGGGGTGTCACTAATAGATCAAGAGAGGTCCTT
>VXBZ01007637.1:403987-425151 GCA_013399135.1 Heliornis fulica | reverse complement strand
GGCTCGGTGTGGGAGCAGACCCCGGTGCGGGGTCTGGAGGAGCTTCCTCACACCGCAGAGTGAGGGGAGCGGCTGGAGCCACCTGCTCCATGGGGGTGATCTGTGTGACCCAGCGGTTGCACATCTGGAAGCAGGGAGACCTCAGGAAGCTCATGGGGCTGTCGGCATGTCCGTCTGCGTGCCCCCCAGATGAGCCAGGAGAACTGGGTGCCACGCCGGCCACTGCACTTGGCAGCGGGGTCCATCGACTCCTTCCTCACCGTGCAGGATGGCAAAGCCCCACGTCACGAAGGCTGCTGGTGGGGTGGCAGACAGCCACGCTGCTCTCCCCCGAGACCCTTCTAGAGTCTGTGGAGTTTATTACTTTAACGTGTTTCCTCTCTCTCTCTGAAGAACATCTTTCTGGCAGTGCTGCTCAGCAAGCGAGGAGCCAGCCCCCAGCAGGATTCGCAACGGGGTTTGTTTGCCCAGCAGTGGAAGAAGTAGCCCCCAGCACCTCACCCACCTGCCTCTCTGCTGACAGAGGGTGAGGGACTGAAGGTGGATGAGGGCAGGCGGCTTCTCTGAGCTGAGCTCCAAGGGGAGAGCGGTGGCAGGATTTCTTTAGCCTGCCTCTTAAGGCAGTGAAGTCTCCATCCCCTCCCACGCTCCATCCCCAGGCTGACCCCATCCAACACAGGAGCGGTGGGACCTCAGCCTTCATCCAGAGCTTCCCGACAAATCGTAAGTCCTTCCTAAGATCAATTTCTCCCACCCTGGCTGTTTCATGGTCATCTCATCGGCCTCTCTGCATGGCTGGTAGAACTGGAGTTGGGATCGATTTTTAGGATGGGCTTGGGGGCTGTGTTCTGCTCTGGTTCAGGAGTAGGGAGAGGTGACAGCCCTGCTGACATCCCCTGATGATGGGCTGAAGGGGCCAAGGTGGGCTGGGGAACTTCCAGGGTTGTTTGTGGGTGGGAAATAGGGCAAGGAGTGCTGAGGAACTCTGGAGGGGGGTTCGGAGGAGATTTTGAGAGGTTTCCTAATGGAAGGGTTGCATCTGTAGCAGGATGGGGGCAAGGGTGCAGAGCCATCATGACCAGCACCATCCTGGCACCCTGACACCACTGGGGAGAGGGGCAGTAGGAGTGGGGGTGGCAGAGGCATCGGGAAAGCAGCTCACAAACCTCCTCATCTCTCTGTAGCCATGAATCCTTACATCAACTGCTCCAGCCCCGAGTTCCCCCTGCCCCAGCAAGACTTTGTTGTGGAGCCCATCAGCCCCAATCTCTGCAACAGAACTCACCCAGAGACCCTGTTCGACCCCAAGGATGCCAACCTGACAGAGGAGCAGCTCCGGGATAAGTACCTGGGACCTCGGCGGTCCAACTTCTTTGTCCCCGTCTGTGTCATCTACCTGCTGATCTTCGTGGTGGGGGCTGTGGGCAACACACTCACCTGCATCGTCATCCTCCGGCACCGGTTCATGAGGACACCCACCAATTACTACTTGTTCAGCCTGGCTGTGTCTGACCTGCTGGTGCTGCTGCTGGGGATGCCGCTGGAGCTGTATGACATGTGGAGCAACTACCCCTTCCTGCTGGGCGCCAGCGGCTGCTATTTCAAGACGTTGCTCTTCGAGGCCGTCTGCTTCGCCTCCATCCTCAACGTCACAGCCCTGAGCGTGGAGCGTTACATCGCCGTGGTGCACCCGCTCAAGGCCAAGTATGTGGTGACCAGGAACCATGCCAAGAGGGTCATTGTCACCATCTGGGTCTTATCGGTCATCTGCTCTGTCCCAAACACCAGCCTCCATGGGCTACAGTCTCTCTACGTGCCTGGACGGGGGCGGGTGCCCGATTCGGAGATCTGCACCCTGGTGAAGCCACGCTTGACCTACAACCTCATCATCCAGATCACCACCATTGTCTTCTTCTTCCTGCCCATGGGCACCATCAGCATCCTCTACCTGCTCATTGGCCTGCAGCTCAAGAAAGAAAAAATGCTGGAAGCCCTGGGAGCCAAGTCGAGCAGTGGCCGTGACTGCCACAATGCCGGGGGGCAGAAGAAAGTCAAGAGGAGACAGGTCACAAAGATGCTGTGTGAGTCTGATGCTGGGGAGTCTGATGCTGGTGGTGGGCACTGCTAGGAGTTATCTTCCAAAGTTGTGTTGGGAGGGTGCTGGGGGGAAACTGAGGCACAGACAGTTCAGAGCACTGAGGTCAGGTCATACTAGGGGAAAGTTGTGGGGGATACTGGTGGGTTGAGGGGACAGAGGCAGACCTGGTAGCTCCAATCTCAGAGTGAGGATTGCTTCTGCCAGCTCCCTCCCAGCCATGAGACCTCACCTCCTTGAGGAAAGTGATGGGTGACAAAGAGAAAGGAGTTAGTTTGAGATGGGGGACTCTGCTCCCCATATCCCAGCCCAGACCTTGCATGCTGGTGGTGGTGGCATTTCTCAGAGGGAACCTTTCCTACCCAGCCCCACAGTCTACAATGATGCACTGACCCAAGGCTGGCCTGGAGCACCCCTCCATCCCACTGCTTTGTGCTCTTGCTGCCCTCCACAGTGGTGTCCCCGCAGTCCCTGGCCCCCTTCCCAGCAGCAGGAGCTGGCTGCCCTTGGGTATCCATCTCTCCCTGTCATGCTGACCTCGGTGTGCTCCCAGCCCTATGACAGCACAGCGATGGCGGGTTGCCCAGCCCAGCCCATTGGCAGAGCCAGGGCCGCTTCTCTGCTGCATCCCCGACAAGCCATGATAACTCCACATCCCCCGGCAGCGAGGCTGGGAGGGGGACAAACGGGGACCTGTCCCTGTGTGCCATGGAGATGCAGCATGGTAGAGGTATGGCAGGGCAGGGAACCCCTGGGCCACCTACACATCACTCCCTGTCCTGTCCATCAGCAGAGATGGGTTAGGAAAGAATCCCCAAACCAGAGTGTGAGTGAAGGGCACAAATAGCTGTTGTTCCTTGGACTTTGCTGGTGAAGGTGGCAGGGTTCCTGGGGCCTGGATGCCCACAGGAGCGTCCCCCAGCTGTGCTGCATGGCTCCAGGGCCAGCTGCCTGCCGATGGGGAGCAGAGACGTGGCACAGCAGCACCTGGAGCCGCCCTGGCAGAGATACACAGAGGGAGATCCAGTCCAGACCCACCCCCCTTGCAGCAAGTCAAAAAAGCACCCGGGGGAGGGGGCCCTTTCCCTCTCCCCTTCCTCTCTTCTGTGCTTTTTTGGGTGTTCTTTACTATGGGCTAAGCTGAGACAGGGCAGTGCTTGGACAGGGACTGGAGGTTACTGGGCGGCAGAGCCTCTTCTCCTCATTAACACGAGCTCCTTGGCTCCCCACAGTCATGCTGGTGGTGGTGTTTGGGATCTGCTGGGCGCCCTTCCACACCGACCGCCTCGTCTGGAGCTTCGTCTCCACCTGGACCAGCCACATGCTCCACATGTTCCAGTACGTCCACATCATCTCAGGCATCTTCTTCTACCTGAGCTCGGCTGCCAACCCCATCCTCTACAACCTGATGTCCACCCGCTTCCGGGAGATGTTCAAGGAGGTGATGTGCCACGCTGGCCACCGCCCGCCACAGTCGCGGAAGTACTCACCCAGCGTCACCCGTGCCACCACCCGCAGCACTGAGTGTGAGCCCATGCCTGGTGCCAACGGGCTGCCCCCCTCTGATGCTGAGGAGTATGAGCTGGAGGAGGTGGAGGGGGACCAGGGCAGCACCCACATGATGTCCTTTTGCTGAAGAGTGGGAGAACACGGGGGAACTGGGACCTGTTTTCCCCACCATCTCTCCATGGCACCCATCCCATGGTGAGGGGTGGGGAAGGGGTGATGGAGAGGTCCCCGCCTGTCTGTGCCATCGTGCTGGGATGCAAAGGCTGGTTTTCCTGGCAGTGCTTTCCAGGGACACAGAAGTGGTGGCTATGTGTGCTCTGGATGTGTTGCTTCTGCTGTGCTTATCATGTAGACTGGCCAAGGTCAGGGCATCCCTTGTGTTGTGGGGACAGCTAGCTTCTATCACAGAATCACAGGATGTTGGGAGTTGGAAGGGACCTTGAAAGATCATCTAGTCCAACCCACCCTGCCAGAGCAGGATCACCTAGATTAAACCACACAGGAACGTGTCCAGATTGGTCTCCAGAGAAGGAGACTCCGCAACCTCTCTGGGCAGCCTGTTCCAGTGATCAGGGATATGTCAGTCATCCCCCAAAACATCACAGCCTAGTGGGGTGATCCTTTGACGAGCATGGGTGTCGGGAGTGTCAGGCACCCCAGGCTGTTCTGGGACCCCGTGCTGGATGGGTACCCAGAGAGGAGCTCACATGGGGGGTGAGACCTGGGTGTGAGAGGTTTGCACAGGGTGGAGTAGGGGAAAGTTGGGTGTTTTCTCCCTCAAGACCTTCTCTGGGTCCTCTGGCAAGGATGTGTCCCCAGTTTTCTTGGACATCCCTTCGATGGGGCCAGCTGGTGTGCAGTTGCAGGGTTCCAGTGTGGCTCCTTGCTCCCAGCCTTCCTCCCACCCCACATCTCCAGCCCCCTGAGCCTGCAGAGGAGAATACAGGACAATGGGAGCCCCAGGCTGCCTGCAACGCCGAGGCACAACCCGATGTCAATCCATGTGCCCCATGATGACACCCTACTCTCTGACCCTCACCTGGTGGGTGCCACCCTCCTCTTCCTCAGCCCACTCTGGCACCTGCCCCCCAGGGAATGCAGGGAGCCCTCCTTCATCCTTGCTCTGCATGGGCTGAGTTTGAGAATTAAAAAAAGCTGATGGCCTGATTTGTGCCCTGGTTGTATCCCCAGCTCTGCTCCCAACATGGGATTGAACCCAGGCCATCCCCCTTGGGACACAGGCAGGCCACTTGCCAGGGTGATGGGCTCTGTGCGTGCTGTCATGGCAGGTCTGCGGGGGCTCAGGGCATGGCACAGCCGGGAAGGCGTGAGTGGGATGCACATACTCTTCCCGGTCTTCAGGCTGCTGGGGCCACTGCAGAGGGGGAGCTGCCTTTGGAGAGGTGGCAATCAATCTGTCCCCAGACGTGCGGCTCGGGAAATGTCACGATAATGCCAGGGAGCGCGGGCTGGCTGGTTGCGCTCCCCCGGGCTGGGAGCACCCATCAATTTACTGTCTGAGATCAATGCTGCTGACTGCCCGGTGTACGCCATGTCCTCCTGCAGGATGAGGCTCCAAAATGCCACCCAGGGGCTGTCCAAGCTGCTTGAGGTCCTGCCTTGCACAAATCCCCCAGCCCCACTTCCCCCCCAGCCAGCTGGGGAAGTCCCTCTGGCTCAGCACCCCAAGGCTGTGCCTCTGGGATGTGCCAGTGGGAGCAAGCCCTGGGCAGAGTGCTGGCAGGGGCATCACTGCCTGCTGCTGCCCCGCTTCCAGCCCCTCCTGAGCACATCACACAGGGCCACAGCCAGGCCAGGAACTGGGAATGGGTGGGATTTAGGGCCTCCAGACTCCCTCCTGGTCCTTCCAAATCCCCATACCCATATCAGGGTCTGCTGTGGGAAAAGCCCACACCTGGCTCCCATGGGGTGCTGCTGGGTGAGGGTGGGCATGGGGCAGCAGTAACTTTGCACTTGAGGGTCCTGTCAGCTGCTCACAACCTGTCTCTGGAGGATGTCAGCATGGACAAGGACATCAAGATCTATCTATTCCCTCTCCAGCTCCCAACACTGATTGTCCTGACAGGACAGCACCCTGGCAGGCATGGGGACCCCTTGTCACTGCTGTGCGTGTGGAAGTGACTGATGACTCCCTGATGGTCATTATTGCCCCATCTCACTTCACCTGGCCGCAAAACTCCAGGTAATGGCTTCTTAATAGGCAGTCGATAGCATTTTATTACGGGGCAACAGCCACCTGCGTGGAGGGTCGGGGTCCCTCGTGCTGCTGTGAGTCAGAAGGACGTCACCCTGCTTGTGAGCAGCCCGGTTGTGTGAGGATACAGCTGTGGCTTGAGCTCCTTGGTCAGTGTCAGAGGACAGTGTTCATCCCCATGGGTTTTTTTGGGGGTTCTGGGGCTCAGTGCAGCTGGAGTAGAGTTCAGAGCAGCCAGAAAGGTGAGGCACCAGCTTTGCCTTCATCCATCCCTGTGTCCCCAGCTGCCCTACTGTCCCCCTGACCTGGAACTCCCCATCCTCCTCCTTGGTTACCCCAAATTCCCCTCCAGATGTGGGGGTGGGGGTGGGTGGGGGGTGGGAAATGTGCTGCTGCAGCCCTGGCATGTTGGGCAGTGATGCTGGGGGCTGCCCCACTGCCTCCCCACCCCCTAGCTGGGCTAGGGCTTACCCTGAAATGGATCCTGAAGGCTTCCCGAAGCTGCAGCTAGGTGGAAATGTGCAGTCAAGATTTGCTCTCCTGGCTGGGCTGTTGTGACAGCATGTGGAGACAACCTCATGTCCCCAGGTACTGCGTGCCAGCCAGGCTCACAAGAGATGCTGCAACTGAAGGCTCCCGGGCAAGTCCTTTAATCCCATAATTATTTGTAGTAAAAGCTGCAACTGGGACATGAAACCTCATAAAAAAAGGAACTGCTCTCCTCGGGGAGAATGGTTTCATGGAGAGGGTTTTACACCTCTTCAGCACCAGGAAGGTAGTGACTGCAAGCTTCTGCCTGCCTCAGGTTCATAGCAGCCCCCATGGAGGGAATTATGGAGTTGTTTGCTCCAAGGGGGATGGTCCCCACTGCCCCCCACCCTTGGGATCAGCCTGGTCACCTGCCACTTTCCTGGCCTCATGGAGAGGGTTTATTTCTGCTGGGGTGAAATGTTGGGAGGACTGTGCAGGAGCTGGGGGGAATGTACTGATGCTGTTGCTCTGGGTCTTCACGAGTAGCCGGGGGAAGTATCTCCCTGTCCCTGCAGTACGGAGCACGTGGCCACATTGGGCTCCACGCCACCCATCTCCTCTCCAGAAGTTTTGTTTCAAAGAGCCATTCCCCAACAGCCGTCCATCCGTCCCCCAGATTTACGGCAGTGCCTGTCCAACAGCCAGTTCCTGGCTAACCACCCACTCCCAGCCCCAGGGGAACCCTCCTGCCCCCATGCCTGCTTGGCACCCCCGTGGTGAGCACCCATCCCTCCTCTGTCACTTGCAGACCCGCTCACAGGAGTCTCCCTTTCTCCCAGCAATTTCTAGAGCTGTTTTCCCCCTGTGCTGCCGCACGCCATGAATGACACAGTATCTCTGGAGCTTCCAATAAAAAGATTTATCACCGTAGCTTTGGGGATTTAAAAGCAATCCATCTATGAGGCTGCCCCAGCCTTGTAAGGCTTTTTTTTTGTGCTGTGGTTGTTGGCAATAGACATGGGGGTGGGTTGGTTTTTTTCCTTTACGGAGCCAAACTCAAGTTTTGCAGCAATCGCCGCGTATGTTTGGAGCCATGATGGATGGCTCCAGAGAGCGCCAGCGGATTTTTTTTTTTGCAGCCCCTCTTCAATAAGCCAAGGGAAGGGTTGTTTTTTTGCTTCCTTTGGACAGCCACAGTATGGGGAAAACTCATACAGCATAAATTTGGCAAAGCCCTTGCGTGCCTGGGAGCAAGCGGTCTGGGCTGGGGCCGGGCGCTGGGGCTGATTTGGGCTGCAAGGCCATGGATGCGGCACAGCAGCCTTTCCTGCTGAGATCCCAGCCTTAGCCAGGGAGAAAGCAGAGAAACAAATGTCAGGGAACTGCAGGGGTGAGCTGGGAGTGAGCTTGGCACTGATTTCGGCTGCTTTTTGAACTGTATTTCAGTTATTCCTGGTGGCGGTGAAAAGCTCAGGTCTGATGACTACAGACTGGTGATGGGCAGCGTGGAGGTGGGCAGGAGGACAAACAGGCAGCGCGAGGAATGCATGTAGGACTTGATTCTGCTCTTTGGGATTGGGATTCAGCCCCATGCTGAAGGCAGCCCATCTTCCTGCCCAGCTTCTCGGTGGTTTCCCAAAGAGCCAGGACTCGTGTAGGAAGCAGCTTTCCAGGCAGCCCTGCACTGGGGTGGGGGGGCAAGGGGGAGGCTGGGAAGAGGCAATTTGGGGGAGTACAGTCCACCCCAAGGGACTGGATGGATGAGGTCAGCCAAGGCTCAGGCTGACTCAGCCATGGCGCTGTGTGACTGCCACCTGTGCTGGGGACATGACAACACACCTAACGGCCCTGGAGTGGCAGGGGAGGGAAGGGGTCCCCATACCCCACCTTAGGGCATGCAGGGAGGGGACACACTGAGGATGTGTGGGCAGTGGGCATCTCCAAGAAGTGAAGGTCTGTGTTATTTAGGGACCTCCCTGCCTGAAGTCCCAACATCCTCATGGCAGGGTGATGGAAGGGCAGGTGCAATGCGCAGTGCCCTTACCCACAGCCTAGCAGCAGCACACAGGGACAACTTCAGGGGTTAAGTGGCCCAGTGAATCTCCTGGGCAGGGTTAAAACCCCACTGCAATGGGTTAGACAGACCGTCTGCTTAGCCCACGCCTTCCCCCATCGAGACGTGTTGTTGCTAAAGATGACAGAATTGATGTCAGAGGAGCCCGTGTGATGCTTAATTTGGTTCATGGGGACACTTCAGCTAAGAACTGAAAGTGATGCATAATTAGCATGGCAGTAAGTGGATTAATCCTGTCTGGATGGCAGAGCTCCAGGGCAAGTGGAGATTGCTAACAACTGGCTGTGATGGTCAGCAGGGCTGGGGGGATCGGGCTCAAGGCCCCCACATCATTGCTAAGCAGGTCCCCAGGGCTTGGGGAATGCAAGTGGAGAACCCTGACACTGACCTGGAGGACAGTGGAGTCTGCAAAGAGCTACCCCATAGGCCACAAAAGCTGTGCTTGGGGATCCCCAGCTACAGCATGTCCTGGGGCTGCCCTGGTCACCTGTGTGGGATGGGGAGGGTGAGGGGGCACCAGCTCTGATTTGAACTGGGGTGGAACAAATTCCAGCATGAGGATGAGGGCTGGGATGCCCAGTCTGGAAAAAGCTAACTTTTATCTATTTTTTTTTTTCCCAGTAAACCATGAGCACCAATTCCCAAGGGTGGTTTTATGGCTATTTGCTTCTGCTGAGGACCTGCCCTGTGTGACAGAGCCATGAAGGGAATGACAGCCCCTGCTCCTCCAGCCCTTGCTCCTTGCCCAGACAGCAAATTCCCCCCTATCCGGGCACCCACAGCACTCAACATTGCCTGGGATGACCCCCTCCAAAATGATTTTGCAATGAAAACAAGTAAAAAACCCCAAACTAATCCATGGTCCAGTGCTGAGGGCTCAATCCCAGCTGTCTCTGCTGCAACATTATTATAGCAGTAGGTTTTAATTACAGGGGTTTATCGCTCTTTGTGCTTATCACAGCAACTGGGGCAACCTTGTCTTTGCAGATTGGGACTATGTAATGTGGCACATTGGAGAAAGCTGTCTGAGAGGCATCTGGAGGCTGAACACAGCTTTCCTGGGCTGGTAGAGTGACTGTCTTGCATTAGCAGCCACCTCATGTTAATGATGCTGAGACCAAGCGTGAGACTTCCCCTCCCGCCCCTGGACTGTACATCATGCACAGGGTGGTCCCAGTTGGCTCTGGGGCTAAAAGCCAGGCCAGAAGCTGTATTTCAACAGGATCCAACCTGGGACTGCCAGAAGAGGAGGGCACAGGTCCCCAGCAGGTATTTGTCAGAGACAGGGCAGAGTGGCTTCCCCAAGCAAGCCCTTCTTCATGCCCTGGCAGGTGCCTGCAGGCACATGAGCTGCCAAGAGGCAGCAGAAAATAAAGACACATAAATAAATCTGGTTTTCTTCAGCTTCTGTGCCTGACCTCTGCAGGGACAGCTGATAAAAACCCTTTTGCTGCCTGATACTTGTCTGTGCAGGCTTGGAAAGAAGCTCTGGACACTGCCCTCCTTCATCACCGAGCCAGGGGATGCTCCTGGGAGGGGGAAAATCCCAGGGGGGCTGCATGCTTACAGCAAGCAGTGGACAAGGTCCTGCTTGCCTCAAAACAGGCTTTTACTTTGCTGGTTCAAGTTGCTTTCAGGCAATTTTCACCCAAAAAAGCACATCCCTACAAGTTGGCTGGGCCAAGCCCCACAACCCATCAGCCTCCATGCAACTTCTCCCATAGCAGCAGCCTCAGCACCCATATGGGTGTCCCCTCCCTGGCCAGATCCCACCATATCAGGCAGCTGCATCCCAGGGCAAAACACAAATCCTAAACCCACTTCGCTCTTCTCAGCATCTCCCACTACTACAACCCTTAAACTATCACACCAACCAACCAACCAACCAACCAACCAACCAACCAACCAACCAACCAACCAACCAACCCCCCAGCACTTGACTTGGTTTAATTCCTTTTAATTTCTCATCCCATGCTCAGAACAGCTGGGACCAATTCACTGCTGCTGTCACCAGAAAGAAATTAAGTTAATGACAAGAAAGTCATTATAATTTAGGAGATCCATCAAGCCTTGCTGCTGTTCTAATGAGGAATAGGGAAGGCTGAGGCTGCTTGATCTGCTCTTCTCTCCAGACCTATAGCCCTTGGCCATCCTGGGGGCCTGTTAGCAATCTCCAGCTCAAGCTGCTTTTTTCCAGGCACTGATTTGTGTTCCCATGGCAGTCTGGGTCACTCTGTTTAACAGCTCTTTTCTCCTCTTGGTGTTTTGGAGTGATTTCAGCTCTGCTTAAAGGAAGAGCCACATCTCCCTCCAGCTCTTCAGTTGCCTCAGCCCATCCTGGCCCCAGCTCCAAACCTCTCTGCTGGGGCTGATTTAAACAACTTCCTTGCACAGATGGAAAAGCAAATGGTTTGAACTGGGTTTCTTTTCTGGTTTTCTGCAGTGATCCTGACTTGCAGGTGGCGAGTCCATCTGGCAGGGACCCAAAACACAACAGCAACAAGCGCCACGCAAAAGCATCGTCTGTGTGAGCTGGGAGCTCCAAGAGATGTGTGAGGGCTTCTTCACCCCTCTGCCATGGAAGAAGGGTGATAGATGAGGGGGATTTCTAACTTTGTGGTGAATGTTTGATTTAAATGTAAAGCAGGAAAGAGCTAAAAGAAAAAAACACAGTAAATGGTGATAACGGGACTGGAAACCACCAGGCTGTACCCAGTCAGGGTGAGGGAATGTGGCAATTGAAGTGTTTAAAGTGGGTTGTTTTTTTTTTTTTGTCTCCTAGAAAGAGGATTTGTATGTCTCTGCTAATTATCCCTATGCAGATGTAACTGGGAAACATAACTGAGTTTCACGCTACTCCATGGGCTGCAGCAGAAAACCACCCGTCCTTGGAGCTGAGACGGGTCTGATGAGTCGTGTCTGCAAGCATCCCTTCCCTGGCTGGGAGCACCAGCCTTCCAGAGGTCTCTGCATCTGCTTGCTGTTCCTCCTCCTGGTCTGCTTCCTTACCCCACTGTTTAATGTCCCCATGGTGTATCTGCTCCAGGGCTGAACGCTGCCTTTGGGCAATGCTTGTGCAGCTTTGTTCCACACATGTGCTGGGAGAGGTTGGGTCAGTGGTGAGACCCCTGTGCACAGCTCATGGTTTCCCCCCAAAACCCTCTAGAAACAATTTTGGGGATCTCCAGCTCCATTCAGGGTGTTCCAACACCTATTTTGGGTTTGGTTTGGGGGGTGTGTGTGTCAGAGATAATTCTGGTCACAAAACCTGACTGTGCTCAAGCCATGAATTGAGAGAACGACCTAAAACAATAGGAAAGACCAGGCCAAGCAGTGTGGTGTCCTTTGGATCTAGCACCCAGAGGGAGCCAGAGCATGTCCAAGTGCAAGCTGTAAGCATACACTGTCCCACCAGAGTCCTGCTCTGACAAGAGGCTTGTCAGCTGCATCCCCTCATTGCTGGTGAGGGCCACTGAAGTCCATCCACCATGAGAAGGATTTAGGATATTTTTTATTTTTTTTTTTTTTCAGAAAACACCTGGGCACTTTGCCACAAGCCACTGCATCGGTTCTGTCCCCTCCAAACCCCTGTGGTTTGCTGCCTTCACTCTGGCCTCAGGTGGAGGATCTCCTTTCCAGAGGTGAGAGCAAGAGCAGAAGCAGAGACAGAAAAACAGCTGCTGGTTTTGTGCAAATACAAAGCACCGGGGCAAAAGAGGGAGGACTGAATGTGAGCGAGCAAAGCAGGACTCCCTGCTTGGTGTGGTTTTGCACCTTCCAGTGCTAAATGTACCTTTTGATACCTAGAGTGAAGGTTTAAACTGCACAGCACAAATCCTGCACTGATGACAGTGCAGGTGTAGCTCTGTGCTCTTTCAATCCCATCAAGCCTTCTGCTGCTTTTCTGGGGTTTCTGGATTCTTCCCTCCCCACTGCTGCCGATCTTTGCCAGGTGGTGGGAGTGGACTCCATGTGCTTGGGTGATTGGCAGGATTTCATTAGCCCCAGTGTGGCTTTTGGGAAAGGCTTTGCCAGAAGGTGGATGGCAAATCCGGGCTCTGTATTAACCCCTGGGGCTGGCGCAGTCCTGGTCTGTGGGAGGGCTCTGGCCAGCCCCACGCAGAAGCTGCCTGTCTCCTCTCTGCACAGGCAGCCTTCAGCCACCATTCCATGGGGCTGCTTGGAAACCATAGGCCAAGGAAAACCCATTTCTGTAAAGAAGCTGGGCACCACCATGACTGCAGACATTTGGGTTTTCCCTGAAACTTTCCCGTTCTCTTTTAGACATCTCCTTTCACAGGTGGGTTTGGCCCCTCCCAGGCTGTGGCTCATCCACCCGTGTGTTTTATTGCCTTTACTGGCCGGGTGATGCTGGGTGGTGGCAGGAAGCTGCTTGCTGCAGAGGAGCTCAGTTTCCCTTGAAGCGATGCCCAGAGCCAGGGTGAGGATGCTGGTGCAGGATGAGCCCCGTTGGGGTGGCAGGACGGGTTTGGGTGCTCCTCTGCCAAAGGGTGCAGGGTGATGCCACCTGCCTTGCAGGAGCCTCAACTGACTGACAAGTGTGGGCATGAGGTTCCACGGCTGGGAGGCTGCTGGGTTGTGGTGATTCATTCTGCTCCCAGAAAAGGGTGCAGAGCAAGTGCTGCTCCATGATGCAGACTCCAACCCCATGTCCTGAAGCCCCAGAGCAGAGAGGTGTGGAGACCCAGCAACATGCTTCTCTTACCCTCACAGCATCCTCAGGAAACATGTTTTGCTCCTAACATCCCAACAAACTCTTAGCAAGGTTTTTATGTGTGTATACGTACCGGTGCAGGTGTGTACTTAGGTTAACCTCTGCCTCAGAAGGGCTTTTCTGGAGGAAATGTGGCAGCTCACCAAGCCAGGGTTGCCTTACCTGGTGAGGTGCAGGGGCTGGGAGCACCAGGAGCTCTTCTTCCCCAACTCAGTGTCCTGATTTGGTTGTGCCCAAAGAGCTGGAGCAGTCTTCCTCACCCCTGGGGATCTTGGAAAACATCTTCACTTTCTTTTCAGCCCTCCCCCAAAAGTTTCTCAACAGAAATATGCTTAAAGAGTCTGGATTTCAAGCTGCGAATCAAATCTTTGGGAGAAATGTAACTTCACAAAGCTAATCAGGCACTAAACAGTGCTTGGAGGTTACTTATCCTGCTCAGAAAAATTGTGAAGAACCCTCTTTCTCCAAGTAACAGGGTACTGTTCTCCTGGGCCAGGCAGAAAGTGCCAACTACTTGTAAATTATATTAATGGACCTTTTATTGGACAGATGCTGCATTATTGGGCTATGGCATGGGGTAGAGAAAGTAATGAAGGCAAATGGTGCAGAGCCACCAGAGAAACAAATCAAATAAGGCTTTGACAGCATGATCTGCACTTTTATTTGCTCAGAGAAAATTGCAAGTGCTTTTGGTCTTTGTGCTGGAGGCCAGGAAGAGCTGTGGTGTCTGCCATTATCCTTAGGCAGGGGGTTGGTGACAGGGATTTGAGAACTTGCATGGAAACTGTGTCTCTGGTGACATGGGAGGTGTCTGCTCGGTCCATCAAAGTGGCTGTAGATGAGCTGCTGGGTTAACCCAGCATTCCATGGTTGGAAGGGCGATGGTTTGGGAAGGGTCCCCTCTCCCAAGCTGCTGTGGGTCCTTCCTTCCTCCACCTACCATAAATGGGCCTCA
The DNA here is from genome assembly GCA_013399135.1 of Heliornis fulica. Lineage (NCBI taxonomy): Eukaryota > Metazoa > Chordata > Aves > Gruiformes > Heliornithidae > Heliornis > Heliornis fulica. The sequence goes on along the minus strand of VXBZ01007637.1, from coordinate 411,097 downwards.
CCCAGCCTGCCCTGCGCATGGAACGTGGGGCTCTCACCGTGTGCTGGGCTCTGGAGTCCCTGTGGGTGGGATGCTGTCCAGCCACTAAAGAAACCTCCATCCTGTGCTGGGGGAGACCCCTCAGAGTGCACGATACCCACCGGCACGCTGTGCTCTGAGGGCTGACACCATCTTTCCTAATGAGGAGGTCTCTCTCTCCAGCTTGGAGCAGTGTCCGCTCGGCCACGTTCTGATGTGGTGAATCCCAGGCAGTGTGCAGGCTCTGTCCTGGGCTTCATCACCCTCTCCATAGTAAATATGCTAAAGCAGCCAGCTAATTATTGGGAAAACAGAGCTTGGCAGGAGGTGGGCAGACCCTGCTTGTGCCACGGCTGGTTGTAAAAGGGTTGCTCTGCTCAGATTTATCTTCCTGATCTCATGGCTGCCAATATCCCAGAGCTATGCCAGGGGCAGCACCCATGCTCGGAGTCCAGAGCCCCATCCCCACCAGCCATCCATTGTGTGGCAGGGGGTGCACTTCTCTGGGATAGGGGCTGCTTGGCCCAGGTCCTTTTGGCCCTTTCCTGGTGCCAGGCTCCCTGGGGGAAGCTCTCACTTCTGCAGGTCATCACAGCACTAATTCAGGTCCTAAGGTTTTTCACTGTGAGCACCCATCCTATGTAACTATTGTGTGCCTCAGGAGCAGCTTGTGCACCTTCCTCACAATGATATAAGTGATTATTAATGCATTAGTGTTGGGCTGCTGAACCATAATGTCTTTATAGTCAATAGCATTAAGCATTTAATTACCCAGCGGGATGAATCAATGGGTTTCTTTCTTTGCTCTACAATTAAAACCGAGCTGGAGAGATGGGGTGTGATTTTTCAGCTTGCTTCAAGCTTCCTTCGCTCCTTTGTGCATGGGGAGATGAGCTGATGACTTTTAAGGCATGGGAAGGAGAGGACCTCTCCCCAAGAAACCATGTTCTTGCCTCCCTCCCAGGATGCAGACATCACGATCACACCCTCGCCTGGCTTAATGAGACACCACTGGGTTGTTTGGGACCAGATTTTGGGTCTGACAACACCGACAGTGGGGAAATTATTGCTCCGAGTTGTATTTATAACTACAGTCATAGGAAGTTGGAAAGCAGTTTCTTAACTCACACCCTGCCAGCGAGAATTCCCACAGCGAGAGTGGGTGAGACAGCCCGATGTGCTGCGGGGATGAGGCACAAACAGCCTGAGAGCGGTCCGAGCAGAGCAAGTAATTTCAGCCTGTGTTTTTAGCCTCCTTTAGATGGAGCTTGCTGCAGAGGGGAGGCTGGGGCATGAGGGAGGGTGAAAGCTGGGTGGGCTCAGCCCTGGTACCATGGTGGTGGTTCCCAAGCTCTGATCTTGCCTGGGCTCTTGGGTGATCTGTACAGCTCATTGCCAGCCCGGGTCACTTGAGCTCTGCAGGTACAGTCGAGTGCAAAGCGACCCTTTCCAAAAAGCTTGGCTCATGGCTGACCTCCCAGTGCAACCATGAAGGTCCTTGTGGTGGCTGGTCCCTCGTGTCGGCAAGTTGGGGCAGGGCTGAGAACAGCAGCCCACTGTGGGTCTGCACCCCCCAGCTACATTTAGCTCTGTCCTGGTATTAGAAGGAAGGACATAAGATGACCCAGAGTCACTGTGCTGCTCCGAGCGCATCGCCCCAGGCAGGGCTGAGCTCACCCTTTGGCTTGGATATAAACACAGAAATGCAGCGCAGGGAGAATCCTGCTTTTCCAGTTTGGACTCAACAAAGATTTAGGTTTTTGTTTGAGAATGGAAAAAAGGAAAAAAATTCCTCTGGTTTGGGTTTGTTCCAGGCAGAGCGTCTGCCTTCTGCTGGCCCCATGCCCAGGAGCTGCCGTGAAATAGAAATAGCCCAACACAAACCTGTGAGCAGAGGGAGCTTCCAGCAGGTAAAATGTGAGTGAGCCAAGGCAAAAACCCAGGTCACACACCAAGAGCTTGTGCCAGGGGGAAAACATGCCGAACCACCAGCAATTTCCATTTTTTTACTGGAATCTCATGACACAGTCACCCCCAAGACCTGCCACTTCTCTGGATCCTGTTCCCAATTGACCTGGCTCTGGGAGATGAATAAGATGTACAGAAATGCACTGTGCAAAGACAGGTGCCCTGGGTTTGCCTGGGACAGAGTTAATGCTCTGCCTGGCAGCTGTGTCGTGCTGTGCTTCGGATCCGGGGTGTTTGGAACACACTGATGTTTTAGCTGTTGCCAAGCAGCTGAGGGCTTTTCAGCTTCTCATACTGCCCTGACAATGAGAAGGTGGGGGGCACCCAAGAAGCCATGAGGGGACACGGCCAGGACAACTGGACCCCAGCTGGCCACAGGGATATCCCACACCACGTGACGTCATACTCAGTGTAGAACTGGGCACAGTTGGTCAGGAGGTGACGTGGCTGAGGAACTAGTTGAGCATTGACTCTGAGTGGTGAGTAATTGTGCTGTGCATCCCAGCACGGGGAGATGTGCAATTCCACGAAGTCATGATGTGTGCTGGCTGCTGGCCTGGGATTGCTGAACGGGAATCACCCATAGCTTCTCCCCAGGTTGACTTCCCAGTGGGTTGTAAAGGCATTTGCAGGTAATTGTTTCAGAACACCTCCCTGTTCCCATCCTGTGACTTTCTCTGTCCTGGTGAAGAGGGAAGGGAGCTCCCAAGGTCCTCTCTTGCCACGCAAATCTCTCCATATTTCCCTAACCTGGTTTCTCCTCTTTATCTCACACGTGATGTTAAGTCGTGTCTGTTTCAGTCCCACTTCTTCCCCTTGAATCTTTTTTTTCCAGGGCTGCATTTGTTCCTCCTGCTGAGCAGAGCTGGAGGGGAGTCCTGCCTGGCCCAGAGGCTTGGGGTGACTGCTTGTGCTTGCAGGGCACTCACAAGGCAGGTGGCAAGGTCCTGCTGCCAGCTCCAGGCAAAGGGTGATAGAGGGAGGAACCGAGCTGACAGAAGGAACATCTCATGGGAATTGTCATATTCTGGAAGCAGAAAAGCCCTTTTTCTCCGCAGGATACCAGGAATGATTGATTTGAGGAATACTTAGAGGCCATGGGGAGAATAAATGCTGCACATAAAAACTCCTTGCGTGAGTAACCAGGACTTTCCTTTGTCACAAACCCCAGGCAATGGCAGAGCCTGATCCCAGAGGGATATGTTGGGTTATCACCCACAGTCAGACAACTTGGCAAAGGGTGTTTCTGACTCAGGGGCCCATGCCAATCCTTGCAGCATCCCACCTCCAGAAAGGATGCTCCCTAGACAAGAAATCCCATACTCTGCCAGGCACCACTGACTATCATTCCTGCATCCCACTGTGTCTCAAGCTGCCTGGTTCAAGGTGCAGAACGTGGGCTGGCATGGGGCTGCTTCAATTAAATGCCATTTGTCACAGCAAGCCCTGCATCCTCTTCATGCTCATCATCCTCAAGGGCTCTCCTCTTGGTGTAGCCCCGTGGGTAATGAAGAAAAGACTTAACTAGCCTACCACACAGACTGGTCTCATTTGGTGTCCTGCATTAATCAAGGTCTGGAGAGAGCTTTTCCACCTGAGGGGTATGAAGTGAGCTATGTGCTTGGGTGGAGAGAGGACAAGTCCTGTGTGCCTGGGTCCTGAGGGGTTACCATCCATCAGCTGCTCTGTGGTTGGTACCTTCTGCCAAGGCACTGGCTGGCAGCAGGGCAGTGCCAGGAGAGCAGTGGGATGGGGTGAGGGGAGTGCTGGTGGTAGGGAAAGGGGCTTTGCTGGCAGGACATGGGGATGCTCAAGAGGTTTTAAGCAGTGTCTAGGCCTGGGGTGGGTAAATTTTGACTCTTATTTCTCCTGGAACTGCTGTGCCATGCCCGTGTCAGGCCACTGCTTGGACCACGTAACAGCTGTGCCACGATGCCAGGCACAGGTAAAGCCTCCCCTGCGTGCTGCTGCTCGTATCTGGTGGGTATCACCCTCGGGGCTCATGCCAGGCTCTCCTCCGTGTCTGGGACTTCGAGGGATGTTGTCGTGAGCAGAGCTCCCACTCGGGACCGGCGCTGCAGCCTTTTGTCACCATCTAGTGGGGACACGCCGCCGTGACCAGGCACTGGCTGGACAGGGCATTTGGGGACACTCATCCCCTCACCTACGGTCCCCATGGGAGTGTGTTGTGGCCCCCCCACCCATCCCCAGGCTGGTCACCCATCTTGCCTAGCTTTGGGGAGCCACGTTTGCCTCGCAGCTCCTCTCCCTCCAGCCCTGGGCAGCAACAGCCGGGCAAGGTGTCCCCAGTGCTGGGGGCAAGAGCACAGGGGATGAGTCTTTGCTGTGCTAGAAACCATGAATCCTTGGCAAATTCTCCCTGGGGTCTCCATTAAATCAGCCATAGTCCCTTTAACTGTGGAATTGGATCAATGCTCCCAAGTTGCAGACATGCTACAACAAGAGACAGCCATAAAAGCACCTAAAATGCATTTACTCCACAGAGAGCTGTTAAACCTGCTCTTTTGGCCAAATTACCCCTCAGTGGGACAGCTTTGCAACGTGCTGCATCCCCAGAAAAAAAGGCTGGCCTTGCTGCTGCTCCACTGTCCTCTTGCTTGGTGCTAGGGCTGCCTGAAGGTTGTGACCACAGGTGGGCAGGGGGAACAGCGCAGCCTAAATGCCTGCGGACCCCTGGCTGCTTTCCTGCCCATGGCATCCCTGGCCCTTTATGGCCACAGCAGTGGCTGGCAGGGTCGGGCCACATCCAGACCTGTTACATGGTGCGCAGATTAACATGGTGCATGGATTAACACAGTGCTGTGGGCAGAGTCTGCTCTCACTCCTACGCACACGGATCCAGTTTGCAGCCTCAGAGGTGCCAGCGCTGAGGATGCTGCTGAGACAAGAGATGGAGCACAGTCTGTACTGAGATGGACCCTGCCAGGACTGGGAACCACAAAAGGCCAGCTGCCAGTCCAACCTCTTGCTGATCCCACTGTTGGCACTGAGACACACACAGTGTCCTCACTGCCAAAACTGGCCCTGGCTGAAGCAACAGTTGTCCCTTTCCATGGCAAACCAGCCCTCCTACAGTATGACACTGGAGCTCTATGAGCAATCGTAATATTGAAGTTTGTAGCACCATGGTAAGGAAGGAGCAATCAGCTCTTGCTTCAGACAGTTAAGTACTCCTGCCAGGCCTCTACCCGCTCTGCTTCCTTCACCTGACATCCCCATGGGCCACCCTGGCTCCATGTTGCTGCTTCCCTGCACACTTGGGGACGGCTCCAGACATGCAGAGTCCAGCTGCCCTATACAAAGGGTTTCCCCATATGACTCCTTATGTGACCAGGGCTGGGATGTGGGCAGTATCCCTGTCTCTCTCAGCACCCTTCTTGTACTGGCTGATGGTGACAAACTCTCCACAGGCTGGCTTACTCCTGGAGTGACCAATTGATCCCATCATAGGTGATACAACATGTCCCATCATCTTCCTTGGCCTATAAGGAAGAGCAAGGGAGCTGCACTGTTCCATGGTGTGATGAGGGTGGGAATAGGCTTTTGGGACTGGAGGAGACACTACAAGAATGATGTTGAGGGCTCTTGGGTGTTGATGTTCTGGGACTGGAGAAGACAATACAAGGAGGATGTTGAGATGCTGGCGTGTATCCAGAGAGAAGAGCAAGGGAGCTGCACTGTTCCATGGTGTGATGAGGGTGGGAATAGGCTTTTGGGACTGGAGGAGACACTACAAGAATGATGTTGAGGGCTCTTGGGTGTTGATGTTCTGGGACTGGAGAAGACAATACAAGGAGGATGTTGAGATGCTGGCGTGTATCCAGAGAAGGGGGGAAAAGTTGGGGAAGGGTCTGGAGTCCTGTGAGGAGTGGCTGAGGGAGCTCAGGGGCTTTTGTCTCTCGAGAAAAGGAGGCTGAAGGGAGACCTTATCACTCTCTACAAGTACCTGCAAAGAGGATGCAGAGAGGTGGGGTTAGTCTCTTCTCTTGGGTAACAGTTGATAGGAAATGGTTATAAACTGCCCCAGGGGAGATTTACATTAGATATCAGACTAAAAGAGTTGTCAGGCATTGGAACAGGCTGCCCAGGGCAGTGATGGAGTCACCATCCCTGGAAGGATTTCAAAGGTGTAGATGAGGTGCTGAAGGATGTGATCTAGAGGTGAACTAGGCAGGGTTAGACTGGGGTTTTTTAGACTGGATGATTTTAAAGGTCTCTTTCAACCCAAATGATTCTATGATCACCTCTCCATGAACAAATGCCTTCTGCCTCACCCAGCATGTCCCTTGCTTTGAGGTGACACCAAGCAACCCAGGGGTGTTCCCTGAGGGCTGTCAGGGCTTTGCAGGGTTTCAGTCACTGAGGCTCTGTGGTGGTTTTGACTTCAGGGCTCCCTAAATCTTGTGTTGCCGGGATTATTAGGGGCTTCTTTCAAACAGCTGTCGGGAACCCCGAGGAGGCCGGCTGGATGCCCAGTGTGAAGTGGGAGGGGAGGTATGGCAAAGGGCAAGGCAGCGCTCAGCCCTGCCAGCACACCACCGGGTTACACCGGGGTGCTGCGCTGCCCTGGGGTTACCCCTGCTCAGGTTTTACAGCCACGGCAGCACAACTCCACAGGGGGGAAGGCTGATGCCTCCTCGCGATGAACGAGCGCAGAAGCATTCAGCAGGCGAGCAGGGCTCTCCAGGGCTCCTCCAGCCTTTCACCCGCCGGGAGCCAGCGGAGGGCGGCGGCAGCTGCGAGATGCTCCTGTGCCAGCTGCAGCTGCAGCAGCTGCACGCCGGCCGGCTCTGCCCGGGCACGCTTCGGGCTGTCCGAGGGGACGCTGCTGCCTCCCGAGGCCCGGGGCGGGGATGCCGGGGGAGCGGAGCAGTGAAGCGGTGACGGCGCTGGGGAGTCCCAGTCCCGTCCCTTCGCTAAGGCCAAAGGAAGAGGCAAAACGCACGCCCGGGCTGTTCCACCCTCCGGGGCCGAACTGCCGCAGGGTCAGCCCGGAAAAGCCGGCTTCCCACACCGCGGCCGGCGGGACGGCTCCCGGCGCCCCCGGCCCCCCCCGCTCCCAGCCCCGCTCCACCACGTGGCCCGGCGATTGCCGCGTGCTCT
>VXBZ01007637.1:388542-402882 GCA_013399135.1 Heliornis fulica | reverse complement strand
GGGAGGGTGAGGCGGGAATGCGGGGTGCTGGGACGCCTTGGAGCGTAAACGTGCTGTGCTCGCTCCCGGGCACGGAAAGGGACGGCGCCTAACAGCTCCCGCTCTCTTGTTTCAGACTCCCAAGAACCAAATAAAACAGAAAAAAATGGCCCCTCCCCCAAAGAAGGTCGAGGAAAGCGAGGAAGAAGAGTCCTCTGATATGGAGGAAAGCATCACAGAAGAGGTGATGGAGCTAGGAATGAAGTCAAATGGCTGGGCGTGTTATAAAAGTGTCAGGAGGGTTGGGGGTATCACCAGCTATCTGATGGATCGGTATTAACTGTGGCTAAAGAATAAACTGGGCTTCTTGAATGGAAAACAACGGGAAGGAAGCTAGCCTGTCTGCTTAAGTCTGTACTTGCAGGCTTTGGATGGGATCTTGAAGCTGTTCCTAGTACTGATGAGCAAGAGGATCGTTAATTACTCAGTGCTGCATGATTTATGGCACACAGATAATATGCAAGACTAAAAACATTACTAAAAAGATTGGTCCTCTTGCTTCAGGACCAGGCAGTTCAAGGATGCTTTTGTCTTCAACAGGTGGTCTCTTCGAAGCATGAAAAAGCTGGTTTTGAGCTTTATTAGTTACAGAACAGGCAGTTAAAGCAATTCAGCAGAAACTAAATCCATCAGAAACATGCTTTAGCTTGCAGGAACAATTTTTTTTTGTCTGCCACTGAAGTAATAGTAGATTAAAGGGTCAGTAGAAGAGTCTTACCCTGTTGTATATTTCAGGTGATCCCTCAGAAGAAACAAAAAGCAGCAGTTACACCAGCCAAGAAGGCTGCTACCCCCGCAAAGAAGGCGGCTACTCCTGCCAAAAAGGCAATTACACCCGCCAAGAAGGCTGTGGCTACTCCAGCTAAAAAGGCTGTAGCTCCATCACCTAAAAAGGCTGCTGTCCTAACCAAAGGAGCAAAAAATGGAAAGAATGCCAAGAAGGAAGTAAGCGAGGAAGAAGATGAGGAGGAAGATGATGAAGATGAAGATGAAGATGACGATGATGAGGAAGAAGAATCTGGTAAGTTACTTTTTAAATAGATGATCATTGTTGTATAAGCTGACTAAAGCTTGTCCAGTCAAGTTGCTGAATTGGATTACTTTTGGAGTTGGAAGTTTAGCATGGCTTAGTACTTGTGAGAGGGTGGTTCATTTATAAAAGGTGGTGAGGAAGGAAAGGTGGAGAACCAGTGATGTTTGGAGGTCTGAAGCTGCATTGCATGCAGTATGTAAAGCATCTTCTAGTTTCACAGTTGTTCTTATCTAAACTTTGCCAAAATCCCATGAAACAAAGTACTTTTACTAGTAAGATGAAGGCTGATGTGATGTAGGTAAACACATGTTGAACTGTTATTGCAGATGAGGAGGAGGAACCAGCAATGCCCGTGAAACCCACAGCCAAAAAACCTGCAGCAGCACCAGCCAAAAAACCTGCAGTTGTGCCAGCAAAACAAGAGTCTGAAGAGGAGGACGATGAGGATGACAATGAGGAAGATGATGACGGTATGTGAGAACTTAAACTAAAAAGCCCAAACAAACCAACCCCTTTCCTGAGAACATGCAAACTTTAGGAGGCATGATAAATACCGTTGGCCCTCAAAAGACTTTCTGAATTCCAAACGGGGTTTAATCTTAAACATGTCTGAAATCGTGTTCACTCAACTTGTTTCAGAATCTGATGATGAAGCCATGGACACAACTCCTGTTCAGGTGAAGAAACCTGCTCCAGCAAAGGCTGCACCAGTGAAAGCCAAGGCAGACTCTGAAGATGAGGAAGACGATGAGGATGAGGAAGACGATGAGGATGAAGATGAGGAAGATGAAGAGGATGCCGAGGAGGAAAGTGAGGATGAAAGTGAGTTTTTAAATGGTTTTGGGACCATTACTCTCCAATAGCAGGGAAGATGCCTGAACAAAATTTTTGTCCTGTCACGGCCTTTTGGGCCGAGGAACAGCTGCTGTAGTGGCAACAGAAGGCCTCGTGTGACCTGTGTGAAGATTAGTGTTCCTGTACTGATCCCATACAGGAAAAAGCTGAATTGTACTTTTACTTCACTGTTAACTCTTTTCTCTCTCAGAACCTGTCAAGGAAGCACCTGGAAAGAGGAAGAAAGAAATGTCCAATAAAAGTGCACCAGAGGCCAAGAAGAAGAAATCAGATGGTAGGTGGTGTGGGATTGTCAAATGATGCCCATTTGATGGGCTTCCTGGACTGTGGAATGTAGAGGTGCAGAGTAGGGGATTTCCAGCACAAATGATGATTATGAGGGACTTAATACTGAAGTATGATGTCACATATGAGCAGAAACTGATGTGCTAAATCTGGATTCTGGCTTTTGCCTTAAACAAAAAGAGTTTGTTGTTGATTGTTGTGTTTTGTTTTGTTTTTTTTTTAAAAGGCCCCACTTCACCTTTCTCCCTCTTTATTGGAAATTTGGTCTCCACCAAGGAGTATGAAGAACTTAAGGCTGGCATCAAAGAATTCTTTGGGAAGAAGAATATGGAAGTTTTAGATGTCAGAATCGGTGCCTCCAAGTGAGTTAATCAGAAATGTTTTGCTCCTTATTTCTTTTAATTGGGAGTAACTTGTTTGGAGAGGTACAACTGATGATGTTGATGCATTCAAGGCACTGGAATGGTTGCTTGATAGCATATATTTGCCTGGCTCACAGCTTTATCAGACAGCATCTCCCTAAAGGGAGAGCTGCTGCCTCAATACAGAGCTGTTCTCTGCTGTCATTTTGGTTATCTGGGACAGCTGGTGTTTATTAACTTGTAACTGGTTCTGGTTTCTGTGCTACTAGAGATTGATCCGTGTAATAGTAAGGTTACTCTTCTTTCAGGCGATTTGGCTATGTAGACTTTTCATCTGCTGAAGATTTGGATAAAGCTCTCCAGCTGAATGGGAAGAAGTTAATGGGTATGGAAGTCAAATTGGAAAAAGCAAAGAACAAGGAAACCATAAAAGAAAACAAGAAAGGTATGTACTGTAACTCTGGATACCTGTTCACGTTCAAGACTTGTAGTCATGCCTTGGGAGTGGGGTTGCAGTGTTAGTGGCAGCTGCAAGGTGCTGGTAGGCAGGTTCAGGCTTGAACATCTGGAAATGTCATCCCAAGAAATAGTGTCTCCCCTTCAGAAGCTTTAGGACCTGTTTTTCAACCTGATGTCCTTAATTAGGCTGCCATCCTACTTCTCTTAGTTGCTGTAATAGTTGCTCTTTTAGCTTCTCAAAATGTGCATGCTGATTTCGGTTTTATTTTCTGCTGGATCAGTTCATTCTGGTTCTCCCTGAACTGTCAGTGCAGATGAGAAGGGGTTTTTAGCCAGTCTTGTGGAAGTAGCTTTTCTTCTCTTTGCAGAAAGGGATGCTAGAACGCTGTTTGTGAAGAATCTGCCTTACCGCTTAACTGAAGAAGAAATTAGAGAGGTGTTTGACAACGCCTTGGAAATCCGGGTAGTGATGAACAAGGATGGGAACAGCAAAGGGTGAGTAGCTGAGAGGACTGTTAAATGTTTGCTGTCTTTCAGGCTCTTGGGAAATGTTGATAAGCTTGTACCCTTAAGCTGCCTTAAGGGACCTGCTGCATTAGGTGTACTGAGAGATTTTCTTCCATGTCCTTCCCCCTCCCAGTGAACTTACTTGTTTTTTTTTTCCTGGAAGGAGGCAATTTGCTCATGTTCTTTTCTGTGCTGTAGGATGGCCTATATTGAGTTTAAAACAGAAGCTGAGGCAGACAAAGCTCTGGAGGAGAAGCAGGGCACAGAGATTGATGGTCGTCCCATGGTCGTTGACTTCACTGGTGAGAAGAGCCATCAAGATCATCAGAAAGGTACTTTGCCAGACCAAGAATGTGTGTGAATGACAGGTAGTTTGCTAGGGTTAGAGCAACTTGAGGCACCACAGGAAAGCAGAGGTGTCGGGAAGGGACCTTTTGCCCAGCTTTTGCAATGCATAGGANGGGGGGGCACAAGTCATCTAGGTGACCAGAAGTGTTGCACTTAACTCAAGGTGAGGCACAAGGCTGAGAAGGGAGCAACAACTACTCTCACTCTGGACAGAATATGTAGAGGGAGTTAGAGAGCTGCACAAAGCACTGATCTAATTTTTTTTTCTCTTCTCCATAGGAGGTGGAGAGAAGGAGTCAAAGACCTTAATAGTCAACAACCTCTCCTACTCTGCTTCAGAAGAAGCTCTCCAAGAACTGTTCAAGAAAGCTTCTTCCATCAAGATGCCACAGAACAACCAGGGCAGGCGTAAAGGGTATGTTGTGCCTTCCTCCTGACTCCCCACTTGGCATTGTGAGCGACTTAGCTCTGCAGACACACCCCCTGTGCTCCCTCCCGGGCTGACCCAGATCTTCCTCTCTGGATAGGTATGCATTTGTAGAGTTTCCCACAGCTGAGGATGCCAAGGAGGCACTGAATTCCTGCAACAACACAGAGATCGAAGGCAGAGCCATCAGGCTGGAATTAAGTTCACCCTCATGGCAGAAAGGGAACATGAATGCGAGAGGAGGATTTAGTCGTAAGTGAAGTGTTCCGTGTTTATTGTTTGGTGTGGGCAGCTGTGGCAGGAGCGTGTTGTTCACTGCCTGAGGAGTGAAGTACTTGCATTGTCCGTGTGTGTGCTGGATATGATGACTGATTATCTGAAATGCTGATGAAACTATTGTTAAAATCCTCTAGATAGTCAAGTTCTGATCCAGCGCTGGCTGTCCAGTTAGTATCCCTACTGGGGGTGGGAGCATCTGTGGTTTTTTGGTTGGGGGGAAGGTGGGGAGATAGAATCTGACAGTATCTTCATCAGCCAACCTGATACTGCCAAATAGTTCTAACTGCAGTCCTGAAAAAGTTTTCAAGTACTCCCTTAGGTGCCAGAGCTGTTACTTCAGCCCTGTGAGCTGCTGGAAGAGCCTGTAACACAAGCCAGATGTGATGTTGAACTGATGGTTGGGTTGCTCAGACATACTGATCTCTGAATGTGTTCTCTTTCCATAGAGCAAAGCAAAACGTTGTTTGTCAGAGGCCTCTCTGAGGACACCACGGAGGAGACGCTAAGAGAGTCATTTGAAGGCTCTGTAAGTGCCAGAATAGTCACAGACAGAGACACTGGATCATCTAAAGGGTATGTTAAACATGTAGCATTAGGTCAGTTGATGCAAAGAGCCTTGCCCCAGCAGATCTTGTAGTGTACAGGGGTGTTACTTACTCAGGCTCAGGTGAAGCTAGAAAATGGAGAGTGGAGGACAAACTTGCAGCTTCAGGTCTGCTGGGACAGGGCAGCACTTACTCCCTTCTCAATGAGCTCCTTCCTGCCAACAAACCCGTGGCAGCCTATGGATTCGCACGAGAAGAACAGTAACTGTTCAGTGCTGGCAGACTCACGGCGGCGCTCCACTGCTTGTGATAAGCCACTGCTGTTGTACAAGTAGTGTTGTGGTCCCGATTCCTCTGGCTGCCCAAGTGGAGGTGGTGTTTCCACAGGGATTGCTGTTAAGTGCCTGTAGGTGGTGCCACAGCTCACTCATTTTCTCTTCTCTTGACGTGTTTTCTAGCTTTGGGTTTGTGGACTTCAGCTCCCCAGAAGACGCCAAAGCAGCTAAAGAAGCCATGGAAGATGGAGAGATAGATGGCAACAAAGTGATCCTTGATTTTGCCAAGCCAAAGGGTGAATTTCAACGTGGTGGTGGATTTGGTGGCCGTGGCGGCAGAGGAGGAGGACGAGGAGGAAGAGGAGGTGGATTTGGCGGCAGAGGTGGTGGCAGAGGATTTGGAGGTAAGAAGAGGCAGATGCTGCTGTTTCACAGGAAGGAGGGTGATCAGAAATGAACACAAACCCCTTCTTGGGATTATGGTATCATGGCACCAGGGAGTGCTTAGGTGAATGGGGATGGGGTTGGAAGGGCAGCGGTATGGTGTCTGGGCAGGAATGCCTGTAACTCTGCTTCTTGACCTCGTTTTCTTTCTACAGGTAGAGGCGGTAGCTTCCGAGGGGGCAGAGGAGGAGGAGGAGGTGGAGGTGATCACAAGCCGCAAGGAAAGAAGATAAAGTTTGAATAAACTTCCCCTTTCCTTTCCCTTCTGCTCTCTGAGACTATCTGAAAGGACTCCGGGGGTTTTTATTCTCCTTTTATCTTGGCGGAGCCTTCGGAGGACATTCCAAGATGCGAAGCAGCACTGTGAGCCACTTGGAAGACGGAGCTTTCATTTCAAGGAAGAGAGAGCAAGCCATTTTGACTGCTTGCCTGTTCAAACGAACTTTTTAAAAAATGAGCGATAGATGTGGGATTTACCCCTTGTCTGTGAGTTGTCTTGAATTTATAATGTTTTACCCATGTACAAAATTTTTTTTTCCTATAAACTTCTGTAGCATTTTTGCTGTAAAAATGCAGAATGTTTTATCATTTGTGCTTCAGCACCCTGTCTTGGACAGATTAAAGGACCTAAACTGGTTCGTGTTACTTCTGTACTGCTCAGTGAAGCAGGAGGGTGAGAAATGGTGCCTTGAGCCTTCTCTTAGGGTCATTAATACCACAGGCAGCAGCTATTGTCCTGCTCCAGCCTCTCTCATCTCCCAGCGTGGCACACGCTGCATGTGTGCTGGCAGGAGGGAGTAGAAGAGGAGTGTGAGTGTAAGCACCATACTTAGTATTTTACTGAAGGTGTATGTGACCTTGCATGCTAGTGAACTGGTTTTGTACTTATTTTTAAGAAAAAAAAAAAAAAGTAAATCTGATTTGTGTTGGCCCTGCAGCTCCATCCCCCCTTCCATGCAGTTACCTCCTGCCCTTCACTTCAACGTGGGAGTTGTCCTGGAGCGTGGAGCAAGGCTGTGGAAGCAGGGGAGTGCTGCCTGGTCCAAGCTGGGAATGGAGGCAGGAGGACCTGCCTTGAGCCCTGCCACTAGTTCCCGGCCTCCACCTTGGCCTGTGTCTTACAGTGGGCAACAGCTCAGCCCTTGAGTGACTGCAGCACTTGGGGCTGCAAACCAGGAGTACTGGCCTCGAGTGTCCTGGGCCGGCCCCTGCAGTGACCTTGAGCCTTGGCACTGCCTGGGGTTGCACATAGCTCCTGCCACCACCTCACCGTTTAAGCCCTTGAAGCCCCTCCCCTCTGCTCCTGCCGGGCCGGACCCCATGGTGCCGTGATGCCGGAGCCCCGACCCGGGGGGCTGACACCCCTCCCCCTCCCTCCAGGGCCATCAGCCATTTTAGAGCCGTGCCCGAGACCCGCCGGCAAATGGTCGGAGGGCGGCGGCGCGACCGGCCACTGGGGGGCAGCACCCGCCCGTGCCGCCGGGTCCGGACGCTGCAGCACCACCACCCTGCCCTGGGATGGAGGGGGGGAATGCGGCAGGACCCCGCGTCCCCGGCTGGAGCGTCACCCACCCGCGTACGGTGCTGGGTGGGGAGGGAGCGGTCAGACCTGCCTGGGGCACGCGGGATTGGGAAAGGGTTTTTGTCTGGTGGAGCTGCAGGGACAGCTGGCTGACCCTGGGGGCGTAGGACCCATCCTGTGCTGGTCCCTGGCACTGGCCTCTGCTCCACAGTGCCAGAGCAAGCTGCTGAGCAAGGTACCAGCCCTGGGAACAAGCCCCCAGCCTCAGGGATGAGACCCCTGCCTGGATCGCTTTCCTCTTCAGCCCTGATGTGGGTCTGTCCCTGGAGCTGGGTCAATGGGTGTGTATCCCATGGGTGATGGTGCTTTCACTGGGGGAAAGAGGTGATTGGGCCAGCAAGGTGGAGTTTCTTCACCGTAGGGTGGGTGGATGAGGTCTTCAACAGAGCAGGTGAGTCTCCAGACCTGCCCCCATGCTGCTTCCCACCCAGTTCCAGGCTGCTGGGTGCCAGGGCCGTCTGAGGTTAGCTGGGTTTGACTCACAGGCAGAGGAACGCGTGGAAGAGAGCAAATAGCAGCTGGCCCTGGTTAAACACCAGGCCAGGCTCAGGAAGAAAGCTGTGTCAGCCGGAGCAGGGCAGCTGTAGCCCCCCAACTGCTCCCCCCAAACAGCAGCTTTACCACTGCAGCCCCTTCTTGAGGCAGTTCCCAGCTCGCTGGGCTGATGTGGCAGCAGAGAGAGCAATGACACGAGGTGAGGACTTGGGGCTGGGTTGGTTTTTTTTTTCCTTCTCCTCCTTTTAATGTTTATTTAGAAATTAGAACATTCACCAGATCTACAGGGTTTCTCTGTACGGGTCCCGCCAGGTACTGAGCAACACAGAGACTCCTACACGCAGCCCTGGCTCGCCGGACGCGTTACTGCTACAGGGAGCGAGAGCTGTCCCCTGCATGTAGGATAAATAAACAGCCCCTGGACTGTACCTGTCATAAATTATGGAGGTGTCAGTTTGGAAACGACCTGGCCTGGGTTGGGAGGAGGGAGGGGATGGGAAAGCAAAGGAGCATGTGTGCCACTGAGCCCAGTGGGCAGCGAATACATCGGGGCCGTGCCGCCGCCGAGCGCGTCGGAAACCAAATTTCACAGTGTTGCTGCCAGCCCTCGTACCAACGGCCAAGCCTGGGGCTGCAGCAGGCTCTTCCACCTCTTCGGATTTGCAGCTTCTCTGAGCAGATGAGGGAAGGAGCTGAGGAGTAGCATGGCTTGGTGGGAGGGTACCTTTTTTTTTTTTTGCTCGTTTATGGTCTTTTGGTTTGTTTTCTAACCTGGGAACACACAGGCACGTAGATGAAACGAGCCTGCTCCCAAGGCACATGAAAAAAAGGAAAGAGAAAAAAAAAGAAAAAAAAAAAGGCACTGCACAGGGGGACCTTTGAGGTAGTCAACATTTTTTTCCTTTCAATATCTGGCACTGGAGAGGGAGAGAGAGTGAGCACACGTGTGCCTGTGTTTCACTGTCATGGCCACGGCCGTGGCTGCGCGGGTGGCCACGTGTGTGTGTCACAGTGGGCACCGGTGGCCTTGCACATGCCTGTTGCTTTGCTCATGTCTGCGGTCAGGGGCTGCTGAGCATTGGTGTCCCTGTCAGCGGGTTTCCATCACGGCAGCCGGCCCAGGGCTCCCCTCGACCCTTTCAGCCACAACAAAAGAAGGGCCATGTCTTGTGATACCCCTCCCTGTCACACTCCTGGGCCTCAGCCTGTAGAGTAAACACTGCAGCAACCCTGGGAGGGACATCGGTGGTGCAAAACACCAGCCCTCCTGCTTCACCTTGGCCCCTGCTCCATGTGCTGGGGCACAACCAATCCTCTCCACCTGCTCTGGAGTATCGTGCTCATTGCAAAACTGGGGCTGAGCCCTAAGTGGGTCTTTGGGGGCTGTTGTCCCACTCCGAGCACCCCACTAGGACAGTCCTGCTGCAAGGAGAGGGTTGACCTGGAGCAGCAAGCCCTGGGGACTCCTGAACCGAGGCAGGGTCCCAGAGCTGATAAGCTGCTGGGCTTCTCCAGCTGCGGCTGACTGGGTTTCTCTGGCGTTTCCTTGGCCGTGGGCAAGGGCAGCCTGCCTGTCCCTTTCCTTTCCTACCAGGAGGAACAAATCCCTGAGGAATTTTGGCTGGGTGCATTCCTCTGAGTGCATGCACAGCGAGGCCAGCAGTGGGGCTGGGGAGACAAGCACATCCAGGCTGGTGGAGGGAACCACCATCATCTGGGACCCTCTATTGGGGACAAAGACCCCGATCCTACGACTGCCTGGCTAAAACTCTAGTGGAGGCTTGGGGACGGTGAGGTCCAGCCTCAGCTGCGTGGTGGGAGCACAGGGAGGACGTGGGCAGGGGTGAATCCACTGCACACGGGGTCAAAGTCATTAAAAACTGTCATGGCAGAGAGATTTGAGATACCAAACGAAATCCCCTTGGCTTTTGAGTCGGGGGAGAAGGGGGAGTTATGCACTTGTGAACCACTCAACTCCCTTGGAGCCACTTCCCTGGACAGCCAGACCCTGAATAGCTCCAAAACATGCCCTCCCCACCTCCTCCCACAACACTGTTCATCATGCTCCAGTGGAGGTGGTACCTAAAGTGCACCACGAAACCCTCTGCCCTCTCTCTCTCTCTCTCTCTCTCTCTCAGTTTTGTGCTTGATCTGTTGGTTTTTGTTTTGGGTTTTGTTTTGTGTTTTGTTTTTTTTTTTTCTTTCTCTCTTCTTTTTTTTTTCAACAACCCCCAACCCAGCTGGAGATAAGTGAACCACATTACAGTACAGGAACAAACACTATTGCAAACCCCGCCCACGAGTCTCTGTCCTCTTTGCCCCCAGAGAGAGATGCCCCTGAAAGGACTTGTG
The DNA here is from genome assembly GCA_013399135.1 of Heliornis fulica. Lineage (NCBI taxonomy): Eukaryota > Metazoa > Chordata > Aves > Gruiformes > Heliornithidae > Heliornis > Heliornis fulica. Next base: position 392,595 of record VXBZ01007637.1, on the reverse strand, counting down.
TGCCACCAGCAGAGGCTCACCCTGTCCCAGAGCAAGGATGGTTGTCTCCTCCAGTCCCAGCTCTCCAGAGAGACTGAGCTAAAGGACATTAAGTTTTCTCGAGCATGTCAAGTTACTATGCACCAGGTCCCACATTTGGAGCAACTCTGGAGGCAGCAGTTTATGAACCACCAACATACTCCGGAAAAAACATGGCTCCTTGTTCATCTTGCTGTTCTTGTTCTTCACAATGCCAAAAGTTTTGAAGCCCTCATGCCCAACAGGTGATACTTTGAGGACCTCTAAGCACATCCCTAGGAAGACGTCGTCAATGGGATACAGCTCCAGTGTCTCCGAGGTCTTGTGCAGCTTCTTGGCCAGGGGCCCATCCATGATGAAGCCCCCACCCCCTGCATAGGGTGGGTAGCTGTTTTTGTTATAGAGGGCATTGGGGATGTAGTACTTGTTCTCTTTTTTACGAATTGGCTTGGCCTTGTAGAGGACATCCCCTACAAAGAGGTCCTCTCCCACCTTCCTGTCCTCCAGGAACTCCAGGATGTTGCTGGGACTCACATACACGTCATCGTCACCTTTGAAGATGAAGTGGACATTGTCGCAGTAGATGTTCAACCACTTCAGGAAATGGACCTCTTTGAGGGTGAGGTTGAAGAAGCTGTCCAGGAAATCCCACTGCAAGATGTCCCCATAGATGTGGTTCTCATAATCCAGCAGTTTCTGGTAGTTGGCTTTCTCCTCCTCCTTGGAGGCTGTGCCCAGCAAGAACAGCGTCCTGATCTTCTTGCCATGCACCTCCTTCTCCTGGCCCCAGGTCCTCCGGATGGCCTCGCGACGGTCATGCTGTGTGATGATAGACTTGACGACGATGAGCAGGTAGACATCCCCGCTGCATTTCTCTGGGTGGTTTATCAGCATGGGGAAGTAGCGGCAGTGCCGATAGAGTAGAAACTGCTGGAAGTTGGGCTCCAGCCCTTTGAACCAGTCCACCTTGCTTAAATTCTGGTTGGCTGAGCAGTTGGTAGTGGTGACATCCCAGGATTTCGCCTGCCTTGCCGTCACGGTCTCCTCTTTCTCCTCCTCCTTCACCAGAGGTTTCTCTTTCTTGCTTTTCCAGAAGGTGTTGGTGATGGAGAAGGCGTTGTTCCTCTTCTGTGTCTTATGGGGCTCTGGAGGGGGCAGGTCCTTCTGCTGCTGGCCCTGCATGAACTGGCCAGGGGCCATTCCCCGTTGCAGAACCGTCACCGTGATCACCAGCAGGAAGGAGAGGCAAACCGTTTTGTAGATGGTCTTCTTCCTAAAGGGATGAGAAGGGGACGTTAAGGGGAGGAAACTGCAGGCTGCAAGAGGCTCGCAATCTGTGTCCCATCACCTTTTGATGGGCAGCAGCATTGTGGGAGGAGCTGTGGGACATCCCCACATATGCTCTTGTCACCTGCATCCTGCTTGTGGGGTGGCTTGTGGCTCTGAGCCCATGGTCACCCACAGGCACAAGGCTTCAGTGTTGGCTGGTAACCCCATATCTGTGCAAAGAGCTGGAGCGGGTTCATGGGAAAGAAACTGGGTCCAGAGAGAGAAGAAAACAGGATGAGAGCTTCAGCAAAGCAGCTGTTTTGGAGAAGACTCCCAAGGGAAACCCCTGTTTCAGCCATTTGAAAATTACAGGACAAGAGCAGAAGGGATTTAGATCTTTTCCACGGAAGCGTTGGCTCCAAAGCACGGACCTACTGCCCATGGCCATAGACCGACATCACAGCTTACACAACCTGTAGCGGAGAAACCGGAGCCAGGAGGGCGGCGGGAGCCGACACAAAATGGGCATCACCGTTTCTCTGCAAAATGGCTGTCCAGGACCACAAAAATCCCAAGACAAACTTCAAGGATCAGAGGGGAAAAGACATCCCTAGCTCTGTATCCGCCTCGGGAACCGGCGTTTCTGGGGACACTGCTGGGCGTTGTGGTTGTCTGTCAGGGCCAGTGGACCTGCTGCTTCGCTTGGCAGGGTGATAAGAAGGATGATGGACTGGGACACCTCACTGCTCCAGATCTCAAGGTAGGGAGCGGATTTTCTCAGCCTGCAGCAAACCAGGTATCTGTGTGACCAGAGTCAACAGGGCATCTGGGTGTAGTAGATCAAATCCAACCCTTGCAGGGTTGTCCCACCTCCCTGCTGCAACCCGTGGCTGGGAGAAGCTGCTAACCATGGGACAAATCCTGGAGATTGCCAGGGACTGGAGAGGGACTCTCCTGCATCCTTGGGACAGCACAAAAGCCACTGAGGGCTTCCAGGGCAGCCCCATCTCAGGCTGCTCCCATGCAGATAGGACACACAATGTCCTCAACGATCCCCAGAGCTCCTTTCCCGGACTTGTCGACAGGAGCAAGTGCCACCTGTTGTGAACAGCCCTCAGCCTCTCCTTAGGGCCAGAAAGATCAAAGATCACCTCTGCCAGACAGATGGCACCTTCAGGGAAGGAGCTCAGGGCTGAAACCTGAAACATTTTACCCAACTAACTTCCAAATAACTAACAAACCAACCTCTCATGGGCCTGGGGTGGGAGTGTGGAGAGCAGGGGGCGAGGGGTGGTGGCAGTGGTGGGGGGCTGTTGTGATGAGAAAGCTGTGGGGGTTTGGGGCACAGGCAGCACCAAAGCATGGGACACCCCAATGTCTCCTGGGTTCCCTGGGGCAGGGGACAGCTTTGCTCTTGGGGACTCCTTCCACCCTGAAACATGGGAGCCCCAAATGGGAACCAGGAGCTTTTGGGAGCTCCCATCTCCAGCTTCACCCTCAAGCCCCTCTCAGCCCTGTGTTTCCATGGGAAAGCTGTGATCACTAGCCTGGACTATGAGAGCGAGCGTGGAAATAAGTAATTACAGGCAAATGGATAGATATTCCCTCTCTGGTTTTATATGTGGCCACTCATCCGGGACTGATGAGGGACCAGTTGTGATTAGATCTCACCATGCCCTTAACCCTGTCCAGCCCTGAGCACACAGCTCTGAGGTTGTTCTTAGAAACCCTTCTGCATGAAGCAGTGACAGATTTAAGCCCTGCACAGCCAAGCAACCTTTGGAGCCTCTCATCAGTACCTGGCACTGCAGCACAAATAACCCTGGTAGCACCCCCACAATGCACTAACCCCATCTTGGCACTCCAGAGCCTTGATGACCCCCCAATCCCATGCCATGCCATGCCATGCCATCCCTGCACTCCCCACCACCCCAAGGAAAACGTGCCAACATACCCAGCCCCAAGGACATGGGAAGAGAATTACTGATTAAAGTTTTTTAAACATTTGCATGGGTTGGGCTGTTGCTAACTAGCATGGAGGGCTCCTACCCTTGGCAGGCTCTGCCTGGCAGAGAGGAGTGGCATGGCCCCTCACCCTCCGTGGGTTGCTGCTTTTCATTCCAGAGGGATGAACCTGGGGGGCACCACGGGGTCCAGCCAAAGCTGGGAGACCTGTGGCCGCCCTTCTGCCCCACAGAAATTCCATGCACTGGGAGAATTGGGAGGGGGGGGAACCTGAGCCACAGCTGGGGGTGATTCCCAAAAAGATCCCAAAGATTTTGAGGGCAAAAGAGTAACAATCACATGGAGGCCTTTTCTGAGCTTGAGTCCTCCTGCTCTGCGTTGGCTTCGGCCGGGAAGTACTTTAGGGGGGAGAAACCAGGTCCTGCTCTCTGGACACCCCAAGAACCCCGGCTCTGCCAGAGGCGGCCAAGAGGGAATCTCTTGGGGCTCTCTGCCATTGCCGAGAAATCCCCCTGCTGAACTGCAGCCGCCTCCTCCTGGGCACAGCCCCCAGCCTGTCCCCAAGAGCCAGGGACACCCGGCGCTGCGGAGCCCGAGTTCCCTGGCCACCGCCTTGGAGCTGCGAAAGGGTCCCAACCCCCTCTGCCAGGAGAAGCTCAAAAGCCTCTCTGTGAGAGGGCACCACCGCCTACTCCCCGGGAGGCTATATATATATATATATATTTGTATATTAAATATAATTAATATATAATTATATTACTATATAATGTAACATGTAATTAAATAGGTTTAAATTTTATA
>VXBZ01007637.1:352528-378430 GCA_013399135.1 Heliornis fulica | reverse complement strand
GGAGACATCCGCGCCCTCGCTAAGAGAGCGGCTTTCACGGCAGAGAAGCTGAAGCCCTTCCTGGCATGAGCCGGGCCAGGATGAGGCACAAGCAAGCGGTCGCCCGGCGGGGATGGACCCGCAGCCCAGGTCCCTTTGAGTAACAGCCAGGAGTCTAAAAAAAATAAATAGATGTCTTTGAAAAGAAAAAACCCTGGCTCATAAGCTCCTAACGGGACTGTTCTTGGCTCCGACAGACAAAACCTGCCAGGAGCCTTTTCCTCCCTTCTGCCTTCACCAAACCCTCTGACCAACAGCGGAGCTCTGTCTGCTGTGTGGGGATGGAGGGGGCAGAGAAGGGGCTCCCCTGTTCCCCCGTTCCAGGCTGGCAGCAGGGTGGGCACCACCAGACACCGCCCCTTTGCCTGGAAATGTTGCAAAATCCTCAATGCCGCTGGACGAACAGTGTGTGGAACAAGCTCCTCGTGGCCAGGAGCATGTGGGGAACAGGCTGCAGGCAGGCTGTCCCTGGGGCAGCACCGGCCCCTGCGCTGGCTCAGGGTCCTGCTCACACCCGGGGACTCATCGCCCTTCCAGGGACTCTCGTCTCGGGGCCTGGGGTGAAGCGCTGGAGCCCAGGGAAGTCCACACATGGTGTTAGAGGGTATGGTGGGGCTCGGGTACACCCCAGGGCTTCTCAGCTGTCACAGCCCCTCCAGGAAGGTGTGTGCACCCTGAGAGATGCAAAGAGAAAGGTGAACACACACTAAACCTTGGGAAACCTCCACACGAGGCTGCACGAGTATCGCCTGCGTCCTTCCTCCTGCCTCTCGCTGCCTTTTTTGCCTGTGATTTTCTTCTCAGTTTACCAAAATATTGAACCTGAAGAAGCAGTCNGTATGTGTGTCCCAGGAGGGCCATCCTCACTGCACCAAAGCGAAGGGGCTGACCCTCATACCCCTGCCAGCATCATGGGGTCCCTGGCGTTGCCGAAGCCGAGCCAGTTTACCTGGGTGGAGCACAGGACCCGCATCAAGCTCAGCTCCGTGCCAGGGAACAGGGCTAAGAGAAAGGGCAAAATCTGCAAACCTGAGTCAAGAGCTGGAAGCCACCGTGGGCCAGGCTCAGGGAGATCCCTGCCCAGGGTTTGCTGCCCACTCTCTGAGGGTCCCCGCTCTGTCCTGGGCATCTCTCCTCCGAGGGGACAGCAAAAGGACACTGCCCAGGGGCTGGGTGTGCTTCGGGAGAGAGAGAGATGAAATCTCAAGATCTCAAGACAGGAGGAATGCCGTGTCTGAAGGGCCAAGATGAGCATTGCAGCCACCTTCCCCTCCGGGTGTTTGCCAGGTTTCAGAAGCTCCTACCTCCAGCGAAGCTGCCACAACAAACAAAGCCGAGATTTATAAGCCCAGTGAGAGATGTGAGGGTTTTGCAAGCTGTGCTCAACCTGGCAAAGGTCACCCAGAAGCTGTGCTCCTGGCCATGAGGTCAAGTTACCAGGTGTATGGACACTGCTGCCAGCCACAGACAGGCCTGAGACTGGTGGCAGTGGTCCCATAGCCCCGGTGCTGGACAAGGACACTGCTCATCGCAGCGGGGAGCACAGCCCATGGGGCTGAGCTGCCGTCTCAGAGCAGGGAACAAGCGCTGCTGCATCAGCCTGCAGTGGAAACGGTGGCTGGCAAACCACTTTTTCCCACTCCCTGTCCACTTGTCCTAACGTCTGCTTGTCTTTTCCCCCATCACCTGGTGGTGTTAAGAAGAGGGGGGGTGGTGGATCCTATCACCCTAGGATACACCACTGCAGCGCAAGGGCAGCTGTGCCAGATGTTGTGATGCCAAATGGAGGTGATGCCAGCCATGGGGCAACACCTGATGGATAAGGTATAAATACACAGAGATCCCGGGATCCTAATGCCGAGTGTCCCAATTCCACCCAGCCCAGTGTTGCGGAAGTGGGGAAAGGACCGGCACACGTGTCCCACAGCCCAGCCCTGCTGGGTGCTGGAGTGGGCAGGGAAGGGGAACCCTGCCCTGCCAGCAGCCCCAGCCTGGGCCGGTCCCACAGCCCAGCTGGGGTCCCAGTCCACTGGAGCAATGTGGAACGTCCCGCTCACAGGGCTGAGGCCAGTATCTCCCCGTTGGCCTTGGGGATTTATCTTTATTGCTGGCAAAGGGAGAACCAACACATGCCATATCCAGAGACAACAGATTCTTTTCCCTGTAATCTGGGAAAGCAACTGGTTTGCGTGCAGAGAAAGGGGAGAGGCAGAAGAACTCACATTTTTGCTTGTCACTGGCTCCGTCACAGCCAGGCCAGGCAGCTCTAACCTGCCCTGAGCCGCTTCCTCCTCCGTGCCCCAAGAGGTTGTGTGAGTAATACCCACCAAACACACCGAAGCAACAGAAACCGGACCCGATGCCGCCCGCATAAAACACAAGGCAGGGAAATAGGTAGAAGCCAGGCTGTGAGAGAAAGGGAGGTGGCACCACGGCTGGGCATTCCATTAGCTGTGAGTGGCACAGCAAAGGGAAACCTGGGCTGGGACTGTGCTGTGGGCCACCCCCTCTAACAGCTCCTCTGACCGGGCACAGCACAGGCCAAGTCGAACTTTTGCAGTTCTACGGGTGAAACTCATAGGACGGAGGAGCGATGCCCCCGCTGCCTCCCCCTGAACCACATGACTGGGGGCCACCTGCAGTTGTCCTGACAAATAAAATCCATTTCTAGCTGCCCTCCCCACCCCTCCTGCCCCAAGTCACAAATACCAGCCCCAAGCTCTAACTGGGAAAGAAGTTGAGCATAAGCCAGTACTGGTCACCGTAACATGTTCGGTTTGCAGATGGGCTCCAGCTGCGGCCCCTAAGCCCAGCGCTGCATGTCCCGCAGCGCAGCAGCTCCAGTTACCCCAGTTGCACCCACCCTGAGCACTGAACAACCCTTGCACCTTCACCCTGCACAAACCATTCCACCCTGCTGCAAGAACACACATAACAGCCCTACAGGGTCACAGGAGCCACCCTTATCAACAACAAAGGGGAACTTCAGTTTCTATAATAGTGATTAAAGCAGGACTATCGCTAAAACTCAATCTGCAGGTTTGCAGACTCCTACCCAGACCCCTGCCCAGTCCCAGCTGCCAGCACTGCAGGAGGCTCAGAGACAGCCCCACATCTCCTCATCCCACATCTCTGCCTCTGGCAATCTCCCGGCCTACCCTGAGGCAGGTGCGAAGCTCTCTCAGGCTGGAAGGAATGAAAATAAGGAGACACTTCTAAGCTGCTACATTTGCATTTGAGTCAGCCACCCCCCACTCCAACCCACACTGGAGCCACAAAGGTATTTCTCAACTTCTTTGTGATGTTCAACAGGTCTGAAAGTGGGTGTGGTGGTAAAGTTTCTATTCCCAATTCTTATCATGTCCGGAACAACCTCAGTTTCATACTGATTCAATCTTTAGTGCACCCAGACTATGACCTTCCCCAAAATCAAAAGCCTAATGGAAACCCACTGGTGCATATACACTTCAAGGTGTGTGAGGAGTCAAACCCAAGTTCTGAGTTCCTGTAAAAGAACCACCACCCTGGCTAATAAACACAAGACCCCCCACTGATCTGGCGTTATGCTGGCAAACCAGAGCCTTTAGCTTCTTTGGCTTTCCCCTTCTTATCTCTGAGCACAAGTCTGTGCAGAAAGCCAGGCACGGGAGTGGTGTGTTTGGGGTCGTTGCTGCTCCATCGCAGCAATTCATAACAAGGCACAGAAAAAAAAAAAAAAAGCACCTAACTAAAAATCCAATATCCTACTCCTCAGGGCTGAAAAGCCAGCCCAAAACTGCCTTGGAAGAGCTGCTGCAGTAGCAGGAACCTTTGCGGAAGGGGTGAAAAGGAAGCATCACTTCCCAGCAGAGCTTTGCCCTCTTGGATCCAGTCCCAGTGCACAAGGGAATGACCAACCGAGCAGAGATGTTGGGGGAAAAGCCTTCCCCCGAGTCCCCATGGCTGGAAGCACAGACCTCCCCCCTGGTACCCAGCACTGAAGGACATTTGGGTAATTCTTTCCTCCAGATCGAAGTGGGGATTTAGAGGTGCCTGGTGGGAACTCCTGGGAGATGGAGCAGATGGTCGACAGCCCTCACTCCTCCCAGGGCTGTATGCCTCATTCTCTCAGACCCCCCCTCCAAGTGTTAAGGAAACCCTGGGTTCCACTCTCTCCCTGACTCGCCTGTGCCCAGTAACCAGCTCCACACCAGTTCCTCCAGCACACAGCCACACTCAGAAGAGCCTCTTCCGAGTCCTACTGCGCTCCTCCCCGTAGCACGCTATGGCCTCACCGCTTCCATGTGGACACACTGGCACCCCGTCCTGCTCTGGGCTGGGACAGAGTTAGTTTTCTCCACAGTAGCTGGTACAGAGCTGTGTTTTGTTTTTTGGACCAAAACAGTGCTGATAAGGCACATGTTTGAGCTATTGCTTACACAGCCTGAAGGCCACCGCCGTTTCTCACGCTGCCCCGCCAGCCAGAGGGCTGGGGGTGCAAAGGAGCTGGGAGTGGACAGAGCTGGGACAGATCACCCTGAGCAGTCAAAGGGACATCCCCCCACCTGGTAACAAAAACCGGGGGAAAGAGGGAGTTACGGTGTCTGTCCTCCTAAGTAATGGTTATGCAGGGTGACATGACAGCTCCTGCTTTCCTGGAGATGGCTCCACACCTGCTTGGCCTTGGGAAGCAGCAAATTAATTCCTTTTTTTGCTCTGCTGGCACACAGAGCTTTTGCTTTACCTAGTAAACTGTCTGCATCTCAATCCACAAGTTTCCCCACTTTGGGATCAGGTCTGCACTGCAGGACAGGGCTGGGTAGAGGTGAAAGGAAAGCTCATCAACTGCCATCAAAGAAAGTTAGGAATTGGAAGGGACCTTGAAAGACCACCAAGTCCAACTCCTCTGCCAGGGCAGGAATCAGTTATCAGGATTTCACTTTTCTGGGATGTTGCTGTGTAACTGGTGGACAATTTCCTCTCTATGTGACAACATATGAAAGAAGCTACAGCCATCAAGCACCAACCATCCAGATGATTTTTGGAGAGCTCTGGATAGGGACAAGCACCTTGCAAAGCTTCCTTTGCCTCTGTCACACACAAACACAATTCCAGCCCTATGGAATAATTCCCATCTCAGGAAAAAATAAGGCAACACTCTCCCCACACACACATGAAAACAAAATGTTAGAGCAAGGGAAGGAAGCAGAGTCAGGAAACGACACCAATGCTCTGCTGAGGCCGCTGCTGCAGGATAAAGGGCCAGATTTTTACGCATGCACTGAGAGGCAAATTCTTCTGGAACTCCACATTTAGGCACCCAAAGAAAACAATCCACTTTCCACGAAGGCTCAAACCATTCCCTGCTGCCATCAAAGCGTGAGTGCTTGTGGAAAACTAGATGCCTTCACACAGCCACCCTCACGACTCAGTGGAAGTATAGGACCTATTTGTATCTCACCAGCAACAGGTAATGAAAGTAACGAGACTTACAGCGAGGGTATCTTTTTTCTCAGTTTGGATTCCAGAGACACAAACATGTTATTGCTGCCAAAAATGTGTAAGATCACCTGGGCTGGTTTGGTTAAAAAGCCTTGGTCTTCGGCCTCACGTGAACACAACACCGCTGGGACACGAGATTAGATTGATTCTCACTGCTGTAATCTCTGAGCAACTTGGGAAGTGCTGTACAACTTCTGACACTGGCTGCTGCTTTAGGTGCAATAAATGTGATTTCAGAGAACCTTGGGAACCCCAACGAGATTTATGGAAGTTCACAAGCACCCAGACCCACCTTCCTGCAACGCTCAGCAGTTACATGAAAACCTGCACACTCGCATCTTTGGATTCACAAAGAGAACAAAGGTCAGGCAGAAACACAGGCTTACAATGCTCTCTCCTTGCCCCTGCCCAAAGCATGGTGTGCTCTTAAACAATCACACAAGAAAACAGACATTTACCTACTCAAAAGTTTTTCATCTATGTGGAAAATGAACCAAAGGTAATTTTTCTTCTCTCTCATTCTGCACAAATGGGGGACCACACTCTGCAACGGTCAGGTACTGATTTTGAGTGAGAAGATGACACACAACTTCAGGTCACCTCTGTGTATGCATGACTGAAAACTTGACCAGATCAGTTTGTAAGCTTGGGGAGAGGCATGCTAAATCCTTCCTGCTGTTTCCGCGTACTGCAGCAGCGCCCAAAAGCCTTAGTTACGCGCCAGCCTGCTCATGTCCTCATATCACATATGTACCCAGGTTGACTACGAGCCAGTTGTGCTGGCTCCCAATCCACCACTTACCTCAGCTACAGCATGGCTACTGGCACAGCCACTCCAGATAGTCCCAGTCCCAGGGGCTGGTCAGAAAGAGGACACCAATGGCTACTGTAGCTGGTACCGCTGGAGCGATGGGACCCTTGGGAGCTGTTAGTGTACTTTCCCCTGGACCACTCCCTGAGGTGGTGGCTCATAACTGGGAGCTCCCCAGCACAGAGCTTTTAGTATAGTTGGTCAAGATGGAAATTTTGGCTCTTTCAGACCGCCCAGTTTCCACAGGGCTCAAAGATTGACGGGGCTTAAGCGAAACAGAATTGTTTTCCTCAAGTCCTGGAGCTGCCTCATTTCAGTTCCCAGCTGGATGGGAACTTGGATGAGGAGAAAAAAGGAAGGAGCCAGTTTAATGGAAAATCATGGTAGGCCATGATCTGCTGAGTTAACAAAAACAAAAATAAACAAGTCATCTGCTTAAATAGAAGCCAGTCCATTAGGATTCTGAAAATTCAATCCAGAGGAAAACTGCTAAAGGGTAAAAACTTCAGTGAAACATGCAGCTTGACAAAGAATTCATCTGATGCTAATGGCCCTGCTTCTCACTACCAACGTGAACCACGCTCCCAAAAGGAAGTGCATGAGCAGCCATGAACAATAAAGTGATTTGTTCTCAGGAAGCATTCAACCTCTGCCAACAGTCAACCGGATCCATACAAGGAGCAGTCAGACCGGCACATGGCAGACCAAACGAGGAACTGTATCACTTGGCACAGAGCTGCTATTTCCAGCACTTACATCCCATCCTCACGTTAACTCAACCTTTTCACTCTTCAGGGGAGGATGACTATGTGTCTGTGATGCTGGCTTTACAAAGGCCAGAGTTTTTTCTTGAGGTCTGCAGAGGGAGGTATCCTTGCCTTGTTAAAACCCCCTAGTAGGTGGTCTGACTTTCAGGTGGCCTCAGCATTCACAGCTGTTGGCTACAGGTTAATATATAAGGCACATTAAATATCTGCAGGATAAACCTCATGGTTTCAAGTACCCACTCATTTTTATTTGTCCTGTTTATTCTTTGCAGAATTAGCTCTCAGCATTGTTAAAAGAAAAAAAAAAAAACAAATGAAGTAGCACTGTAAAGACTTCTAACATGAAAACCAGCATGGCACAGTGGAAACCATTTTTAAAGTTAAGTACAGTGCTAGGTCACTCACACTGAGATCAGACCAAGTAACCAATACTCCTCATATCTGTGGACTTAAAATTATACTGGAACATCATTTCCCACATTTGAAGAAGATAAGAACAAAACAATCATTTAAAGCTGTCACCTGGATTTCTTACCATTTGTATGAAGGGTTTTAACTTTCACTGCAATAAATTACTGCCCTAGTTTCTTGGAAACTTGGACAATGCGCCAAGGACTGCTGAGAGAACTTGCAATAAAAGGAGAACATGTTCCAAAAAAGTTATTAGATGTCCCAGGGTGTGCCACACAGTCCGTTGTTTGGAGAGCATCAGATCCTTCAAGAGCGGAAATTTGGATCATGGTCTTGTAACTGAATACAATGCCCTTCCACTGCAGGGTAGAAAGCAGCCTGGAGTTGGGAAAAGGGTTCCTTTGAAACATCAGATCCCAACCTCTGACAAGATGACAGGCTAGAAGAATTACTGGTCTGATAACACAGTAGGACAATGTTCTATGTTCTGCACCCAGAACTTTGTTTCTTTAAAAACCTGTTAGTGGCAGATTCCCACACAGCTTGGCCAGAACAGTCTGGTCTTAAAGTTTGTCTGTTTGCCTTGAAACCTCTTGCTGTTTCTCACCCATCAATAAATTCTCGAGAGTCCCTCTCCTTCTACAATTTCTATGAACAGCTGAGGTTAGGGGAGCATAGGGCTTAGTCACAGAGGCACTGTGGTACTTCATTTGTGGTTTACAAGGCTACACCTATGTCCTCTTTGCTAGCTATGGCCATGTACCCCTTTGAGCTCAGTGTGCCAGAAGGCACAGCCAGGTGTGTCCCAGGTGGCCTGTGGGTCCTACACCTGCCTTGGTTCGATTAGGATTCCTGAGCAAGGTGCACCTCCCAGCCCTCTGCCATTTCCTTTCCTGGGAAAGGGCTTTTTCCAATATTGAGCCAGACTGAAGGCAGGTGTGGTGATGGTCTGAACTGGAGCAAGCTCTGGCTTAAAGGCAAATTCAAGCCCCAAGCTAAAGGCCAACATGGGTGTGCTTAGGTAGCTGGGAGGAGGACATAGTGGTGGCTTTTCTGCCAGCACTACTCAAAGATGTGCACAAATGCAACACATAGCTTTTTATGTCCACACCATAAACTCCACCATTATTTATAAAGGCTACTGCAACTTTGTTTAAAAGAAGCCACTCAAAGCCAAACCAACCAACTGCTATCCCTCACAATCACAGCAATATTTTGCCTCTAGAGAACTTCCTTGTTTGTCTTCCCCAGACACACTTAAACCTCCAAGAAATAATACTTCTGACACCAAAGGAAATGTCACCGGTGGCATCCCACATGCCTGGGCTCTCCTCATGAAAGACCGTGAACAATGAGTGGTTTATGCCTGCTTTGCAACACTTCTGAGCAAACAAAGCTACCTCTGCAGAGGGAGGCCAGGCTGAACAGAAGGGACCTGTGTTTCCAACTCAGGTGGAGACAAAACTATTGGAGACAGAATTGGTCGATAATAAAACAGTGAAGTGCAAACAAATGCACACCCTAAGAGTTCATGAAACCCCAAACAAACCTATCAAGGAAAGAAAAAACACCCCAACCATCTATTTAGAAGCGTTTTTTACCCAGTCACTCCTAGATAATTTTAAAGTGCTTGTACAGAACGAGCCCTCCACGCAACTTTAAATAGACACATGCAAGCTTCTGTCTCATGTAACACTGCTCAGAAGCAAAATTAGACTGAATATAGAGTTCTATCCAAGACACAGGCTAGTGCCACACAGCACTTTGGTACAGTTCCCTCAGGGATCCAGGTGTCACGATCAATAATTGTATTTGCTCATTGCACATGAAAGCCACAGGCAGTTTAAGTGCAATCACACCCCTCTCATTCAGGCCAGCAATTGCCACCTCTCCGTTATGAATTTACCAAGGTGGTGCTGCATCTAGCAACAGCCTCTGCATGGCATAAACAAAAAATAGCTAACAACTTTTAAAAGCAAGGTGCAGAATTTGCTATGTGTGTGTTACTGACTTCTACCCAGCGACCTTTCAACCCTGAATGGTCGAGTCCTACTAACAACAGTGCAATCAATACTTCTCGCTAGCTTCAAAACCTTACGACTGGCACCACAGGGGCTTTTTGTGAACGAGACAGAGAAAAGGAGGACACATTACTTTGCTGGTCTCTCAAATTACTGCTCAGTTGATTTATTTCTAAGCATATCCACAGTTTCTCTTGGGTATTTGGAAATATTTCACAGTTCTTCAACTCTATATTCCTACTCCAAAACATCAAAGGGCTGAACATGGCAAAATGTACATACAGAGCTCTGTGTTGCAATAGGCTCTCCAAGAACACCCAAGCACCCACACTCCAGCTTGTTCCTTCCAGTCCAGTTCTGCAAGATGCTTTTGGTTTTCACTGATATTGATCTGCTGGAGGGCACCTACCCACCTCCTTCAGCTGACACTTTTTACAGAAGGATACAATTTTGAGCTCAACTAGTGGTAAAGCCAGTGAGGTTCTGGATGCCTCTTTTCCACACCAAAAAGATGGTCTGCGTTTTTCAAAAGCTGCTCTGCACTTCCAAGAATCAGGTCTGCACCAACATGAAACTCAGCACTGCTGTAAAAATAAATAAAGCTCAACTGCTGGAGCATTCTGTGTCATCTGCATATGCAAATGAACATGCTTAGCACTTCAGTCCTAACAGCTTGGCCATTCATACTACATACTGGAATAAAGAGGGCATTTCAGAGGATGACGACATGCTGTCTACCCTGGAAAACCACCAGGTGAAGTTTTATGGCTGTTTTCCCTACGGCCCTTTTGTGAACTGGGGGCATTTTTTCCATTCATTGTGTTTAACAACTCTGAGAGCTGGGTTAATCTAAGCACAAGGGGCTACCAGGTGCCTGGAGTCCCTTTACATCCTATGTAGCCAGGGAGTTAAAGCAACACCCACACACTGCCGGCTTTGTGTTGGGTCTGGAGTTACTGAACATTCAACTGTAGCTTCCACATAAACAGGACCGGATTTTAAACTTGGGGATGTCTTTCCCTACAAAAGATCCTGAGTTCAATTTAAAGTCTCTTAAGAGGGCTTACACAAACTCCTGTAGGATCCCTTTCTGCAAACATCTGACATATTGACACTGGTGTCGGTGCATCTCAAGGCAACTACACCACCTGGGGCATTGGCCATGGCTATTCAGTTGCTACAACACACCAAGAGGCACAATTCAAGGCTTCAGCCAAAGCACAAAGCTTCCTTCTGGTCCTATGGAAATGACTTTGCAACTCTTTAGGGGAAGGTAGTGTTGCTAATGGAGTTGCTTTACCTTTCAGGCAGCATTCCGCTTGTTTTTTTCCCAAGGTGAAACTCCAAAACAAAAGCCTTACCTTCTCCTTTTTTGTACCTGTTAAAGCATTTGCTTTTGAAGTCTGGCCATGGGAAATACACTCCCTGCTTTTTATGTGTTTCTGCCTCAGTGGCAGTCAAGTTCCAAGGTAAACTGCATTTCTGGAAAAGCTGTTGCTGTTGTAACAGCAGCGTCACATGAGGGGATGTTACTGAAAAGCCAACCCCCAGTGAAGACTTCAGGGTTTCCTGGTCACTGTTACTTTCTAGAGAAAGAACTAAGAGCACGAGCTTCCTAATTCACTGGCAGCACAAACTGATGGGTTTTTATTTACTGGAGGGCCTCTGGACCTCTCCTGCCTTGGACTTCATACTCACTGATGACTAGCACAAATCCCATAGATGTTACCAGGGATTGCTCAGAATGTAAAAAAGCAACAAAGATCAAAGAAGATTGTCCCAGTCACACATAAAGAAAAAGTTACTTCTGGTCTGTTCGCAAAAACAAATTTCATCATTCCAGTGGCAAAAATGGATTATTAATTCTAGAATTTTAAAAGAGCAAAGCTAAGAAATTAAGGAAGAACTCCACAGTATAGGAATGAGAAATAGGAGCAACTGCTGCTGATAACACTGCTGATCAGCTCCTCAGAGCTTAGTGCAGATGCTGCTGTGGGCACTGACACGGTGTTTTTCACCGGTGGGAATCAAGGTGGAAATGTCACTTTAGAGTACGCTACTGGATACAGTCCCAATACCTCCATCTCACATATCAGTCCTGGGCTGCTGCAGGGACCTTGAATTGTAATAACAAGGCCCTTGTCTTAGCCAGCTTTAGAGACTGACAACAGATGCATCCCATCAGATAATCCTCGAATCACCGTGCAAGGCATACGCTGTTCAGTGTCAATAACCTCGCTCTCTTCTCAGCACATTGCCAGTAAAGCTCATTACAGGAAGCTGGCTCTGTCCTTCAACAATGTGACAGGTGATTCTCGAGGAAAGGAACTGTTCTCACTTCCTGTAGGACTGGCTGCCTGCAGAAAAACAGCAAGAAAGGGTCTGTCAGCTGAAAGCAGGATTTATTACAAAACAGGAGCTGCCCGTGGGCAACACTTGTTCAACCTGTGCAGTGACACAAACACCACAAAGAACATGCACAAAGGCACCTTAACCAATGATGTTGCAGCTTAAAAAATGCAGAATGTATTTATGGCAACCAGTTGTCAGGGGACACTGGAAGAACTTGTGGAAGATCAGGTAGTCACCAGGGCCAAGTTGCACTCCTGAAAAAAAATACTTCATCAATCTTCTGGTAGAAATTTTTGTACTACTCTAGCTCTGCTGTGCCCTGTACAGAACTTGATACACTTCCAACAGCTTGAGCAGGGCCACGCAGAGAAGCTTGGAACAGATGCACAGCAAGGAATAGGACAGATTAAACCATTTGACACACACGGAGCACCTATGTGCAGCTGAAAACATCTAGCTTTGGAGGTCCACCTATGTGCTAGCCCTGCTGCCAGGGTCATGCCTGTACTAGCTAGGAAATGGAACCCATGGAAAAATCCCAGCATAGCTGGTTTTATTTGGAGGAGCTTGGTTTTGCTTTAAGGTACAACTTTAGAGCTCTGGCAAACAGCAGTGGGCTACATCTCCATCAGGAATCTGGCCCCAGGCCCATCACTGCATGAAGTACCTGTACTTCCTCTGCATTCCTCAGGCATTCCACGCACTCCAAGAGGAGCAGACCAGCTAGTTCAACTAGGTTTACATAAAAGCATCTTATTTCCAGAAAATGCAATTAGAAATATTAAAAACAAGCTAAAAATTAAAATAAGTGAGCACATCAAGTTAAGTACAATCAGAAACTCATCCTTTTCTCACCATGCTCATCAGCTACAAAAGCTTGTTGGTATGTCTGGCAGAAATACAAATCCACAAGCTAAAGGCAGCCTTCCACTGGGGCAAAGTCTCTTGATATGTAAAAGCCTACATATCTAAGCAGCAGGCAAATGGGAGGCAGCAATTGCTGAAATCTACTGATTGCTGATATCTGTGCATCTGATACCATTTTTGACTTCTCAATAAGGAAATTAAAGGAACAGTAGCACCACGGAAACATTAGGGACTCACCTGCTTCAGATGTTTCTCTGCAACTTTAAGTAACAGCTTTCAGAACATCAGGTTTGGACATAGGTGCTTAAAGCCCTTTTTAGTCCTTTAAAAACGTGGTCTGTGTCACCCTCCTCTCACTTCTCCTTATGGTAAAAACCTGTGTGAAAGGTCCTGCAAAGTGGACACTAACTAATAGGTGCACTGTGACTGCAGACAACAAGGCAGGATACATATACAACACATACACAAAGCAAGCAGAAGATGACTTGTTTGCAAAATAATGTCTTTGCTATTTTTAGCAGCAAGATAAAAGAGTTCAACAGTCAATTGCAAACACCAAGTCTGTGCCATGGCATATGTGGTGATTGAGATAGAAAATAATTACTTGGAACCCCAGTGGAAAAGCTGGGAGAAAAGGTACATGGACACACAGTAGGATGGGATGCCTGCTACATATTCAGCTATAGAATGAACAAACACAGATAAGAGGTATACTGGAAGACAAATCTTATCCAAGAAGAGTCAAAAGAGCTTAAGAGCCTTGACTTAGAAATTATGTATGCTGAATCATGAGAAAAACAAGTGATGTATAGAACTCTGATCACACTCTGCTTTAATGCAATTTCAAAATAAAATACACTATGCCATTGGAAAAGGAACTTACTCCAGAGCCTGTGATAGTAGCATATGTGTGCTGCATCCTTCACAGGACACCGGCACCCAGTGAAAAGCTGCCCTGGAGAAACTAAAAACGTGGAGTTGTACACACACACTAAGCTTTTCCCTTCTCCAGCAGGGCTGTTTTTTCTCAATGGGCTAATGCTTTTGTAAATTAGCTGACAGAGGAACCAGACAGACTGTCTGTGGTAAACCCATGTGGAGTCAGGACAGAAGAACACTCCTATCACAGGAAACACAGATGACAGTAGTAAAACGGGGCATATGCAGTGACAGTAAAGCCAAAAGAGCTGCCAGTGTCACCTAAGCACAGGACTATTCAAAGTACTCTCTAGGTCAAAACCTCCCTTAACCACCATGGACATTCTCTTCCATTGCCTCCCCTGTACTCCTGCAATTAAGACACCCCATCTCCCACACATGCAACAGTATGGAATGACAGTGAACAACACAGAGTACTTAAGAAGGTCTTCTAGCTCCTCTTGCTTATTCACTAGGTTATTTCAGTTACCTTCATTTTCCCTATTTGGAATGAGGAGCTAATGATAATACACATACCTCATATTTCTTGGGAAGGTTTGGAAGGTGTTAGGAGTTACCATGTTTTTGTGAAATGTTTAAAGATGACAGTCATAGCTAAAAAAACAGAGCTGATGTTACATTGTGATCAAGTAATCATCACTAGACCTCTTATGATACATTTGGAATAAGAATACACAGCACACATTTTTATTGATGATGGACCCAGAGTTGTATCTGAATTCAGCTTGTCCTATCAACAACCCATAGAAAAAGAAAACAATGTATCTTTCTTTCCCTTCTCCCTCAAAGAGCCCCACAGCCTACACATTATATACATTTACTGTTGTGCATCCTTTCCACTTCGCTGGGCTTGTGTTGGCTGGCTGAAAGCAAGTATCTATCCTCTCCTCCTGACCTCAAGTCACGGTCCTTCTCTCTTAGGAGCCTGCTGCAAACTAGTGCTGTGTAAACCTCTTCTGGCAACAACATATCCAGATGGTTCTTAAATACAATCTCCAGCAGCACGATGCTTGCCCCGAGCCACACACCATGCCTGGCTGCCTGCACCCACCTCCTGAAGAGCCTGACATCTGGTCTACATTCAGCTGCAGTGTAGACACACCCAGGGATCCAAATTCAAGAGCATTAAACAAGTTACAAGGAACAGCAGAACAGAGTGAACAAGCACCTAAAGAGTCTAATAATATTTAGAAAGAGATTAATCTGAGACTAGAAGCTTCCCCCCAAACTTCTCAGTTGGGTCACTTTTCTCCACCCAGCGTCAGGAAAAGCACGGCTCGCACGCCTGGAAATAGGTGCAGTGTTCAGCAGGATACAATTAGATGGTTGTACGTCCTGCAAATGACAAGGACATTGTCATATGCTCCTGGCACATTTGTAGCATGTGACTTCATTCCTGGAGAGCAACCACAGTGCTCCCTCCTTTCCCACCCCAAGGGCTGACAAACAGAATGATGACTTTTTCCACTTACTCTGTCTGCTCCTTGTGGGCGATCCTGAGGAGCTGGGATGGCTTATTTGTTGGGGTCCAGACTGAGAGAACTGGGGTGCAATGGCTGGGATCTTTCCCTTTCTAGGGCTGGCACTCTGCACTTCGGGAGTGCGGGGGATCTTAGGTTTGCTGATGAAGGCTGAGGGAAACTCGCTGTGGGAGGAGATGGAGAGGGTCAGCAATTCACGGAGAAGTATGTACGTATCAAAAGTCTGCGTGTAAGTGAAACGTGGAGTACATGCTGTAACAGCATAACAGACTGCCCAAAAGTCAGGGAGATTGTAAATGTAAAGGAACATGGCACCACAGGTACTGCCCTGGGGCATGTACTCTCTGCCCAGCCTCTAAACCTGGCTCTACTGACCTGTCTGTCCTACTCCAACCCGACTCTTCGGGACAACAGGATTGAACAGGTTCAGTTAAGCTCTCAGCAAACAGGTAACAGAGTAGCTTATTTCCCTTGTATTTATCACACACAGAGACTCGATATGAGGTGCAAAACCCATACAGATACCCTACATCTCCCTGGCTCCCAGCTACGATGACATCTGTAGAACTCCCTGAAGGCTTTTCCAAAAGAGCAAAAGGCTGTGATGGCATCCGGTGCTATTTCACAGTCCGGGTGTGCTGCAAGAACACCATTCTTTAATGCTTGGTCCATGACTGTGTGAGGATACACTGTCCTTCCCTGCCCTCTCATCAACATATTTTTCAGGTACAGAAATTGAGACTACCAGGAAATAGCCTGTCCCTAAAATAATTATGAATCTATATTCATGTTTGCTTTCATGAGTCACTTTTCTCTTAAAAGGAGAAAAGGTTAAACTGAAATAGCTACACGAAAGAGCTCATCATATGTAAAAGGAAATAAAGGCAGAGCCAAAGGCAAGCAATCGGAAAAAGGTGACATCTAAAGACAGACGATTAAAATTGAAATTCCCTGCTTTATTAGCTCCATCAAAAGAGCCCTTTGTGGCAATCAGAAAGGGTGATTAGGAGGATTTTCAAGACATTTAATCTCCCCTCCTCCCCTGGGAATGCTGCTGAGTCAGTACCGATTAGCCCTTGGATATCCCTGCTTCACCTTGCAGGGAGATTTGAGCAAGTGGTTATTTTGTATTTCAAACAGCATTAATTGTCTGTATTTTGCATATGTATATGTCAGCTGTTAAGGGCAGAGACATGCAGTATGTCTGCTAAGGGCCATCTGAGCATTACACTTACTACATGTGTCCCATTTCAAAGGAGGAGGTGGCAGACAGCAGTGAAAACATACTATCAGGTCATAACCAAAAAAGTAAGATTGGGTAGATAAAACCCCAAGCAGTGGGTCACAGACAGACTGAAATAATCACTTTCCAAGCATAGTTTCACTGTTACTGCTTGTTTGTCATTTTACTAATTTTGGTTCAAGTGTTGGATTCCAAGTCACTAGTAATCTTACATGTACTATGATATGTTAACAAATTGAAAAAAAAAACAAGATCCATGAACTTCACAGCACTTCCAGCTGCTCATGAGCTGCTTTTCCTTATTCAGCAATAAAAGATAAAAACCTGTATTCCTTTACACTAAAAAGCGGTTTTATAACAAAGTCATGCAAGCAGAGTCACTACACTGAAAAGAGTACACAATGGTCACACAGAGTGGCTTGCATCTTTGCAAAATTCCAGGAAAGGATTATATGAAATAAGATGGTTGCAAACACTGTAAAGTAGGTGGTAGTTTTTTAAATTTTAATAATAATAATAATAATAATAATAATAATAATAATAACAACAACAACAACAATCATCATCATCATTGTCATCTGCTGTTGCTGACAGGATGAAGAGCAGATCTCAGCCTCCATGTCCCCAGGCATTAGAGAACCACCTCATCTTTTTACCTTGATAAACAGGCCAAGACTGACAGAAAAGTACAAATCCTCAGAATAACACACAAAACGGCTCTTTGGCATCGTTTGGAACTTGGTAAGACAAAGAAAGCAGCAGCAAAATCTACTGTGGGAAAATGTTCCATAGTATTTGGGAGAGGAGTCATTTACGTCAAGGTGTGGTAATTTGAGAGCAAGTGTTCAAACAGAAACCAAAACACAACCAAACAAAAATAAAAAATCAAATCCACACCAAACCCACAAAGAAACCTACTATTGCATGGGGAAGAAAACTGGTTGGTTGGGAAAATGGAAACAATTATTTATTAAAAAGCACACAACAGACTGACACTGGGATCAGAATAATCAACCAGGAGATGTGACAGGACTTGAGCATATAAAGATGAGTTAGACTATTTTCTCCAAGAACAATACACTGGAGTTTTTGCCATTTTTAACAGATTATCAGAAAAAAAGCAGACAATTTGAGACCTAAAAAGGCCCTGCAGAGTTTAAACTCTTTATGATACGGGACAGAGTCACAATATTAAAAAAAAAAAAAAGAAAAAAAAAAGAGAGAAAAAGCCTTTTTGATCTATCCACAATTGCAAACTCAGGTCTATTACAAATTTATCCTTGACTAGCTAGAACAGATCTATATTCTTACATGACCAAAATGCAGCAGGGAATAGCAATACAGGGGCAGCTGCCAGTCTGACATACATCAGCTAGAACAATTATTTGTTCCTGTGGAAATAAAGCAACTGCAATAGACATGTCACCACTCAGGTCTCATTCTTCTCTCAGGCTGATTTAGTGCAATTTTGCTGATCTCCATGCAGTTAAATTCCCAATTTATACTGCTAAGGAAGGTGGGAAATAGCAGTAACCTGTTTGCCACTGCATCTCAGCCCTCTTCCTTATACATACCCCTTCAAGGAAGGTCTCTGTATTTGCCTAGTAGGAAAGAGTCATCTCATATGGTGGTCAGAACTATGACCACAACAGGAATTTATTCACTGTTTGTTTTACAAACAAAAAGTACGCTTCCAAGAATGAAAGAACAAGAAGGCAGGTCTAGCTATTGCAACACCAACTATATTAACAAAAGACCCTTGATACAGGAAACCCTGTGTTCACTTGGACTGTGAATGGCTACATTCCCATATCCGTAACTGGAGGCTGCACTTGTAAATACAAATTATCGTACACATGCTTAGGAACCACGCAATGAAAAGATATTATCTTCTGCAGGATACTGCACCTGTGCCTTCAATTGGAGATCCAGTTACTGAGATTTAGACATACAATTATGAAGAAATATTAAAGATTACTGGGGACATGTCTTTTTAATAATAGATTATGAATGTTGAGAAACGAAACCTCTCACCAAAGTGGGGGGCAAGATGTTGCCTATTTATGACTTCTTGCAAGCCAGAACCTGAAAAATAATCTCTCTTTCCATCACAAAGCAAGCAATTTTGCCATAAAATTCTTATGGTGTATTTGTGTTAGTAGCATGCGCTTAACAACTGTTAGGACAGGCAACGTTAATAAAACCAGTAATGCTGGGATAGGGGCATGGCTACTAAGCGCTTCAGCTGCTAACCAGTGATAATTTATTGACAATATATTATTTCTCAGATCTCACCATGGAAACAGCACAACTAGTGGAAAAAAAAACCCAAACAAAACCCCCACACCAGAAGCCCACCCAACCCCAACCCCCACCAAACCACACAAAGGCAACTGTAGTCCAGAAGGAAACAAGGCTCTAAGCAGAGTGCAGTTTTCAGAAGTGCTAGAGCTTTAACTGACACATATAATGAAGCACTTCTGAAAAATCAGATCTGTAAAGACCTGGTAAAACCTTTCCTTTAACACATCTCCACCCATTCTGTGTCTTACTTCTGGAATGTACTTGCTTTTAAAATTTCTTTACACTCACTGTTTAAAACTTGGTCCAATCAAATTAGCTATAGGAAAAAGCTGTTAATGTCTGAAGGACACATGCAGACCCTGAAAAACTTTGGTAGACCTTGGTCCAATTGCTAATGAATTCCTAGTTCTCATCCAGGATATAACATCACAGTTCTACACATGACAAAGGCTTCACAGAGGGCTCATGGTATGAACAGGAGAAGAACAAGATCTTTCATCATCTTTTGAGATAAGTTTGTTTCAAAGAAGAGTTGAAACCCATTGCTGGGAGAACTCATAATATTGCTTGCCTTGCTATAACCGTCTAGCGGATAAATCGGGGACTCTGGTCAGCAGTACTGACAACTCAGCCTATTTAAACACTCTGACTCCACTTAAACTAATAATTTTTCTTCCTTCTGCAAGTTGATTCCTGCTCTGTTCCCACAGTCCTACCTACTTCTTTACTAAAAAATGATTTTTCGTGGGTTAGAGTCAAGTCATCTAAGGAAGCGATGAGGAAGTTTTACTTGCAGAAGAGTGCGTTATGCATACATGTTAAGTCCATTAATACTCGCTTGCTTAAGACTTCTCCCATTCTGGACCAGATGCTTAGAAATTGAACAGCTGTCTCTGGCACAGCTAAGGGTATTTTGTTTGGCAAGCACCACCACAGCTGTCTCAGACCAGACTACATCATACATCAAATGACTTCACAGATTGTCTTCACAGCAGCAGGGCATTAGGTGGTAAGTCCCCTCAGACTCTTCTTGCACTTCTATATACTAATTTGAATAAATCATACCTATGAAATTGTTCATTTACTTCATCTTGGGTGAAGTCAGTAGATGGAGAAGACAAGATACTGTCATCAGCTGGGATGCTTCGGTCCATTCTATGGCTGGATGCGAATACTTTAGACGACTTCATTTCAAATGCTATTTTAAAAAGAAACACAGTTCAGCAAGGAGTTCTCTCCACAATTTCAATCAAGGTACAATTCCTGCTTTATGAAGGAAACCTTGAGACAATGACAGGTGACTGAGTTACTGTGGCAGAGTGCATTACAGTTCATCAGCTGAGTCAAGTGTGCATGCGTCCAGCCCTTTACAGTTGGACAATAAAACATGCTTGGATTGTTTTTAAAGCAGCTACACTCTGCATTTGCAATGAGCCAGGACCCCACAGACCACCAGTTATAACCTCCATCAGCTAACAGCTGATATCTCATTAAAGTCATAGGAATGCAAGCCCTTGTCTGTAAATATCCATAGTAATGGGCAACCACTGTGGACAAAAATAGAGAGTTCTACATTTCTGTCAGACTTCAGGTCTACTGCATTTGTTCAACAGGCATCACTTTCTTCCTTGCACTAATGGAGAAGGGAAGGACTGTCAGTTTGCTGAGACAAGGAACATCCTTAGCTCCATTCCTTCCATGCTCAGGAGAGGTTGCAGTCCCCATTTGCTCTCACGTGCTGATATAGATACTAATCAGCTCCCTTCCAGACAAGCATTTGGCTGCCCAATGCATGTTCTGTCTGACATTCAGTGTAATATGTGTAGAAAATATGACAAAAGTTTATCACTAGTCCACAATTTTTTTGCTCACAGGAGAGAAAAAAGGAACCAGAATGAATGTTTCCTTGCCAAAGTGATAAAAAGTGAGGATGGACCCAGGTGAAATCAGATTGACTCAAGAACAGCTGAATGAATCCAGGCATGGAGGGCATTAAGAACTGCTTTCATTTCTAGAAAATAAAAGAGGATCAAGGTTTCTTGAGTCTAAATTTACCATCAACAAGGTCATACTTTAGGAAGCTAGCTGTTTACCCTTTTTTTTTTTTACTCTTAGTCTTTTACTATTTATTTCACAACATGACTGCGTGAAACTCTGAATCCCAGAGTATTCACATGATGTTGGAAAACACATATTCTGAAGTGACAGGTTCCTGGCACTGCATATTGACCATCGGATCAAGATCAGAAACCAAGAAACTGCATATTTATTCCACAGCAAAGATGTCTGCAGGACGTGTGATAAGTGTCCAGAAGCAGTACTATCAGTTTCACGCCTTTCTGTTATGTACTGTCCCCTGCCATATTTTAGAATGCATGAGAACAGAAAGGGCTTATTTTCAATTGTCTTAAATTAAAGCATTTCCAATTAAAGGATTACTAACCCCTTTGCCTTTTGGAAACAGGGAATGTCCAAAGGCCTGGTCCAATTATCATGACAGAGAATGAAAATCCTGCCACTGACATGAACAATCTGGGGATCCAGCAGCACAGCCTCTCTCCACTCCCCATCCTCATCTCTAAAGTCCAGAAGGTAAGACAGACAAGCATGCCTTTCACTGGCTACTTGCAAAATCCTGAAATAAATCTCTGGAAACCCTTCAAGTAGCTCAGTGTTGTTTTACAGCCTTTATTAATGCTAGGAAGTCTCTTGCAGACACAAAAGTTATTAATTTTTTTACATGTATAATGCATACAAACTTGCAATATACTGTATTTCCTGAGCTCCAAGATTTTTCTACAAGAAAAGACAGCATAATCTAATTAGTATTACCCACCTGTGGATAATTTTGACAGAAAACTGCTATCAAACTGTTTTAAACTGAGGCTACAAGCAAAGTTCTGTCAACGTGAAACTTTAAAGTTGATAGGAATTTCATCAGCATAAAGGCTTTAAGTCAATATTCCCCATAAAAATAATGAACAATGTTTACTTTGCTGACTTACTCAGGTTCCCTGTTTAAACCTCCACATTGATATGTACATGCAAACTGTCAGACAGCATCAACAGTATGGTGCCAAAGGTGAGCGAATTCATTTCGCTGGCAAGCTATTATCCAAATGCAGCTCAGAAGGCAAGCTGGGCTCCTGGTGCCTGCATAATGCCTTAGAAATTGCACCCCATTACACTTTAAATAGCGAAGAGGAACACCTTTGATACCTGTTTGGCTTAATTTCCTCCATAAAGCATGAATAGGTAAAACTAAATTTATTTTTCTGTTTTCCTCTACGCAGGAACTGTGTGAAGCCAGTATGCTTCTGGTTCGTTCATAACCTCTGCCGTTGTGGGTTGCTGCCCCTGGCCAGCCAGCTGTCCCATAGCATGGGCTTAGCTAAACAGTGAGAACCCAAATGCCCATCTTGAACAGGAGCCCTGTCTGCTTCAATCATACGGCTTTCATTCAGCATGTTATATTTATCAGCTGTAGGAATTATGCAAGCAGATTCCTGTCAGCAAGACCTTGGTTACTTTTCTCAGAATCCTTTTCATTTCCTCTAGGAAATTTAAAAAAAAAAAAAAAGAAGAAAAAAAATGCTATTCCTTTACTGCTTCAAAGCATATTTTTCAGGAAAGTAAAGGCATGCTTTGTCTGAACTTATATTAATAATTCTGTACCGGATATGCTGCAAGATCCTTTATCTAAGACTTCAGAATATTTGGCCTTAAATTCCTAATTAGAAATGTTAATGAATCCCTGCAAGAAGGTTGAAACTCCCACATTCAAAGTTTCATGATCCTGTGGATAATCAAGAGTTCAGAAATTAGGCATTTCAAAAGCCTATAACCTTTTAAATTCCATCATGTGTGTCTGAGCTCTCAGGTCCATCTGAGTTTGCACTAATTTTAGTTTAAATTGCAAGGACAGAATCGTTAGCAGCATCACCCACCATGCAGCTGTATAGCACAGGGCTTCCCATTCTCCACAGCCTTTTATGGTTTGAATGTAGCTGCAAATCTAAGCAGATAACTGCAGCTGCTTTCAACTTTAATACAGAGGCCGAGCCAACAGAGCCTGCAGGTGCCAGCAGACAGTGATTCATTTAGATCCAAACAAGGGTATATTTGATCAAGTAAGGGGCTTTGCCTGTTGGGAAGTGTACCGACTCTGGGCTGCAGCTCTTTTCCTAGGCAGAGGACATCACGAATCCGCCCTCTCAAACCAGTATACTCTGCACATCAGAAGTCCTGAGTATGATCCTTGGCCCTTCCTCAGGAGGCAAAATGGAGCAAAGTGAGTGAGGCCACTGGTCTCTGCTGACCACACATTACCTTCTGCAGCCGTTTGTTCAGCCTGAGCCAAAATAAAGCTGAACCAAAATATAACCACACACCCCAAGGTCTTGCAGACTGTCCCAGGGTCTACAAACAGAGGACTAGTTTGAAGGCTACACTTAAAATACCTGCAACACACAAGCCAGTCCCCAAACACCTGCCCTGTTCAAGAAAACCTGCAACAGCTAACAACAACATTCACAGAATATCCTTACATGAAGGGGAGATGCAGAGGTCAGAAATGCTGGATCTGCTCCCACCGCCAGCGGGAGGGTGACCACTTGGCAGAGACTGCAGCTTCTCATCCCTATCATGACAGGGACTGGAACCATTTTCTGGCCTGGAGGAGAAAGAAACATACAGGGTGATGAATGCCCGCAGAATAAAAAGTTGCACGTGAATAAATTCTCATTTATTCTAATTGCCTGCAATGACACAGAAGATAGAGAGATTATTTTATATTTCGTAATGCAAACTAGTGCTAAGGCCATCATTTAACTGCATGACTGTAGTTCCCCCAAACTAGCTGATATTGGATTTATTTGAAATTAACAATTTTTCCTATTGCAATAAAATGGCCAAGGAACAGAAACCGTAACTCCTTGCAGACCCAAAAACCAGCAGGACACAAAGCAAAAGACTGTAGCGTGGGGCCTGAGAGGTCTTAATTATTCAGCTTTTTCAATAATTTAAGATTTGCTCCTGAAGATTACAAGGATTTCACTTTACAGAGCAGTACGCAATACAAACTTAAAACAAAGTAGATAGCAAGTAGAACTGTTAATTTCCCAAGTGAGATGGATCAATGAAAAACTGAAGTAGCTGAAGGACAGAACAGGGACAAGATTGCTCATAATAAACAATAAAAGACAGCAGAAGCAGGAGGGATGTGAAAAGTGTTCACACACTTTTGGCAGAACTTGGCAGACAGAGAAAGTTTCCCTGCCCAGTATCTGGTTAAAGTAACTAGACTATATTTTGAGTTAGAAAGGACACGGTCCAAGGACGCAGTTAATGATTTTGCAGTTAAACCAGTTTCTAAGGAAACAGCTAACAGAATATTAAGTAACTCAGTCTCCCTTGAGCCATCTCAGCCAGTCTTTAAAAAAAAAAAAAAAAAGAAGAGCAAGCAAGCAGCAGGAGCAGCTTTCCAGTATTTCCTGGCTCCTTCAGCAAGAGCTCATCCATACAGGGATCCCGTGACAATTCATCTGAAGTAACTAGAGCCTTGTCTTCACTGGGAAGTCACAGAAAACTTAACATGGACTAGCTGCTCCATGTGCTGTGGCTATTCTGCATTAATTTTCTGTGTGAATACTGCTATTCAGCACCAGAAACCCGTGCCCCTCCCTCCATCCCCACTTTGGAAGTATGAACCAACAACTCAAAGACATAGCTTGTAGTTTCTCCATCAACTGCTTCTCTCTCATGATGTTTTTAAAACGGAATATGTTACATCGAGTCTCAGAGGAAGAACTTCTAGCAAGCTGTATTCACTTCAGTTCTGAATGCAAGCATTTACACAAATTTCTAATGTAGTTTAACTACTAGTCTGACTCCAAAATTTCAGGTAATTCAGATGAACTGTCCTGGATTGTCCCTGGACAGATAAGTTTCATACAAGGTTAATGAGTCTGACATTTTTCATGCTGTTTCAGCTCATACTAACACAAGCCACTTTAATGATTTAAAATACGCCATACATCAAGCTCAGATATTGACTTCAAATCAAGGCAGCTAAAATTTGGTCACTTTTATTGTCTTCCTCTAGCAAGGCTTCCTCTTTAGGATATTTCCTCATTTTAGTAAATTAATCTGTACTAAAATTAGAACAGCCTAAAAATCATCAGAGCTTGACCTCTTCTGTTGTACAAACTAGTTCAAGAATGTCTTGGTCTATTTACTGCAGTTTTCTTGTTCATAAATGATTTAAAGTACAAACTTCCTACTTAAAACACAGGAGCATCAAACTCTCACATCATTTCTACCATTTGGCCAGAGCAGGAGGGAAATTAATTCTCACATATTTTCACCGCATTAGATTTCTGCTGTTCACATTTTTTCTGCACATTGAGGCAATCTGTAAAGACTGCTTCACATCATCAAATGAACACTTTTCTCAGACACAAAGCTACCAAAACCATTATGACAGAAGGTGCTTTTAATTTTGTATCCAGCAGTGACCAGAAGCTGTCTTCCAGAGCCATGAGCTGCACGCTGTTCATAAGGAGATTCAAGTTATGACACAATATGTGACCAGCGTCACTCTGGTATCTGAGGATACTGTTAAATAAACACGCTGCCTGGGCAGGTGGTGGTAAAGAAAGGCACGTGATCACATCCAGAGGTTATTTCTGATGCATAAATTGCAGAGTGCTATATGGCACCAGGAAAATAAAAGCCACTCCCCTGGGTTTGCCACCATTTTCTTGGCTTCCCATAGGAAAGCCACTTCATTTTCAGAATCTTGCTTTTCTCTCCACTTAGAAAGTGGGAGTGTAACGCTTACACACTCCCAGTGGTAGTTACCCAGTGGTAACTATAATTTACTCCCAAAGACCCAGAATAGGCTGTGAGACTACCAGTTGATTCCACAAAATCAGTCCAGGGCTCCTTGCCCACCACAAGTAAAATACTGTGCAAGAAAAGTGGGACCTTGAACTTGGTAACACAGACCCCACAGTAAGGTGACACTGTATTTAGTCATGTATTAGCCAATTTAGACTTTATTTCTGTTAAATGTTTTGTTTGTTTGTTTTAAGGCCTGCAGCTCTTTTGGCGGATTGCAAGGAAATTATTAATCAGAATGCTATTAATACGAACTTATATTAATTAGTTGCTGGTTCCTCCCCCC